>JAQNBH010000009.1:16690667-17080430 GCA_028752905.1 Cladorhizidae sp. MBARI D1340-BT2
TATCTCACCATATTGCAACTCCGGCTACTGTATCACTTGCCCCCAACAATCTCCTACCCACTCTCATCTGTGCTGACTCCAACTTCTTGCAGGCATTACATCCTCCTGTGCACCGCACTACTTTAGCATACTAGGTTTCACTAGAAGCTCCCACACCATTCTTCCTCTGTCTACTTCCACCTGTCCATTCACTCTACTCATCCATGTCACCTTCCCATCCCACTCTTGAAGTCTTCTGCCTTCTTTGCCTTGGAAATAGGTCCACAATAGCGCCGCGTGAATTTCCGCGCACAACATTTTTAGCGGGAGAATCTACTGTTTACATTGAGCACTAATGGTAATAAGTGGTCAGCTCGTAGGTTCTCTGCTCGAGTGCCCCACTGTACAAAACTACAATGTTTTAGTATACGAGAGCACACAGAGAGCTATTCCCGAATCTAGGGAGCTCTTATGCTGACAAGATCTGCCACTGACTTGTTGGTCTTACAAGCGCTTGTTGAGAGAGGTATTAGTTGATACCGACACCATCATCAATTGGTGCAAGCAGCATGGGCTTCTGGCTTGCTCTATGCCTTGTCATGGGTGTGGAGGAGCTATGCGATGGGAGAATGCAACAGAAACAGATGGGTACAGGTACAGTGCAGCTATGAACATGAGACAGAGAATAATACAACCCTGTTTCTGCAGGTGGAGGTGCCCAGACAGAAACTGCCGGAAGAAGAGGTCCATTCGTCATTCTTCATGGCTTGAAGGCAGTCACCTATTGCTGGAGAAGATCCTAGAGATCACCTATCTGTGGGCAGAGGAAATCCAGCAGATTCAGATTAGGAAGTGGGTTGGGATAGCTGAACACACAGGTGTTGACTGGTGCCACTTCCTACGAGAGGTAGGGCTAAGCTAGGGCTATAATAATAATAATTAAATCCATTATAATTCATTGCCCTCACTCTTTACAGGTATGTGCCCAATATCTTGACAGTCATCCCGACATGCTTGGTGGTCCAGGCACTGTTGTTGAAATTGACGAAGCAAAAGGAAATATAATAGGGGCCGAATCACGAATGGGAAGTGGGTCCTAGGAGGAGTAGAATGTGGCACCGATAAAGTGTTTCTTGCTGTTGTGCCTTGCCGTGATGCCAACACGCTCATCCCTGTAATCCAGAGGTATGTGCTTCCTGGCACAGAAATTCATACAGATTAGTGGAGAGTCTATACGAGTCTCAATCAAGTTGGGTATACACACCTTACGGTAAACCATTCCCAGCATTTTGTTGACCCTGTCACAGGTGCATACACCCAATCTATCGAGCAAATGCCAAGAGGAAAATGAAGCTTCATGGCACCTCTTGGAAGGGTACCTCATAGAATATGTGTGGAGGAGAAAGTATGGCAAAGAGACTCCATTTGCACAAATTATTATTCAGATGTTTATAAAGTTTAATTTATTATTGTTTGTATCATAATAATTATTATTGTGTAAAAATGTGCGCGGCATTTTTCGCGGCGCCAATTGTGGATTCACGCAGCGCTAATTGTGGCCCCTAAACTGCCGAAAAGATAAAGCCTGTTCTGAAACAGATAGAGAAAACTGAGATTTGGAGGGGGGGAAAAAGAGTGCCATAAAAAAATCGCGAGAGAAGCACAGCAGCCCACGATGGGAAGCCTCAGGTGAAATTTCATTCTGACTCATATTCCCAGGAATCTTGAAAAATCTATTTTGTTATGATTTTGCGGCGAACATCACTTTCCTACACTTAACTCAATTTTAACCCTCTCACTGTCAGCATTGTGGAGAATTATTTAAAATTTAATAGAGCCGTATTAAAAAATTAATATCAAATCAGGTATTTAGCTGAACCATTTACCATTTGCTCATGTGGTAGCATGATTATTTAAGAATTTGTGGTCAAAAGGTGTGACCACAAACTGACCACATAATATGAATATAATTATCCAAACAATGGTCATGATTAGGAATCCCATAACTTCCTTATATTTCATGTTATGGACTCGATATATGTCTCAAAAGATAGATCAATCCATATGCTTTCTTTTCCTTCTAAGAACCAAGGAATATACATTACTATACAAATGTTATGCCAACCCATAATAAGGTCCTCTTAAATCGACCACAAAAATATCTTTATTTATCAACAAGAACTTTGTCAATACAATATTCAGTAGACTTTTGATATAATTGTTTGACACAATGTAATAGAAAGCAATTTTGTGTGGAGTTTGAGGTGAAATCAGTGTCTGTGGCAAAAGTCAACGTTGTGGAAAGCATGGAAACAATTCCGATCCTCCATAATACAAAGGTGAACCTTGCAGTACACACGACATACTCCGAGGTAGGAATGGATGCCTTCACATTCTTTGTAACTTGATTCATCATCAGGGATGTCCCAAGCTGCCACAGTCACTTGGGAAATAATTTCAGCTATTAACGTTTCTTCTCCATTGCTGATATCGTACGAGTGAAAATCGTTCGTGTTTTAAATATAATTTCTTCAACTTTCCTCAACCCAACTGCTGTAAAAATTGTCGTGTAAATAGAGTTTGAATTCAGCTATCTTTTAATATAAAAATTATTGCCTATTATCAAATGAGTATATATATTTTTTTTTTACAAAGCCGTGGAGCCATATGGCACCATTGACAGTGAGAGGGTTAATATTTGAGAATTCATTTGAGAGCTCTTTTAGTTATCTGTGATATAACGGTTTCAATTCTTTTTTTACTTGAAGCATTGCCGAGTTATGGTGATTAGAAGAGGTGACCGTCACAGATTTTGCGGTGTGGTTGGAAATGAAATGCCTTAGAACTAATGAACATGAGATGTGTTGAAAAATATGCCTCCGTTAGCTAAATGTCTTGGTAAGCTACAAACCAAATTTGGGCATCTGTAGACCAGAATTATCCTCTCCGCAGTTTGGGGGTGCAAATTTTGGAGTGGACCTTGCCTTTTTGGATGTATCTTCTAAGAAAATATGCTTATAGAGACATTTCACATATTATCTTAAAGCACACAGAATGAGCAACAAGTTGGTATCAAAAGTATCTTTAGAGAAGAAAGGGGGAGAAAGTTATGATGGCTACAAAAATGCGTTCAAATTTCGGTGGTTTCAGGTGTAGGACCCCCTTACCACTCTATTCATCACTATAGACACGTTCGCTAATTGAAATCGGATAAGTTCTAAAATGGAAATAATCGTTACGGTTCAATCTTTGAAAACTGTGAGGAATAGACTACTCTTAGATGCTTCTCCATATTACAACCCAACCTGACGACAGCAATAATTTACAGATCAGTGTATAGTGCTAGCCTGGCTGCTTGGGAGTACAACAATTAGAGCAGTGTCACATCATTGCAATGAGTGAAAAGAAACAACTTCACCTCACTCTAGTGAAGTCTCTACTCATGTATGCCCTCTCCAATCTGGCGTTCTCATCTCAAGAAAGACCTTATCCCATTGGAAAAAATCCAAAGAAGAGCACGAAGTTTATTCTTGGAGATTTCTCATCAGACTACAAATATCTTTAAAAATTCTTCCCCTAATGATGACTCTGGAACTAAATGATATCGTATTTGTAGTAAAATCTCTAAAAAAACCATCTGAACATTTCAATATTCTTAATTACATTTTCATGTCCACTATATCTTCATGTTCACTATATCATCTAAAAATCAAGCACGTTCATGCTCGTAATGTAAAGAACACCCATTCATTTTTCAATCTCATTTAGCAGCTTTGAAATTCACTCCCTAATCATGGTTAAATCTTTCATTACTGTATTATATCTTTTCATTTCAAACTTGAATCCTAATAATTCATGCATTTATCATGCACTTCCGCCCCCCCCCACCAACTCCCAACTTGCACCACTTAAATCTGGCTACTTGATTTTGAATTGTAGACCACCAGTATATACTCTTTCTCACTAATCACTGTCATCACTCATGTTTGTACTGTAAAGTAATAATATTCAAATTGTTGCTTTTTATTGCACCTTCGCTCGCCACGCACAAGACCTTATATTTATTTCTAGTTAGGTCTGGGGGTATTGTTGTGTTCATCTTATTTCAGGGGGCTTTCTTATAAACCACACATGCGTCCTCACTAGTGCAGCGCCAGTCCACATCACTAGCCGGTGTAAACTTTTTGACTCTCTTCACAAGCTCTGATGTAATATCATGAAGTAGAAGTTGATAATTTCTTAAACACTCTTTCAGCTTGTCGACTGTCCACGAATTCAATGGCTAGCTAGACATCAATGACTTGGCGACGGGTGAGTTACCCAGATTCCTGTTGCACACATCATGCATTTCGTCTGTACAAAGGCTAGCGGGATAAAAAAGGGGGGAGGGGATAGAATAAACTGGAATGAGTAGTGCCTAACGAGGAACGGTACGATTAGGGTTTTCATTTTCGACATTTGGCGTTCTATTTGCCAACAATTTTTTGTGGAGTGTTCCTCATCCTCACCATAAAAAGTATTCACCTGAGCATGTGGTCATTTGATTGTAGGATCGCTGGACTGAATGCAAATACCCCAACACTGGTAAGATGATTTTCCATCTGGATTTAACTATATAGCTTCATCACTGTGATTTTCTTTTATTACTAGTCAGTTAAAGGTAAATCTGCTCTCAACTTCTTTGCTGTTCCAGGTTTATGTACAGCACCCATCAGGTGCTAAGGGGGAATGGTCCAAGGACAAGCATGTGGGTGAGTCAGTTATGTGTACATTAAGTAGGGTGTTCAAGTCAAGTAAACCATAGACACTGCATGCTACATGAGATTGAAATTACCAACACCCAAGATTTCCCTGTTTTGCATCGGAAGTAAATTTTTGCTCTCTTGAGTACTACTTTTGCACAGCAAATAGAGATATTCCTTGCATTACTTGATAAGGCATGTTTTTTCCCTGCTTTCAGCCAATTACAGAAGATTAAGCTCAAAACTCTGAAATGTGCCTTCAAAGATAAGCAGATTGATCCCCGTACTGCTAACTCAATGTACATTTGATGTGCTTTTGTCATGTCCGTACTGAATTCCTGTTAGGAAATTGAGTCCCAATGTGCGCCAGATCTAATGCATCTTCAGAGGTGGTTTGAATTGCAATTGGAAGAGCTATTAAAGATAATTATGTGACTCTGCTTCAAATTAGTGAGGGCGATGGATAGAAACATGGTATATACCATGCATGGCATACTTTGTATCTCTATGCACCATATATTTAGCCATAAAAGGTATGAACGGGCTATCTGCCATAAATAAAGTGAGTTATGTGAACTGGGAATGGTCATCATAGTGAAGAGAAAGATCGAGAAATATAGATGCAAAATGGACGACGATCACAAAAAGATTTCGTAAGAAATCCTCCATTTATGTCACTATTTTCCCAAATAAAGTAGAAGGGTTCTTATATCAATAAACGAAGTTTCAATTGAATAGCTTGTAGGTAACTAAGGCAACCATGAGGTCAAAGTTGAAGTTGCGCCTTCGACCGAGACAGGGCTTTGGAACTGCTGTTTAATGGCGAATTCACACACCCAGACACCGATAGCAGTGATGAAGAAGCTGGGATGCAGGTACACCTTGGAGATTATACACCCTAAGGACATGGCAGATCTCAGGAAAGCTGTTATTTTTATCTAATAAAGTCAATAGTGATTCAGGAGATCAGTTTCAAGGTAAATATAGATGTAGTCAGTAGATATAGATAGATAGATAGAACAATGGAAGAATAGCTATAACAGTATATACAATAATAATAAAAATGTTAGATTCTACCTATTATAATTTTGTATAGCTAGGTATTTTATTATAGATTCTGCAATAAAATATGATATCCCTCTATGACATGTTCTGCCTCAGACTTGGAATCCATATGCCCAACTGTTCAGTTTACTCTGGGTCAGCTTATCTTCCCTTGTCTAACTTCCCCTCCTTAAAAAATATTGGAAAAACGTATTATAAACAAATTTACATTTTGTGGTTTAGTTTCTAGGCAATTCAATTTCAGCACAATATTGGTTAATTCATGGGCAATCTAGTTGTTTGGCAACTAAATGTTTTCTTGGCTACTTATCCATTATCATGATCAAGCATTACAACATTATCATCAGCACGGTATTAGGCCTTCAGCTATGCTAAGGCTAGGGCATGGCTGCAATGCATTTCACTGAAATTAATTTTTTTGTTCTCTCTCACTCTCTCTTTGCTCAGGTGCTATCCCATCATTACTTGCTAGAAAGTCTTTATGTGGCATAAGCTACAAGAGTAGACTATGCTTCTATCTTTTTTAGCTGCTAGCATATTCCTTCTGGTTCCTTTTTCCTTGTGAGATTCATGAAGCATTATTCTTCAATGATGATGCCTTTCCCATAGCTCATCATCCTTCTGTTCTGGAGCATCCACAGGCTTCCTTTGGGTGTGTGGGGAGTTCATCCACAAGAGGTGAAAAATATATGAAATGTTAGTGTGGGCAACACCTATGTGCATCGACTCTAATTCATATGCTTCAGGACTGGATTCATTTCTGGTCCTGAACAACATAGCTGTAATCGATGAAGTGCTTTATGTCAATTTTTGGATAGGTGGACAGCCCTTTAAGGTAGTTGAGTTATGACGTCAACTACTATGAAAATGCTACTCACTTCTACTATTTCTCTGAAACTTGACCAAGAGCTTTACCAATGAACAACCCTACAACTTGAGAGGCATCCATGTTTGGTGTGTACTATGTTCTAAGCTATAGGATACAGTACAAGCCCCCAAATTTCTATGTACCATTGCATTAGGCTTATGTTCAATGCAGAAATGAAACACCCAAGAAATGCTCAAGAAATGCACAAACAACGCTCAAGCAGTGAACGCAAGGCATGAACCATTATTTAAATGCGCAATCAAAACAGTATCCTATACCACGTATTCAAGAGGGCGCATAAAGTCAGCCAACATTCGGTAAATCAGACTGTAGCACTTTGATGTAGCTTCTACTTTTTGATTTGTCTTGGGAATGGCTCTTGGAAGAATTTTCTGCTACCTTGGCTTTAAGCTACTAGGTAGAACTTCAATGGCTTGTACCTCTAGCACCTACCTCTAGTCAGTATAGTTTTTAGTGCTATTTAGAGTATCATTCTTGCCTGAAAAAAAGAAACAAAAAAACTAAAAGCTACACAGAGGATCCAGCTATTGTTTGGTCATCTGGCAGAATGAAAAATTCTGTGTTGGCTGTACCAAGCAGCTAGGTCTTAGGTTACTCCTCAATGGGAGATGACTGTGAGGTCAAGGCAGGAAGGGTGATATACTAAGGCAAGATTTCAGCTATTGGTAAGTTTGAAAGAAAATTCAAATTCAGGTTTGATATATTATTTTGAAATGTAGTTTACATGTCTTATGGACCGATAGTAGGTTATGTCTATCTACATGAAAATTAAGAGGGGACTGTATTGAAGGAAGGCAAATAATCTATCCAGGTATTACACCGGAACACTTCCTCACGTCTCTGTTACAGACGTGGAGCTTATCAAGCTTGTCACTATAAAGGACTCTGGTAGCTTTATCAATCGAGATGTGTGTAGTTTGTGCCAGTGTTGATAGTTGCATGCACATGACTTGGAACAATTGTTGACCTCTTAGATAGTTCCTGACCCTGTAAGGAAAAATACTACAATCAAACCTGACAAACATGAGACAAGGCACAGAGCATGACAAACCCTCTCTGCCTCCAAGATGAGAGCAGTAATTCTTAGTCTTGCATTATTACCTAGCATTTTCTTATCTCACCAGATGACACCTCTGATTATGCACAGTGTGAGGACACTGGCATAAACCATGCAGATAAGGGAAGTGTGTTGAATTATTCAAGTGGGAAGTATATGACCTCCACTGTTGCAACCAGTTACATTTCTAATGCAACAGGATCTATGGCACTTTCACCATGGATACTATTTTTGCAACTGGTCGAAATGTCAACCTCCAGAAAGGAGAATTGGATTATCTGGCTAAAGCAGCTTCCGGTCTGTTTGATTCTACCCATGAAATGAAGAAGACATCTGCAGATAATGCTATGTTGATCATAAGTGAGGAGAACATTAAGACAAATAATGTTCACCATGCCATTTGATATTGCCCCTATTGTCTTGGCAGGTAACTTTCCTTGGTTGACTCCAGTACTCCGGTACATGGTGCAGGGAAGCAAAAGACTTATGATTTTATGCTGAGACTGCCTCCAAGCTTATTTAAGGCCGTCACAAGGAAAAAGAGTGTGGTATTTTGTTTACAGTATTATTTATTCCCATGAATGTTTCATTAGAAAAATATTTTCCTGTTTTCATGAGCTAGCATAAGCTCTTCTGTTACTACAGAAAATGGCCTCAACTTTTGCTAATATCGACATGCAGCTAAAGTTTACAGTTGTTATCTTGGAGTACCTGTATGACTTAAACTCTAAAGGTCAGTTAACTAACTCTAGCACCTTACTACAGAAAATGGCCTCAACTTTTGCTAATATCGACATGCAGCTAAAGTTTACAGTTGTTATCTTGGAGTAACTGTATGACTTAAACTCTAAAGGTCAGTTAACTAACTCTATGATGCAATGCAATCCATTGCATGATTCTAATCCATTATGATGATATTGTAAGCAGGCAAATCAAGTAACTATAGAGCTTATGGAATGGAAGAAATATCCCAATAGACCCAAAAGATAGGGTACGATTGAACTCTTATGTCCAATCTCTTTTGGCAGACCAACCACTTTACTTTTCTTCAATAATGTCTAGAGTAGTGGAGAACCTTATTGAAGTGCTGAGAACCTTTCCAAGCCATTTGAAGGCCACAAAGATATCCAGGTGAAGGAATATATCTGGAAAGATGTTATCCAGGTAACTAGCTAGCTATAAAAAAATTAACAGTTTAGCTAATGATGCAGCTTTCGTGGATTAAATATTTACAATCTATGCTAGAACTAAACCTTTCTAGGCTGGAGATTATAGCAGTACTGATATATCTTTCTGGGCTGGAAATTATAGCAGTGCTGATATCAAGGTCAATGCATCCTGTGGTGCTGAAATGGTAGTCATGATCTGATAGCCTTATTTCATGTCGTTGATTATATACTTGCCTGCTGTCAGTGGATATGAAAGGTAGATTGCATCCACATCATCCTTTTTCTCTTTCTACACCTCCTTCGATAGATAATGGAAAAATCAAATCAACTCTCCTTCACTGTTAGTACTGTCATCCATTGTAGTGTTGGTCAAAGGTTCAAATGTCAATGGATTCAATGCAACGTTGTGAATCATGCAGTGAAACTGAAAGCATCACAATGCATGCGATCGAAATAGATTTGAAGGAACAGATTGCCTTCTGTCATGTGTGACCAGATTTGGTGGAAAATGTCATGAGCATTTCATTGAGATGTAATTTTTTTAATATTGGTGTGTATGGTGCCAAAAGATCATGTCCTAAATGTTTGAGTGTTGCCTTTAAGCTATGATATGAAGCAGTTACCCTCCAGAGAGGGCTAAAAAATGGCTGAGGCAAAGCTGTATACTTCTCATCATTTCATTATATTCTCTGGTCCATCGATTGAGAGCATTAGCTCTGTTGTCAGCACAAGCCATCTCTATGAATCAAGGCCAACTTGAAAAGCAGCACAAAGCATAGCAGTCGTAGAAAGCGTGCCTAATGGTTGTGCTCAAAGCATGCATTATTATACATTCATGAAGGGTAAGCACCAACCTAGCTCACTGTATAAAGGCTATAGAACTAACTCCTGGCTTATCACTGCCACCGATTTATACAATGAAAGCATTAGTGCAATAGGGTCATCTTAAAACTGCCCAATATCTCAATAATTGTTTCACAGTGATTAGATGGGTTTTTGCAAATCCAGTCACATGTGAATCTTCCTGAACTCTTGCAAAAGGGCATTGCTGTGCACAGAAGATTTGATGGGTGACAGAAATGCCAAATGTGTGTATAGTTATTCTCAGTGAATTAGACCCAACTGTGATGGATGACTGGAGCAAGTGCCTGAAGTTAAGGATACTGTCTCATTTAATGCGGATTGTGACTGGTATCATCTATGGAGATCTACCCTCAAGCTCGATGATAATAAAAGAAGATTAGGCCAAGGGTGAGAAGTCAAAGGACAGGTTCAGTATGTTGCTTGCATGCTCTGCTGCTGGGGAGAAGCTGACACCATTCATGATAGGGAACAGTACTAATCCTCGTTGTTTGGGGGGCTTGTCTAGCCCTCTCTGCTTCCCCTTCATGATAGAGAGTACTAATCCTCGTTGTTTCAGGGTTTTTAGCTAGCCTTTGCCTCTCCTTCGTGTTAGGAAACAGTGCTAATCATCATTGTTTCAGTTGCCCCCCAGTGACAATATGCTTCAGACAAGAAGGCTTTGGTAACCAAGGTATTTCAGCATTCGATTGACAAGGTTAACAGCAAGATGAGATTAGAAAATCACTCCATTTTATTATACTTCCCACCATGATGTTGTTAGCAGCAATAAAAGATTGTTTTTCTAACACTGAACACAACATCAAAGCTTCAGCCATGTGACCGAGGAATACCCAGAACATGAAAATGTCATACAGGAAGCTACACGTTCTTTTCCACACGGATGAAACTTCATGTTCTACTAAGCAAGTGCATGAGCTAGATACTGTTGTTGAAGAGTGCATTGGGTAGTGTTCAACCTTGATTGTTTTGAGGAATGTTTTGTCAAGTATGATGATGATGATACTGAAGTTGACAGTGATCATGAAACTTTTGCGGAGAATCTTGGTCATCTGGGAAGAATATGCAAACTTTGATGCTAACCTTGTACCAATGATGCAATAGAAAAGGACTGGGAGAAGAAGCTTCTGGCTACAGCTGGATATCAAACCTCTAACCATTCTTCTGATGAGTAAGAAAAAGATGATGATTGTGTAGTAACACCAATCGTGTCTGAAGCAACAGCTGCAAAGTATTTGCTTCAATTCAGAGACTTTGCTGTTGTACATCAAAATCCGGAGTTACTAGAATATTTTGCTAAGTGCAAGGCTGCTGCTAAGATGAATCAAACAAACTAAACTCACAGACTACCTGAATGTTTGATCAAGTAAGCAAGTGTGTACATCTTACTCTACTGACATTGTACGTATGTAAAACATGTACATCATGAATACAGAATGCCTGAACAACAGAGAGAAATATAGAAAGAACAACATTTACCTTCATACCTGTACGCAACAAGAATTGATGTCTGATACAAAGTACTTTGGACTTAGTTTGTTTGTGAAGCTACTCCTTTCCAGGAGTAAAATTTGAAGCTCCGCCCACACCCTGAAGTAGTTCCTTTCTGCTGCACTGAGCTGATCAGGATCGGCTGGCATATGTTAATCCTCTTGCAGTGGTGATAGTAATGCTATGCTGGCATCAGTCGCTAGTATGTGTATCTTTCCCAGAGAAGGGGAAGGGTAATGCCACATAGATGTGGGTGCAGGTATCAGAGGCAATTTGTAGGTGTAATTCATTATATTTAACTAATGATTTTACTAATGATAGCTCAGTAATGGGTGCTGGAAGGAATGATTATCACTGTTCTTTTTTTTAAATCCCAAAATGAAATGAATGCTAGGCAAACTTAAATTCAAGTCCAGGCTGATGTAACAGATCAGCTTGTGTCATTGCTGAGCTAAGCAGTGTACGATTGTAGCTGACAGGAATTTCTCAAAAATTCCTCAACTAGCATTGAACATGCATAGGAGTATAGAATGAATTTTAAACTTTTGTGAATAAATAAATCCCTTCAATATTGGTCTGGCAATGGATGGATCAGCCAGGCCAATTTTGTACTTCAACTGATCCTTTATCATGTGACACAAATTGAAAGACTGCCAACATCCTCAGGATGGGGAAACTCCTGGTTAGAACTGACCAGCAAAACAGTTGCATCTGGGTACACCCCACGTTTTACCCAATATTAATGATTTTCCTTGAATTTTATATCCCTACATAATATATTAAGTGCATGCAGATACATAATACATGAACATACTACATGTGTACACTTTTTTGCATCACATCGCATGTGTGGCTACTTAGTCGCACTGTGTTGCTTCAAGCTGGTCACAATATCTGTGATGGCTTGCCTTCAACGCATATTGAAATTGATCTTTCTGTCAAATTGTGAACCCCGCCTTTAATTTATTGATATCAGTGCTCTTGTTATTTGAAATTGAGAACACTTTCTAGCAATCGTGATGTTGAAGTAATGGATGGTGAAAATTGAATTGAACCAAATGTGTATATAGCACGGCAAACTATATATTTCTCAATTGCTACTTTATTCCAAGCATTTTACTTTTCCCTCAAGTCCCTATAGGACTTGTTGGACACTTCCTATAAACCAGGAAGGTTCCTCGCCTCCTCGAATAAACTTTTGTCATTCCATGATATAAAATTGACATGTACACTGCTGCTCTCAGTGAAAACTCAAATAAAATGCATCACACAATGCCCTTGGGGCAATGTGTTTTCATGTTCACAATAGTGATATTTTGCACTGCTAGTGTGACCAGCATATTGTAAACTCGCCTTTAGCTTTTTGATCTTTTTAACTGTGTTACCATTCTCGGCTGTGTACCTCCCTATTTGAGTTTTCTAATCTTCATGGCAATGGGTAGAACTAGAACTGGTCATTTTTGTTGTGCTCATATCTTTATTATCACCTTCACCATACCATTAGCACAGGCAAAGGCAGTGTCCTCTGTAGTAGACATGCATAGGCCCCATTGTAATGCTTCTTTATGTCCTCTTAGGACCGGCACCATCATCATCTTCAATTTAAGAGCTACACCAACATGTACCTCAAGATCTCTGCTTCCATTTACATTGCATGACACAAATTGAAGCTCCTTCCCAAAAATTAGTGAAACAAATATTAATGAATAAATTATTTCACTCTCTTTCACTGGACTTAAATTGCTGCTAACATTATAGTAGCTGTTACTTTATTTTATTAAAACACATTTTGTTTGTATAGAGTATGGATAAGTGTTTGTTCCTCTGCAGGTTTACTGCTGAGGAGAAGGCCAAGAGACCCCAGCAATGTTACAGTCATGCCATTTGGTTCTGGTCCATGCAACTGTATAGGAATGAGATTTGCCCTCCTTGAGGCTCTGATCGAGCTGATAAAAAATATTTTCTTTTATTAAAACAAAAGAGACAGATGTGATTGAAGATACTTTCATTAACGTCTTTTGTTTGTTTGTTTACTGATGCATGTTGTTGGTGTTGTGTGTTTTTGTTTGTATACATGGTGTGGGTGTTTATGCAGGTACCTTTGGAAACAGTGCTTGGCATTGGCTCCAAAGAATAGAGTATACCTGAAAATAGTTAATTGCGAATAGAGGAGGAATACCACCAAATAAAATTTATTAATTAAAAGTTGATCATTGAGAGGTCAGTGTATTTTTTATGTCAACTGAGAGTTTGTTGATAATTCTTTTTATGTCAAAAAAAGATTTTTTTATCTTTTTACAAGCCAGGTATACAATTGGCACTTTTGATGGCATGAGGTGTATAAACTGGTCGAAATAGCTCCACTCGGTGTACAGTCACCAGTGAGGGGAGGGAGATTGGATGAAGGGTCAATGGCATCTTTTTCAAAAAATAAAAGAAAAATTACTGATCAGTTTACAATGAATTTTAGAGCCCGTGGATTCTCCTAAGGGTGAGTTATTCTTGCCACTTTATCTTCTTCCTGGAGGAGAAATATTGCTCTTCAAGATGTCATCAAATGATATTCTCGACTTATAACAACAAAGATAACTGCTTAAATTAGATCGTCCTCCCTACTTGTCATTGAATAAAATTTTCCATCCTCAGTATCCATAGCTACAGTATGGGCTAAAGTTTTCAAAGAAGATATCTGGCACTATATAGCATGTGGTGCATGTGAATGTAGCGAGTAAACACATGCCTGAAAGGTCGAAGCCCAAGAAGAAGAAATGTCCCTCTCCCAGAAACAATGTTGATTCAGTCTATACTGTGATGGCTGATAATGTTAATCTTTAAAAAAAAAAATTCCCTTCTCTCTTGGCTCTATAGTTTTGTTTACCACATATAATATTATAGGTTCTCCAGTTGTGTTATTAAGTGCTAGTGTAATGTCCTTGCCCGTATCTCCCAGCATTCCTCAGCAGCCTTCCTCTACTGCTTCTGGGAGAAAGATTAGCATTTTGTCCCAATCAACATTACAAGAGAATAGTAATGAGGATTACTAGTGCATGGAAAATTATAAGGCAATCTGTTTGTTTGAAATTTATATTGCCATATTTGTACAAATCTTGAGACACTTCAGTCCAAAGAAGTGAAGCCTTGACAGGTTTTGTATCCAGCCCCATAATTAGGTGTAACTTGGTTTCAAAATTTTCTTACATACCTGAGCCAGAGTCTAGGATCCTTAGGCTCAATTGTGCTCAGTTTCTACTGCTAAATGCATTAGTGTAACATTCCTAGCTTGAGAGCTTTTGTGCTGTAATGAATTTTTCATGCGAGTACGAAAAATTAATGTGACTGTGTGATGATAATGTGGATAATCCCGTTAGTTGTGATGGGACTTGGAAGCAGTGTTGGCTTTTTATATCTATAAA
Source organism: Cladorhizidae sp. MBARI D1340-BT2 (assembly GCA_028752905.1). Classification (NCBI taxonomy): domain Eukaryota; kingdom Metazoa; phylum Porifera; class Demospongiae; order Poecilosclerida; family Cladorhizidae; species Cladorhizidae sp. MBARI D1340-BT2. Next base: position 16,705,334 of record JAQNBH010000009.1, read on the forward strand.
CTAGCTATAATACTGGGCTTGTGTTAAGACAATGTAAAATCTAGGTTCAGTGAGGCATTTATCTAGGTATTTGAAACTTTGGAACACTGTAACTAGCATGCCCTTCCCCCTTCCCTCCCAAAACACACACACAGCTTGCTCCACCATACCTGTCCCATTCTCTTCCTGCAACTTTGACTTAATGTTATATAGCTGTGTCCTAGTATATGTATCAGCTCTCCCTACTATATATTATTTTCCAAATTATGAACGTAGGACTCTAGCATAGTGTTCTAAGTTCACTGGGATAAGGATTTATTCTCAGTATGTCAGGCTCTTCAATCTTCTGAGAGTTTTGATTATGGAATCTTCCATGTCCTTTTCTGCTGCTTTCATGGTTTCTTTTATCCTGAAACTCTGACGACAGTATTTGTAGGGTAGATGCCAGGGCCAAATAAAAGGCGTACAGGTTAGATAATTGCCGTTTTGTAACAGAAACAATGGTACCTCTTTCTGACCTCTCACCACCAGTAATTCAACATTGCCTTCATGGGCAAAGGTTTGATGCTGTCTTTCTGAGGTAAAGAGCAATCCGCTTCCCAAATGGGATGGTCCTGAACTATTTTATAGTCACACAGATGACTTCCAGGTTTGCAATATGTAGCAAGATTGTCCTCCCTCATTGGACTCTGTCATCCCCCCAAGTTTCAGAAAGCCCAAAACAAGGATGACCACATCACACCTCTCACATCACTTGCAAATTAGAGGGGAAGGTGACTAAGCTAAAGTGAAAGTTGGGATGGGTTGGTATGTTAGTGTATATGTACAAGGACAAGTAAAATGATAAGAGCATGAATTATTAAAGTCAAATTTTGAAATGAGGTGATTATAAAATAACAAGTTTTAGGTGATTTGTGATAGCTACTACATATAGATAGGTTCAAGTTTATAATAGGGAGTGAGTTCCAGAGACGAAGAATGTGGCTGATAAAGGAATGCATATTTTACACTACTTGAAGGAACATATTTTATTTTTAGAGGACTAGATAATCTGGAAGTCATAGATCTGTAACTATATTTATTGAAATGATCTGATAGATTTTTAAGAGATTTAGCAAGAAATATGATATAATTGAGTTCCAGAACCATTATAAGGGGGAGATGTTGTAGATTTATGAGGCAATACTAGCAGTCCGAAGCAAAAATACTGAGTACAAATTTCGTAGCTCTTCTTTGAACCTTTTCCATTGAGTTCTTTATTAAGATAAGGATGCCAGATTAGAGATGTATGATTTCACAAGAGATGTATAGTAGTTTCTTTGCATTCACTAAGTTGCAGTGATGGAAGGTGCAATGGAGAAGATCAAGGGACTTGGCTGGTGATTTATTACTGAAGCGCATTTATTTTTATTAAAGGAGAGGCACCAGTCCTTGACAAAGATAAATGTTCTTGTAGAGAATGGATCAAATGAGGATCCTATTGATTTGAAACACTTTGTATCACAGCATAGAGAAGCATGGAAGAGATCGATATATAAGAAGGATTATCATTAACACATATCAAAAACAGAAAGTGGCTTACCTGAGGGACACCAGCAATTAAAGATAAGATCTTAGATATTGGCCATGTACGGACACTAGTTGAAATCTATAGATGAAAGATATGCCTTAAACCAATACCATAAATTGCCAAGGACCATCACTTATGGTGAAGCTCATTGTGAGGAACCCTATCAAATACTTTGCAAAAACTAAAAAATTTCATTTAAAGAGCTGCTGATGTAGCTGGTAAAATTGAGTAGCTGCTGAATGGTACCTGTCAGACCCAAGGAGATTGATTTGTTAACAAAGACAACCTTTTTATGCTCAAAGGCGAGTGAGGTGGTACACAGAAGGGAGATCAGTGAGTTTATTTATCACCTACTTTACGTATGGGACAATAGAGTGAACTCTCCAGTTGATTGGGAGATGGTGTTGGGAAACACGAAAAGATTAGTAACAGGTTAGATGGCAAGAGTTCAGAATTTTAGAAGTTTTGGACTGAAACCATCAGGACCTATTGATTTGGATGGTCAAGTGAAGAACATAATTATTTCTTGATTTGAGATATCTGTCATTCAACACAGATGAAGGTGTCAAGTGAGAATCCATAGGCAATAGGTTGTAAGCACTTCTGGTAAAGATAGAATGAAAATCACCATAAACAATACACTAAATGTAAGCTACTATAGCTAATGGTAACAAAAGTAACTAGCCAGCTCAAGTCATTAAGGTGATCTCTAAGAACATTCCTTTCTTCTTCAAACATATCTAATGACTTTCTTCCTGATAACTCATCACGACAGCCATCAGGATACTTGTTCTTTGTTAGATAGAAAAGCAGCACCAGCTAAAGAGATCTCCTCAACTTCTTCCATCTACTAAGCTACTGTTCAAACACAGCTCTTTCCTCACAGCTAGGGTTAGTTTTGGCAGGGACAGTCAAGGGTGCCCAGTCCAAATTTTTCGTGACAGGATCCACTTGGAGTGGTTAGTCCGGCAAGCGCAATCACACTCCCCCATCCCAACCCCTCCGCTTTCTTGCAGAGCAGCCAACTTTTTTTCTTTTTTTTTGCGAAGTATTCCTCGCAAAATAATAATAATTACGTACGATACTAGACCACACACTAACTGCTAAAGATGATTTTCTCCCTAGTCCTAACTTGCCTTGTCACTGGAATCCTCTTCTTTTATTACAAGTCAGCTAAACCAAAGATGTAGACCGTAAGTCAACGTTACTGAACTTGACTTCCTTGCTGTTCTAGGTTTGTGTACAGTCCCCATCAAGTGCTAAGGAGAAATGGGATCAAAGGACCAACTCCTACCATCTTCTATGGCAATCAAGAAGAAAAAAGGCATGTGGTGAGTCAGTGAAGTGTAGATTAAATAAGGGTGGTCAAGTTAGTTAAAGTAGACCATAGATGCTGCAGGCTACAATGATCTAGTGTGTGTGGGTAAAGTGACTTCACCTCCCTTACCCTCCCCCCCAAGAAAAAAATTCGTGTTTGTAGTTTTAACTTGAAGTTAATGGCAGAAGCTGGAGTTTTTGTAGAGTGTGAAAGGTCATGTTGTGTGAGAGGCATAATGTATTGCAGCTGTTGGAGAACTATTGATGTGTGACAGAACATACCAATTCCAGCAATAGATATGCAGTTGCTGTATTAAAGTTCATCTTGTCTGTTAGATAGAGTGATTTCTTCAGATGGTAAAAAGGCTGATAAGGATCCTTTAGGATCAGGGAGTCCCCATCCCTTGGCTTCAAATAATTGCGGAGAGACATCAGCAGGTTTCAAATAAGATCGGATATACGTTTATGGAACTAGGACAATTTAAACTTTGAGTTTAGACTAAAGAAACACAAGGTTTTAAATCTTTTAAAAGTACCCTAAATATCCTTGGGAAATTAGTATCGATATCAAGAGCTGTTGAGGACAAGTATTATAGTTCCACGAGATCATCTACTATCTGTGTACAAGAAGGGTAGCACCTGATGCAGATTATCAAGGCTGCTACTTGAAGTTAGTGATATGCAGGTCTACACAGATTTCAGCAATCAGAAACGTGCTCAAAAGGTACCAGCAAGCTTATTTGTTTTTCATACTCACCAAAGAGATCAGCGACTTCTTGAACACATAATTACTCTTTGTGCCCAGCTGCTAAGAAGATAAAAAATTAATGGTTTATATGCAAGGCAGGGTTAGTGGAAAGTATATATGTAACCTCGTCATTATAACACAAACTAATTACCTGTTTTCTCTGAAATAAATTTTTCTTCTTTTTCTTCCTCCTCCAACAGTAAAAAAAACCTTGTGTCTAATCATCATCGGCCATAATGGAGGCAGTAGTAAGTAACTGGCACTTGATAAAATCAGATAACTCTCTGCAAAGTGAAGGGTCCTGACTTCCTGGTGAAGCTTCATAGACTTTGTCGATTGATGGATGTACTAGTGGTATGCATTCTGTCACCCACCAGTGACTGTCACTAGGGATAGTTTTAGAATCTACTGACTGTACTAGCACTAAATCAAATAATGCAACTTGTTTCTTCAACATATTGTCCTGTTTTATGAAGCACTAGTTATGTAACTATTGTTGCAATTTTTCTCAATTTTCACTTACTTGGAGTAATGAGTTCAAGGGATCACTGCAAATAAAGCACAATAATAGTGATGATTTGAGTAAGCTCTTAACTATGTTAGTGTACAATAGCTACATATATATACTTGACTCTAGTCGGTATCAGAGCATACATTTAAAAAGTCCAGGTTGCCCCCAGAACCCTTGATACTAGTGCGCTTTACATAATCAAGTTTTTATTCTAATAAATGCCCATTTCAACAGCAGATACGCCCTCTAAATAATCCTGGATAAGTGTCCGACAGGATTGGAACTACCAACACTGATTTCCCAGTTTCTATGTTCATTATATTGGAAGTACCCTGTCCACTACTTTTTGCAAACCAGACTATCCCAAAAGAGAGGCTCCTCTTTCTCGATATTCTAGCTGCATTACTTGACAAGGAATGGAAACTTACTTACTCTTGCCTTCAGCCCACTATGAAGATCAAGCTGAAAGCTCTGGATAATACCTTCAAAGATAGGGAACACTGCACACGCGCATTTGTTTTGTCCACACTTAATTCATACTAGTAATATATGCAAGGTACTGAGTGATGGGCCAAGGTGCACTACGATGGAGAAAGGGAAAAACTCCTGAAAAAACAATTATTCCCTATTGGACAAAGTTGAAATCCTACCATTATATTGCTCTAGTTATTGTTCTAACCCTACGTAGTTAGCATAGCTGAAGCCCTAATAGTGTACAGTGGTCCCTCCGTATTAAGACCCTCCCAAGTAAGACCACCTCCATTATAAGACCACTTTTGCTTGCTCCCGGTTGGCTGCCTTTATTTTGCCCCTCCCAAGTAAGACCCTCTTAGATAAGTCCGCCTCTCTTATAAGACCACTTGGCTGGGTCAATATCCTCCCAAATAAGACCAAGCACCAAAAAATACAGTGAATTTTGTTTTTGTTTGAAGATCTACCTTCCGTTGAAGTGACATACCTTTGCCCAACTGTGAAAGATCAGGAACTGGTACATATTTACATCTGGATTGATCCAAAGAGGGACCTCGGCATCGAGTATGAGGCACAGGCCAAGGCGTGGATGAGTGCTCCCATCTGGGAGGAGTGGCTCAAGCGCACCAACAATAAGATACTTGCCGAGGGCCGTAAGATCATCATCTTCATTTACAACTGCTCAGCGCACTCAGATATCAACCTCAGAAACCTCAAGCTGGTCTTCCTGCCCGCCAACACCACCTCCCTATGAACGCTGGCATCATCCAGGCCATGAAGCTGGTCTACCGGAAGCAGATGATCCGCTACATTCTCTGGCTTATGGACGACACTGTGAGAATGCCGATAGTGGTTGCACTGAGAAAATGAGCTCGCTTGTCATGAATGTGGACGTTCTGATGGCGATCCGCTGGCTCAAGAAGGCCTGGGATGACCTCCACGTGTCCACCATCAAGAAGTGCTTTAAGAAGTGTGGCTTCATGACCACCACTGCCCCTGCTGCTGAGGTCGAAGAGCTCACAATCTCTGCTGAGGATACAGTCATCAATGCGCAGCTGCCGGAGGGTGTGACACTGGAGGGCTACGCCAACATCGACAGCAAGGTGCACACCCTGCCCTCGACCACGCCCTCGACACTCCTGCTGACTCCTCCCCTGAGGAGCCTGAGTCAGATGATGATGAGGATGGCCCCATGCCCACTCCTGTGACTGTGTCAGAGGTGTTCGAGATGGTGTGCAAGCTGCGTAACTTTCCCACTCATCGAGGCATTCCCAAGCTTGTGGCATGTGCTGATTCATCCCCAGAATAGGATGGAGTGGACTGTCCAGTCCAGGCTTTCTATGTCCTAAGGACACTGCATGAGTCTAATATCCATGTGTACCATGATAAGCAATGTCTTTCTCAAGACACACCTATAATTCCCAACGAGAATACAGCATCTTGTCTGTGAAGCTTGCAGTTGGTTTAATATTATGAATGCATGTACAATACACAATAAAATCCATTGAGCAATTCTTTGTGAGACCCCTGCCATGCCTGAGAGCGATATTCCCAAGTAAGACCACCTCTCTAATAAGACCAGTTTGAAGTGCTCCCTGGGTGGTCTTAATAGGGAGGGACCACTGTATCTTGATATGTTCATTATTGATGTCATCATACTTTAATGCTTGGATTGTGATAAGGTGAGTATGTGGAATTGTATACAAACTTTGAACTTGCAATGTTGAAGTGAGAGCCTGCTCAAATACATATTCTCCTGATTCACAAGGACTATATACCAGCTTAGCAAACCCTTTTTATTTAAGAGATTATCATATCTCCATAGCCAGTGTTGATAAATTGAGTATATATGTCAGAATTAAACTCCAGCATCCTTTCCTGTCAGCTATTAGCCATGCATCTCATTCTCACTTTCATTTTTCTTTCCTCTAACTTCAAATTTGCTACTGTTTTCTCTATCATTTTCTTCATTATGATGATATTCCCAATTTACATAATCCTGCATTACTTGAGGAGGGTGATCCATTCATGGATGAAAGTACAGTGAGCATATACATACTGATAGATACATAGATATGCAATACAAAGTTTTCCATCCAACTCCCCACTGAGTGCTATATAGCTTCACTCATCTATGTGAGTATTGCATCTCAATGTGCATCTTGCCTTCAGAAGTTGAATTGCCATTCAGAGCAATAATTTTTTTTGTAAGTGTGTGTTAAATAGAACTTTCCCTTGATATGGCTGTAGGTAGTATCTTGGAGGCAACTAGAGCACTTACTCGGCTAGAAATTGTTTCTTGGTCATAAGCTAGGAAGATGCAGACTAACTTATACAGTAACATTTTATAGATAGTGAATACCTACCTCCTTTTTTGCTGCTAGCATATTCCTCCTGATTCCCTTTTCCTTGTGGGATTTGTGAAGTTTCATCCTTGATGATTCTCCCCTTCCCATAGCTCTATCTTTTTTCTGTTCTGGAGCACAGCTCTCCTTCAGACCTGTAGGGCTTATCCGCAGGAGGGGGAGGGAATCTTTCTCTCTCTCTCTCTCTCTTTTTTTTTTTGCTGCTGTACTTTCTTTATTGAAATACTAGTGTTGACATGACCAACGTGCGTTTATTTAACCAGGTCATTCAGGACTGGATGCACTTCATAATTTTTCCATAGTGTAGACAGTCCTTATGATACAGAAATTTTGACCTGGATGATGCCGTTCACTTCCACCATTTTCTGACAAAGTTGTAATTAGACCTGAATATAAGAAGCAACCTACAACTGTTAGAGAGGACAGCCAAGTTTGGTGTGTACTATATTCTATGCCATGGGATAGGAAGCCATGTTAGGTAATGCTATGTTCTATGTGCGAAGCTACAGTTGATCAAGTTTGTGGAGTGTGGAGTGCTACAAACACCACACTATTCTTCACCAGCAAAGTCTGAGTCTGTCTTCTTCTTCAGCTGCTAATAATGAACTACCAAAATGCTACTTTAATATCTAGCCCATGTAGTCTAAAAGAACAGGAGGAGTAAAGGTACATGTGACATTTTAGTTCATTAATTAACCTTAGTCGAGTTATTCTCTGTAACTTGTAGCGAGGTAGAGAAAGGGTTGATAGGCCACATACTCCTAGGTGACTAAACTTATGGATGCCTGACCACATCCTTTAGCACTGGAGCCCTCCACTCTAAAGGCTGGTTCACAGTGGACGCGACACTTATGCAGCATGATGCGTCCATTGTGAACATAAAAATGTGTTGCAACGGGTTGCACCCCTTGCACTCGGATCAACTCGAGTTCTATTTGAGCTTCGCATTTCAACAACGCATTGGTGTGCTCTATTTATTGCTTTTGAGTAAGATGACAGATGAAAGACTTATAGAGGCTATTCGGAGCTTTCCTTGTCTGTGGCAAGTTTGCAGCAAGTCCTACAGGGACCTCAGAGCAAGGGAGAATGCCTGGCAGCAAGTGGCATGTGAAGTAAATAATATATTTACCGATTTAGATAGATCTACCATTGATGATGAGTGCAAGCATGATAGTTATTGTAAAATATTTGGTGAAGTTACCACAGATGATGTACAGAAGCTAGTAGCAAGCATGACTGTAATTGTTAGGTTGGTGAGGGAGTGACTGCCGAAAGCTGTGTCAAGAAGTGGAAGGTGCTGCGGGACCACTTCGTGAGGGAGCTCTGCAGCATAAAAAAGAAGAGGAGTGGAGATGCTGGACCACCCTATACTTCAGTTCGCATTGCCCCTTTTTGAATTACTATTATTTTTGATTGACTCTGTCCGACACAGAGGGCAAGTATTGTTGATGAAGGACTGTTTTGTGTTGGTTGTTGATTTTAAACTGAACTTCCTCAAACTTTGAGAACACCAATACTGTGGAGATTTCAGGTCAGGAATTGGATGATAGGTATACATATATTATACACTACACAATGATTATATTATGTGTTGTTTATACCAATAATGTTATAAATTAGTATGGTGGATGATGCTGATCCTGGACGATCTCCTTCCTCCTCATCTCAACGTGCTTCGTCACAGCCTGCCTCACCACAGGCAGCACGACAACAGACATCACAACAACATGCTGGTAGGAGGGGAAGCAAGGAGGATGAGATGGACTCCACCATCATCAGGAGCCTTCTAGATTCTTCACCAAAAGGAAATTGAAAATTGATCGAGTTTTTTTGTGTGTTAATTACATAAGTAACTGAGTAATGCAACAAGGGTAATTGTCAAATTGTCAATAGAGTAACTACCATTTCAGGGAAATTTTCGAATGTTTAATCATTTATAGAAATATTTATTGTACCAAAATTATTAATTAGCTATATACCTATATAGTGATATGGTAAAGTGTCTGTCTGCACGCGATTAAACAAACAGCATGGCTAGTTAGTATACTTTTTGCATGAAAGACCTCCCCAGCCCAAGTGGTTCATTATTTGCAGAACAACAGGCAGAAATTACTCAATATTCCTTGGCCTTGTTGAATGGCAACAAGGCAGCCATTGATCCCTGCTTGAAGGAGCTAGAAGTCCACACACCCACATCCATGCATAATTAGAGTGTGTGATTAATTTACCCCTACCCCTTTTTTGAAAATACTTTTGAAATTTTATTCTGAAGCTCATTTGGTTTTGATACTAGTGTAATCCCTTTGAAATTTTGTTTCTATAAGATACATGTCAACTAAGTTACTGAGTTAACTGAGCAACTTTGTCAACTGTGGACAGTAACCTTTTAATTGAATAACTGTGGTACCTAAATATGTTAACTGAGTAACTGTGTTAACTGAGTAACTGAATACCTGTGTCAACTGAGTAACTGGGTTAACTAAGCAACACTGACTGATTAATAAGGCAGCCATTCATCTCTACTCGTGGAGCTAGAAGTTCACACACCCACATGCATGCATAATTAAAGTGTGATTAATTTTGCTCTTCTTTGAAAATACTTTTGAACTTTTATTTTGAAGCTCATTTGGCTTTGAAAATTTCCCTCTATAAGGTACATATCAATTGAGTTATTGTGTTAACTGAGAAACTTTGTCAACCGAGGACAGAACCTTTTAATTGAATAATGCCTAATTAAGTATGTCAACTGAGTAACTGTGTTAACTGAGTAACTGAGTACCTGTGCCAGCTGAGTAACTGAGTTCAGGGGCATATTTAGGGGGGGTTTCCTGTTGCCCAGAAACCCCCCCTGAGTACAAACCACACCCATAAGCCATTTGACAGCTGTCAATCCTAATCCTACATATAAATTTGTACTATAGTGTACTCTTGTATTGCAAATTTAAGCGTAAAGAGGCTCATAAATTTACTTCTACAAACCACAAAACTTTTAGTACAGTGCTGTTTTCTTGTAGAAAACTATTTGCTTGGAACTGGCAAGCCTATGAATATTAGTGAGTTTGTGCTAATCTCTTATAGGATTACCTTAGCCAAGCCCCTATTCCAGGAGGGTGCACTGTATTTGAGATTGTAAAGCTGTGACATGGCCAAGAGGCAAATATCCATTCTGTCATTTGGGGTGTCAGTGTCAAGCAGTGAGTCTGGCAGTAGCACTGCTACTGATCCTAAGAAAGTCAGAGTTCAAGATCAAAGGGAAGTAGTACTCAGTCTCTATCTCCTGATGATCTGGGAAATGTGTCAGGTCAAGGGTGTGTATTAGAGGGTGTGTATCAGCTGCTAGGGTGCATGCATGTCCTCCTGGGGCTGACTTAGGAAACTATAAACTTGAGGACATCAGAATTCTTAGCAATGACCAGAAGCTTTGGCTTCTGAAGAATGCTTTTGGACCAGGGTGTGACTTCAAATTCCGTACTAAAATTGAGTACTCAAAGTCTAGATCCTTCCAGAACTCCTTGTTGAAAGAGTACTCTTGGTTGAGCTACTATGTTTCATGCTATGGTGGCTTCTGTGTGAGCTGTTTACTCTTCACCAAGGATCGATCTATTCTTGGACAGCTGGTCACCGTTCCAATGACTAATTTGACTCACGCAAAGCAAACACTCAAGGAACACAGCTTGCAGAAATCACACTGAGCAGCTATGGATGATTATCAGATACTGTTACATTTACTTGGAAAATGGAAGGAGGCCAGCTTTCCATACAGCAACAGTTACATAGTCAAGTATTTGCTCAAGTTCAGAAGAATTGGGAAGTTCTTAAGGTGATGATCATTTTTTGTGGTAAGCAAAACATAGCTCTTTGTGGCCACCGAGAGGCTCTTTGGATTTGCAAATCCTGGAAAATGTTTAGCCTTGCTTCAATTTCGTGTTGAAGCAGGTGATGCAGTTCTGGCAGACCACTTTGCTTCTGCAGCCAGAAATGCCCAATATCATGCCCCAATCATTCAAAATTAAGTGATTGCAGCCATTGGTGAATGGATAAGAGAGAAAATTCTACAGGAGGTTAGGCTAGCAAAGTACTTTTCTGTGTGTGCTGATGAGGCTGCTGATGCATCTAATAAAGAGCAGCTTCCTCTAGTCTTGCGATATGTTGACTCGGAAAATGTGAGAAAAGTTTGTTGAATTTATTCTTTGCGCAAAGATGGCACCACTGGAGTAGCTGTTTCTAAAACCATCCTAATTAATGCAATACAAAATTATGCCTTAGACCCAAATAATTTACGTGGGCTGGGCTATGATGGTGCCAGCAATATGGCTGGCGAGTATCATGGGGTTGCTGCTCTAATCGAGAAACAATATCCAAAAGCAGTCTATGTTCACTGTGCGGCTCATACATTGAATCTTTGTGTCATGGCAGAATGTAACATCCAAGCTATTCGAAATTAAGGAACTCTTGTGGAGCTATGCCTTTTCTTTAGGTTTTCTCCCAATAGGGAAGCAGAACTAGAAAAACGGATCAGTGAACTTCCACTGGGAACAGCTAACAGAAAGAAACTGGTAAGCCTTTGCAAGACCCGTTGGGTAGATAGCTAGAATAGAGGCCTATGAAGTTTTTTCGAAGATGGTACCAGCTGTTATTAGTACCTTAGAGACAATCAGTACTGAAGATAGGTGGAACAAAGAGTCTGTTCAGAAAGTTGCATCATTTTTAACAGCTACAACTCAGTTTGAGTTTCTTATGGCATTTGAGGTGGTGTACCATGGCCTAGGCTACATAAAAGGCTTAACAGTGTCTCTACAGAGCCGTTTGCAAGATATTTGCAATGCTTGTACTGAGGTAAATTTAGTCGAGACTACTTTACATGAAGTTTGTGACAGCATTGATTCTCATCACAAGAAATGGTTTGATTCTGCAGTCACTCTAGGCACAAAAAATCAATGCATCACAGCCATCTCTTCCATGTCGATGTGAAAGGCAAACAAATAGAAGCAATGTACCTGTCGACTCTGGAAGATTATTACAGAAGATCTATTTCTGTTCCATTTCTGGATGAGATGATATCACATATTCACAATAATTTTTATGAAACACAAAAGAAAGCCGTATGAGCTTTGAGCATAGTTCCATCTGTATTCATGGCCAATGCAGTCACTCAGAGTGAGTCTAATTTGATAAAGGATTTCTATGAAGATGATAATTATGCCAAGTCCTTCATCTTTTGAACAGGAACTCCATTTGTGGAGATCTAAATGGAGGAGTTTCTCATCAGAATTGCCCCAAACTCCATCCCAGGCCTTGAACTGTGCAAATGAGAGCATGTTTCCGAATATTTACTGCTTACTCCGTATTGTTTGTACTCTACCCGTAACCAGCTGTGAATGTGAACGTGGTCAGTGTACTTAGAAGACTCAAAACCTACTAGCATACTACTATGGGGCAACAAAGGTTATCAGGAGACTGGCACTGATGCTATGGCTTAAACTTTGACCTAGATACTATTCTTAAAATTTTGGCTCGTCAACACCCTCGAAGAATATTACTCTGGGACATTTTGAGTCATTAACGCAACAATAATAATTATCATTTCTGTAATTGTATGTTCTATAAACTATTGTGGGGCACAGTCAGATAAAAGTGGTTGATTTTTTTTTACAAGCTTCACATGCATGAGATGGAAACCCCCCCTTTAAATTCCTAGATACGCCCCTGGAGTTAACTACTACTGAATAATTGTTAGCCAGAGGATAGCTTTATCAATTGAGTAAACTGTGTTAACTATGCATCACAACACTAATCAACTAAGTAATGTATTAACTGGGTTAACTGAGTAACTGTGATATCTGACTAACTGTCGACTGAGTAACTCTGTCAGCTGTTGATGAGTTACTGTGTTACCTGAGTAAATGTGCCAACAAGTAGTTGTCTCAACTAAGTCAGTGGCATGAAGTTCTTATTGTATTATCATCTCCACAGTACAAGGATCTCCTCCAGCTCATGATTGAAGCTAGTGTTGAGGACAGCAGTGGTAGCAACACAACAAAGATGGTGGATGAACAGCTTGTTGGTCATTCTATCACCTTCATGCTGGCTGGCTATGAGACCACTGCTAATACTATGACTTATGTCTCTTACCTGCTAGCTCTGCACCCTAACATCCAGGAGAAACTCCAAGCAGAGATAGACGACTACTACGAAAGTAACCCAGTAAGAGTCCAAGAACTGCTGTTGTTGTTGTTGTTATGTTGTTGTTGTTGTTATTTATTATTACAATGACCTTCTCAATAATCAACTTGAATTTTACTCTCTCGACGTTTTGAATAGATGCTCTAGCTTTCATCAGGAATAATGAGATGCTAAGACTCACGTGAGCTATACACCAGTATATAATATTAAAAAATATATATATAATATTTTTTTTTAAATAATAGTAGTAAAATAATCATATAATAAATAAAGTTTTAAAATTAAACAATAGTAACTATATATAAATATAAATAAAGTTAAAAAAATATAATACAAAGTTATAATAATAATAATTACAACAACAACAATAATAATAATAAATTAAAATAATAAGAATAAACAAATAATAAGAATAATAAGAATTAAAAAATTAAAAAATTAATTAATACATGCTTGAGAAGTGAAAGTGCTCTGAATTTGTTGCGGGATAAATATCCTTCACCTCATCCAAATTCAGTCATTCCTCCAGCTCCAATTATTGGTGATAACATTCCATCTTTTGAAGTTTCACCTTTAGTAGTGGCTAAGGCCATTCACTCTTTTCCTTGTTGATGTGCAGGAGGACCAGCTGGGTTACGGATCTTTTAAGGATATGTCTGCTGGTGATTTTGGTCCCTTACTTCTTGCAGCCCTGACTGCTTTATCAATATGGTGCTGTTGGGGAAAAGTCCTGCTTCTGTTCTACCCTTCTTTTTCAGTGCTTCTCTCATCGTCCTGAACAAAAAGGATGGTGGTGTGAGACCCATAGTTATTGGGTGCACACTTCAACACCTGGCAGCTAAATGTGCAAGCTGCTGTCTATGAGTGCACTTCTGGCACCTCTTCAGTTGGGTTTTGGGGTACGTCTTAGAGCTGAAGCTATTGTCCATGCTGCTCGTATTTTCGTGCATAATTGACAGCCAGGCCATATCTTCCTGAAGCTTGATTTTCGCAATGCATTAAACTCAATTCGTAGAGACAAAAATTTAATGGTATCTCCCATTGAAGAGCTAGCCCCTGATTTGTTCCCTTTAGTCCATTTAGCTTATGTGCTCTATGATCCCTCTTTTTGGAAATGAAACAATTCAGTCATGTGAAGTCTGAAGGAGTTCAACAAGATGATCCCTTGGGTCCACTTTTGTTTTGCCTCACTCTTCACAAGACCACACTCAGATTGGTATCCAAATTTCATGCGTTTTGTTTGGATGATGGCACTTTAGGAGGTATGGATTATGTACTCAGTGATCTTATTACAGTGGAGAGTGTGGCTGGTGAGTTGGGATTGTAGCTTTATCTGTGAGAAGTGTGAGCGAATCTGTCCAGATCTTTTGGGAAGTCTCTGTGCTGCCAAGACTTTGTGTTGTCAATCCAGAGGTTGCCACTCTCTTAGGTTCTCCTATTAGTGGGTATGGAGGGGATTGCGGTGCTGATTGATGCAAAGATTGACTTTATGGGAAGCAGACTTCGACACCTCCATGCTCACGATGCTTTCTGTTTACTTCATCATGCATTTGCAATCCCCAAGTTAAGGTAGTTCAACATCAAAGTCATCTTCAGATCGGGAAGAACTCTGAGGACACAACTGAGCAGAATGAAGGATGTTTTACCAGCTAATATGCACTCATGCGTTATGTACCGCATCCCTTGTAGCTATGGAAAATACTGCATAGAGGAGACCATCAGAAGACTAGAGACCAGAGTGAAAGAACATCAAGATGCCCATTGAAAGTGTGCTAAAGAGAAGTATGCAATTGCTGAACATGCATGGGATAATGGACATCCTATTTTGTGGGAGGAAGCCACCATCTTGTACCAGGCCAAAAGACAGAAGGAACTGCTAATGAAGGAGGCACTGCACACAGCTTAGCACCAAAGTGTGAGGGGTTAAATTGTAACTGTGGAATGGAATTGCTGGTTACTGGGGAGCCACTCTCAAGAGCCTGAACTTGAAGCCACAACCATCCATTTAACTTTTTTTTTCTTTTTTCTTTTCTTATTTATTTATAAAAAAAAAATTATTTATATTTTATTGTTGTTGTTGTTGTTTGTTGTTGTTGTTGTTATTATTTTGACATCCAGTTCACGTTCTGCCGGTAGCACATGGTGGATAGCTAGCTACTGTGGTATATAGCAGTCTCACGCTAGTCTTAGCATCTCATTATTCCTGCTAGAATATCTGGTCAAAATGTCACATGGTGGATAGCTAGCTACTGTGGTATATAGCAGTCTCACACTAGTCTTAGCATCTCATTATTCCTGATAAAAGGCTAGAATATCTGGTCAAAATGTCGAGAGAATACAATTTGAAGTTGATTATTGAGAAGGTTATTATTTTTTTTAAATCAATGTTTTTTTTAAACCGTGTTTCGTCTGGGTTTTTTTGGACACATGCTTTGCTAGAAAAACTACGAATGAGCAAGTCTCTCATTGACTATATATCTCTCAAGCTTATGCACTGTGATTGACTTTATTCCTCAAAGTATGTTTGCTGTGAATGCTGGTGAACTATGAGCTGCTACTAGCTAGGGTTGGGTATCAAATTAACATAATCTCTTTCAGATAGGTGTAATATATATTACTGGTAGTGATTGCTAGGTATTTGAGTGTGAAGGAAGAAAGAAATCTAGAGCATGTTGTTGAACGTGTTGAACGGAATAACGATGTCTACCAGCCTCTCCTGTCAGCCATGTACCCTATTCTTACCTGCAAATTATTTTATTTTTGTGGTTTAATAGCCTGTGTGGGTGGGAGGGAGGGGGGATGGTAGTAGAAGTTTTGGGGGGCTTGTGTCTTATTTCTGGCCGGCTAACTGGTAAAGGATAGATTTGTTTATTAAATCGTGCAGCCTGTTCTCACTTGCGTAGCGCAGCCAGGCCAGTCCAACTTCAAATCTCCGGGTGTTCACTCTATTGTATTCGCTATGACAATCATTCCAGATTTATTTAAGTCCACGTTATTTAAGGCAGTTAACCCATTAGCTGGTGGCGATCATAAGATACATAGTGGTCAAAAATAACTTTCCGTTGCATTTTATTATTAAGTATGTGGTGTGCTCGACGGATTAAACAAAAATGCAAGATCAACCATTTAAGAATGCGTGGATAACAGTATGCATAAAACAATACCGTTGGAACGCACCATTATTTAATTTTACAGTGATCTGTACATGTGACAAATACAATTCGCGTGCATTTGTAATGGGCGAGACCACTGTTTTATTTAAGTAGCATTGCAGCATCTTACCAGTTTAGGTAGGATAGGAGCAGCTGGCCAGTTAGACTGATAATGTTCAGAAAAAATCTGAAGGATTCTATTCCTAAGTTCCCGTCCTCAGTGCTTGCTCTAGATGTGTTGGAGGTTAGCTTTTAGGATTTTGTGTCCTACTGAGCTTTGTCAGAGTATTTAACGATCTTGAGTTGCTCTATTTCACTTGAATTTGATCACAACATGCAGAGCTAAAGCTTGTTCACACATGCAAAAAGGTATTCAATGTCACTCCTCTGCACTTGTATATTTATGTCAAATATAACAAGAGCTTGGATTATTTGTGAAGTAGAATTGGGGAGTGTACAATGCTGATGTGGTATAAACTTATTTATAATGCATGGTTTTGATATTTTGGCCAGATGACATTCTCAAATACACTTCCTACCTCGCTGATAAATCAATATGTACACTTCAACCTCTTGACCTGGAGGACAATTTCTTGACCTGGAGGGTGGAAGGGAGATAAAATAATATTTTTGAAGATCAAATTTCAACAAGAACTCCTGGTTACTTTAGGTCCAGCCCTGGCAGAAAGTTATGTATATCTTACTTTTCACCCAGTGAGGTCTCCAAAACGTAACTCTTCACGAGCCAAACAAAGTATTACCTTGTTTGCCACTCTGAGTAGATGGCAAGATGAACTTCCACAAAATGTTCAAGCAAGAGATATCCTACATCATAAGATGGTTCTCAAACATTGCTTTGAAGAAGACCATGTATTGGTAGTTGGTTGGCCATCACCTCATCACCCTAAAAAGTGTTTAAGTTAACTGTTACTTTAATATCATGTTAATACTTCTTCTGGACGGGTATTTCAGGTTCATCGTCTTCATATTCCTGTGAACTACCAATTTACTATAATTCATGGCATGCACAAAAACTTCCCTACACTTATCCTCCACAATTAACCTTATTTCCTCAGTGAACGAAAGTTCTCCCATTGCCTGGCTGTCTGGCAATAGTGCAGATCACAGGTAGTGTTTCAGGAAGCTCAGGTCACCCTGCCTAGTCACCGATTGGCAATTATTGGATCCTTCAAGCCTTGGGTTGAGGTTCAGAATTCTTTTGCACCATTTGAGTAGAGAGAGCTATAAGCTAACTGACTTAATCGAGCGAGTGACTGAATACATCACGTAAACATTCAAATTCTTTTTAATATGCAATGCATGCGTACCAGCTGCACAACGCGGGCTATGTTTTCTAAGGATACTTAGAAAAACTGTAAGAAATGCACACGGAATGCTCACATTCAAAAAGCAATACATTTTGTTGTTTAAAAAACAAAGGAAAGTTACTTTTGACCGCTAGTGTAAATATATAGAAAATACGCCAGGCATGGCTATACCAAGTTTCAACTCTCCACTTAGGGCTTGTTTCGCTCACCAATTAAAACAATAAATACTCGGCTTGCATGTGATGGCTTTTAGGCTCAGTTGCATTTTTAAAT
This sequence comes from Cladorhizidae sp. MBARI D1340-BT2, assembly GCA_028752905.1. Classification (NCBI taxonomy): domain Eukaryota; kingdom Metazoa; phylum Porifera; class Demospongiae; order Poecilosclerida; family Cladorhizidae; species Cladorhizidae sp. MBARI D1340-BT2. The sequence continues at coordinate 16,723,232 of JAQNBH010000009.1, forward strand.
TATTCTTTGAAATTATTTGAAATTAGTGTGCAGAGTAATTCTTCTGCATTTGACAGTGATGTTGCATTTGATGAAGGTGTTAGGTGCACACTGCCTAGAGATTGCATTGTTGGATGATTAGCAAAGTAGGAATGGCAGGTTCTTTACAGATTTAAGAAGTTTAGCCAAGACAATAAGGATGAGCAGTGACTTCTATGAGGGATTCCAACTTCGAAAATGTGGAGCTACTTCTCCATTTTCAGCCAGCTTAGCTTAAAAGAACGATTTAATTGCCGAGAAAGTTGGATATGATGGTAAATAACTACATGTATCATGAAAGTATAGTATCTTAAGGCTGTGCTTAATTCACCACAGTGCCTAGACAGTTGACCCATTCTGGTATTGGTATGAAGAGGAGCTTGATAACTTTCCCAAGAATATCTGCTAGTTCCATCATCTATCAATGTAATGCTTATTTTCCCTAATATACTAGCATCCTTTTATTGATATTCTTATATAGCATAGGAAGCATCTTCATAATATTATAAGTGTTTAAAAAAAAGAAGGTGTATGTAGAACTGTAATTAACATGTGTATAGATGACGATGCAAAAGTGCCAGCCCATTTTAGTGTAGCTACTATAAGCACATTGTGTAAAGGTTGCTTCCCAAGCACACAGTGTCCATCAGTCTCTAGTTCATAAATGCATACAAGGGAGGGAACCCTATGCTTGTTGGTGGCTTGGTTTAAGCTTCTAAGAAGAAAGGAGTGACTTATCTAAGTAGTACTTCTTCCAGTCTCAATGAACTCTCAGTTGACATAATAACTAAGCTTTTCAATAATCGACTTGAAATTGTACTCTCTCGACGTTTCGACTAGATACTCTAGCCTTCATCAGGAATAATGAGATGCTAAGACTTGTGTGAGCCTGCTGTATACCAGTAGCTAGCTATTCAATTACCACAGGCTACAAACCACACCTCAGCACTTGCATCCAGAATGTGAACTTCACGTACATGGGTCATATTGTCTCATTATTCCTGATGAAGGATAGAGCATCTAGTTAAAACATTGCTGCTTCCTCTTCAGCATATCAAGTGCTTCAGTAAGCACTTCAGCAGGAATGAGTAGCTTGCTAAGCTCTTCCCTTAACTCCGGTTGGGGGTTGGAATAAAGAGACACTTGGCCCAACCTCTTCTGAGGTGACAGCCGGTTCATCAGCATCTGAGATTGTTTTCAGGTTTTTCAGTGATCAGTGTGGCAGCTGCAGTATGCTGCACAGCAGCTAAGCAACGTTACTCCTCAAGGGAGTTCTCTATGACCTCATCCCTGGTCAGATGTCAACATTGAAGAAATGAGGGCATTCATTGGAATACTGGTTCTTCCACGTGTGGAAATGTACTGGTCCACCCAAGACATACATATTCAGACTCCTGGCATTTCCAGTATTATGTCCCTCACAAAATTGGACCAAATTTTCCAGTTTTTCCCCATCTCACTGACAGTCTTGTTGCTCCATCTTCTCAATCATGTAACCACCTCTGCAAGGTGTTCCCTTTATTGGACTTGGTTGTGCCTGCATTTCGGGAACAATTGATAGGCAATGATACCGTTCAAGGGACGGACCACCTTCAAGCAGTACATGAAGGATAAGCCAACCAAGTGGGGCCAAGTTCTTCATGTTAGCTGTTGCTAACAATGGCTAAGCCAATTTTCATATCTACACAGTGAAGGGCTTGGGCCCCACTAGTGGTTCTGATGTTGTACTATGTATGAGAGTTGTTTTGGAGCTATTGAAGGGATTCGAATGTAGTGGCCATCAGCTCTTCACTGTAATTATAACTCCAGCCCCAACCTGTTTCTTGCTCTCTATGACCACAGCATTGATGCTTGTGGTACAGTACGGCTGAACCAGTAATTTTTTCCCAAGGAGCTCGAGACTAAGGACACAGTGAAATATAGGCACGCGATTTTACACCAAACGACCCTCTCTTGGCATCTGTCTGGGTGGACAAAAGAACAAATGTATTTTCTCTCAACCTTTACCCAGAGAAGGGCAACATCTGTCAAGAGAAGGAAGCTTGGCTTGATAACTCTCGTGTTGTTGTCCCTTGTCCTCGTAGCTTGTTGACTACCAGGCCTACATGCGTGGTTTGATAGAGGAGATCAACTCAAGAGTAATTACGATGTTGGTAGTCTAAGTGTGAAGTGGTAGAGGCAGGTCTTCTCTTACATCTTGGAGTGCGGTTTGCTGAATAGATACATCCCTGATTTACACTTGCCCTGTTGGAGCATGCAGCATGTGGGAGAAAGAAGAGGGACTTTCTCAAGTTCAGGATGGAGGTGGTGAATAAAATTGTTGGAGGGGTTTTGTTCAAGGCAATGGGGTCGGCCTCCCTGTTCTCTGGATCATGAACATTTGGATTGCCTCAACAGAACTCTTGACCACAGTCCTTCTATGGTGACAGAAAAGAAGAACTGTGTGGTGTGCTTGGCATCTCTCAGGCAATTCAATCTTCCTCGAATTGGAAACCACCATGATAGCTGAGTGCAATGCAAACACTACAAAGTGCACCTCTGCATCATGGAAGATCGGAATTTCTGTATCATAATTAGTTAATATTGTCACCACTAACTTCACCCAAACTCCACCTGAACTCTCTTTCTCCACTTGAAACTCCACTCGAATGCTCTGGTTTTTTGTGATTTCTTTCTGTGAAGTCTGACTTGTTGTGTTCTTGTGTGTTATATATTTGTTGTCATTGTCTTGTTTTGTGTCTAGCTGCATATTGTGTGTGTTCCATTGTAAAGAGGCATAAGGTCCTCACAAAATGTTATTCACATTTTGTGGTCAGTTTATATTCAATAAAATTTGACCATGATGGTCAACAATGGTGCTAACAGATGACCTAATTGCAAGAGGTATGAGTAAAGGCCTGTCCACATTGCACAAGACAATTCACATTGGTCGCATCCACACTGAATTAGAATTAAAATAATGCACATTATTCTGGTCCACCTCGATAGGTGGTTTGAGTTGAATCAGTTCAATAAATTCAAGTGTTCAAATAGTTACGGAGTGTGCGCTGAAAAGAATTTCAATCACTCACGTCTTCACGATGATGCAGTTGGGAACTTTAGAACTAGCTATATATTATCTGTGCCCTGCAGCCAAACTTGCTAGATAGCTTGCTAGACCAACCACATAGCTATGTTCATATGCCCCTGCATCTGGACTTCTGAAGATTGTGCAGTCGCAACCTTCGTTGGTTCTGCCATTCCCCCAGCTCTATCTTTCTTCTCTGCAGAAAAATTTCTGCACATCTGTAGGCAGCTGATCAGCAAGAAAATACAATTTTTGGTTTATTTCTGTGCTAGTGTGAATGCAACAAGTGAGCATTGACTTGAAGAGCTTTTTTCCTAGAACCGAACGCGCATTAATGCACATCAGTTTAGGTGCAGTTTGGATAAGCCTTAAGCCCCTGATTTTATATTTATTATTAACTAGAACTGATTTCAATTTGGAATAGTTGTCCACAATGCCGACGGTGAGATGGTTTTAATGTAACCCAGCTGATTCTATCATCTCAATCACCAATAGGAGATGCTCTAAGTGATCCGTGATGTGATACAAGTATACGGTGTCAAAAACCATCTCAGCATTGTGATTCAGTTCTTTGATGATCTGGCGCACGAGAAACCATACAGGAACATGACATGGAAGTCATAAATTCTCCATAAGGTATAAAGGATTTTTTCTCAGAAGATTCAGGATGAACATGACCTACCAGTTTCCAGATCATGTGTTGAGAAAAACTGTCACTTATCAGCTTGATTTGGCATGGGGAAAAATTATGCTTTGGTTGTTTGCTTAGATGCATGGTAGTCAATGCAAAACTGGTGGGTCCCGTCTTTGTTAAAGAGTCATGCCCTGGAACCTGTCGATAGTTCATAAATCCTGCTTCTTGCATGAGCTTAAGTTGACAAGCCACTTCTTCTTTAACTGCCAGTGGCATCCAATTCAGCTGCCCCCTCCCCCTCCCCCTTTCTCCCACTCAAGTCTCCAAAGAGGACTACTTCCACTTGGTCTGCATTGCAGGTTACAGACTTTTGGTTATATGTTCACAGAATGTTATCTTGGTTTTGAAAATCTCGCTTTTTGCATAGAACTGCAGCCACCACTTTGCGAAACAGGACCCACCAATAATTGTGTAAGCAGTGACTGTTTGAACTTGGACCAGTGCACAATGAGACACACTTCCTTTGTCATCGACTCTCACTGCCAACATAGCTACATCCTTGGTTCTGATAATGGGAAAGGAGACCCAAGAGGGAGTAGCTTGTGTCTCTTACAAGAATGGCTCACTGGTTGCAATTTTGGTTTTCACCAATTTTGTTCATGAAGGTGCATTGAACAAACCTTACTCTTACTTCACCACATTTTATAGCACTAGTGACCACTAGTTAGTGGCTTCCTGACTGCTGTGCAGAGGTTGGATACAATTCCAACTTCTGGTTGTGCTTAGTGGGGATGGAGTTAAGAAGTTCTGACAGTGGCTTCCTATAGTGTTGACGCTGAAGTACAGCAGCCTATTGCCATTCTTCCTCCTTTGCTGCCACTACATATGCCCTGATTTTGTGCAATATCAAAGCGCAAGCCCCTTGTATATGACAGTATCTCAGGAATCTATGCAGTATATGAAGTCAGCTAAGCCTCATCCTTCTTCTTAACCAAATGATGAAACTCCTGAGTGGCCAGTATTTTGGAACCAAGATCTCCAAGCAACAAAGGAAATATACCGTAGTAGAACTTGTCCATTTCTCGCAGCTTCGAACAGGTTCTACTCTTGGTGCCTTGCCTCTCAATTACCCAGAGCCGGAGGAGTTCATTTTCAGCCCTCCATCCATTCATTCTTGTGCCTATCTAGGTTAGGAAGCCAACTGAAATCAGGCTCGTGTTTTTTCCCCCTTAATTGAATCTATGGAGAAGGCTTGTCACATCTGGGTTTGCTACACATGATCTCACCTCTTTAAGAGTGATATCTCTCATGGTGAGATGGTTCGGAAACCTGAGGTGCAGTGAGGATATGAATCATAATTGAGTATTGACATTTGCTTCCTCCAACTCCGAATTCCTGTTTGGCTATGCAATTCCTTGATTGATGTCTCAAGCTAGCAAACTTCATCACTGCTTTGCTGCAATCATTCGATAATGTGTCATAGCCTTAATATGATTCCGCTCCATGTTCACTCCTTTACTAATAGCTCCCTAGACAACTACTTTAGCTCTTGCTCTGAATTTAATGGTGCACTCACGTTTTCTGGTTCCATGTTCTTCTAGCTCATCCAAAGAAACTGCTCTTGCATCTTGCGTTGGGCCAACTCCAATTCCTGCCCAGGTTTCTTCAAGCTGATTGATGATATTGTGCAGTTCTGTATCAGTTGCGAAGGTAAACTTCCTATCCTGTAAATGCTTCGTAGATTGCTCTAGCTTTCAGGAACTCTTCTCTCTAATCTGTCAACACAAGTACCTGCTCCATCTTGTGAGTGACATGCAAACATCAAGACATCACTGCTTTCCCATGGACCCTCAATATACTTCCTGAGCTGGTCTGTTGATGGGCAGGATCAAAGCTTGAGCATGGTATGCAAGAAGCTATTTCAAGGAGTTAAGTGGAGGCTGGGTCTCTTTCCCATCCTGTTCTGACCAGTCATTGGACAAGTAAGTCTCTTCTAACTGTGCAAGAAATTGATCTTTCAAGCATTTTAATTATAGGCTCCCTAAAAAAATCTCTTCTACATGAAGTAGAGTGCAACTTGGCCGTTTCCCTCACAATCCTTCTAGCTAGCTACAGGTCTTCTGCCACCCTACAGTCTCAAGACAAGCCAATCATTAACAACATTTTTCTGTGTTAGCTTGTGTATGTATTGTAGGCAATTGGAGAAGCTCTCAAGTTTGGATTGCTGTAGAGCATTTTAGGTACTGATCAATGTTATCCTTGTTCATTTGATCAAAGTGGCAGTGAAATTAGCAAGAAGGCTAGATCTTTGCAGAAAGCACAAATCAAGTGTTCAAATGCTACTGGTGCCAGAATATTTTCCCAGAATTCTTTCCCTTCTCTTCAGTTTGTTGCACTGAAAACAACCACATTGTCGAGATAGGCTGCGATGGATATGGCAATGTCCCCGAAGATCTGGTTCATCATGTGTTGAAAGACTCCTGGAGGGTCCACGAGACCGAACGGCATGATCTTGCACTGGTACTTCCCGTACAGTGTGACAAATGCTGTTTTGTCCCAGGAGGTGGCTTCCACAGGCACTTGCCAATAACCCTTTGTGAGATCAACGGTTGTGATGAACGATGTCCCAGCCAACCCGTCTATCAGCTCGTCTATCCAAGGCATGCGAAAAAGGTTAGGGGTATTACAATGCAGCCACTTTGCTGAAATCCATGCAAAGCCAAAGGGAGTTATCTTTTTGGGGGACCAGTTTTATTGGCGAAGCCCATGTGTACTTGGTTCGATGAGATCAGCCTGTACCATCTGTTTAATCTCTGCTATTTCATTCCTGGCGTGGGGAAGGTGGTATGGCAGGGAGTGGATGGAGGTCATGGTGACCGTGTCGTTGGTGATACTCATCTGTGTTGTCCTTCCTGGATGGTCGGTAAAGAGTTCACTGTGCTTATCCAATGGCTGGGATATCTGTGACTACTATATTTGGGTGATGTGGAGTGTCTGTGGTCTCTGATCGGCACTCCAGGTTGGAATATCTACCTCTTCCATCAAGTCTGGCTCGTCTATTGCCAACATGCAAAGGATCGATGAAGCCTTCCACTGATATCGTCTCGTCTTTCTGTTTGTCTGCTTGTCTGATTCTTTTGACCTCCTCTCTCTCCTGCCTCCTGTTCTCAGCATCCCCTCTCCTGGTGATGTTGGTCTGGGTCAGCATATGCAAAATCACTCTGACTCCTAGCATCCTTTTTTTGCTCTGCTCTCTCTTTGGCTTCTTGCCGTCTCATGTCTTCGCATTGTTCTTCTCCCTCTTCTTTCCTTCTCGTATCGTCTTCCATTCTCCTCACAATGTTTGCATGTTCACCTTCCTGTCATTCCATTTGTGTGTCCACCTAATAGCCAATCGTGTCATCTGATGCTCCACTGCTGCTTCCACTCTCATCCTCTTTAGTACTTGGTGGAGTGGAGTACTGTCCTGATAGCTAACATTCGGGCAGTTAGCCATTGCTATCTGTTTTCTCTGGCTTTGGTTCTAGTCTGTAGCTGCCATCAGCGTAGTGGATTCCTAAGCTATAACTTAACTAAGAATCCTGCTATCTCTTGACAATTGAATAATATGATTCTTATTAGAATAACTCAGCACCTTAGGGAGACTGCCTCATCCAGTACCTTTAAATAGCTTTCTGGGGTACAAAATCTAACCTTATATGGTAATATGTCATGAATCACAGTGATCATTATCTAAGTATTAATTGCATTGCGGTTATCAGTTAAGTTACACAGCCTCTGCAGTATCTTTGACATCCAGGGTTTTTCAGGGCTTCTACCAGGAGGAGAATCCCTGACATCAAGTACCTGTTTGGAAGACTTCTCTAATTATTTGGGTTACTATGGCTCAATAGTGCCCGGAAAGCAGAAATCGAGGATTCAAATGCTACTGGTGCCCAGAATATTTTTCCAGAATTCTTTCCCCGTTCTCTTCAGTTCTTAGTTTATAAGCCTAATGACAAATTATTTGGGTGTGTCTTATTGATATTTGCCTCCATGGTTACAATTGGAAGGACAGTTATTAAGAACAATTGAGACTGAGCTTCGCAGTTACAATTGGAGGTGCGATTAGAATTGGGGGGGGGGGGTTCCTAATAGAGTAAATACAGTATACAGTTTCACCTTGCACACGCTCTAACAGCATATTTTGATAGCCAATAATGCTACTGGAGGGTAACTGTTCACAACATAACTCAAAGGCAAACCATTTAGACATTTGCAAACTTTCAGATGATCTTTAGGCACCCTGGGTATGATTAAAAAAATTGTAATTTTGATAAAAACAGCATTTAGGAAGATGTAGTCACATATATTGTGTATTGCCGTCACCCATATCATTATAATAATTTTAATGTTTTTGTTTTGATCTCTATGCAAGAAGCTTCTCCTTACCAAGCCTCCATTGACCTGGAGTACCTAGACATGGTCATACATGAATCTCTTAGACTTTACCCTCCTATTCCTCGGTACTTTATACGTTTTCCAGCTCTTTTATCATCTAGTCGCACTCTCTCTCCCTCTATATTAAATCTACTTTACCACAATTTTTGTCAGGTTTGGAAGAGAATGTGCCAAGGATTACTGCTACAAAGACATCGTCATCCCTACAGGAGCTGTTGTTCTTATACCTTGCTTTCTGATGCAAAAGGATCCAAGTTATTGGAATGATCCTGACAAATTTGATCCATTGAGGTATTGGTATGCAATATAATATACAAACTGAGATACCTGCACTATGTTGTGGGATTGCTTTCTGGTGTGGCAACTTGTGGCCTCTATACAGATATAGTTTACCATAATTTATTTACACTAGGTGGATATAAAGAGTAGAGAATATAGTTTTATTTTTTTATAAAATTAATGGGAAATTGTGTAGGTTTGTCTGTTCACTATGGTACTCAAAGACTCCACTTCGATCCTGGGTTGAGATATTCGTTTTTTCCTGCTATATACCTACATCTTATATTATCTGTGCACTGTAGCTCAGACACTGGTAGTGGGAACCTGGAAAAAAGTATAATGTTGGTAGACAAAAAAGAGTAAATGATTCCACATAGGATCAAATTGGGGACTTAGAGTACCATAACAAATAGACAAACCAACAGAATTTTTCGATGTACCAAAGTAGGTAGGAATAAAAAAATTAAAAAATTAAAGAAAGAATGATTCAACCCAGGATCAAATTGGGGACCTTGGTACCAAGCAAGCAGGGAAGATAATGATTCCATCAAGTTTTGAACTATAGACCTTGGGTACAGACAAAACTCACAGAATAACCCCTTAATAGTATACATATCAGGGAGTATGCTAGTACTTCTTATATTGGTACGAATCACTTTATAAAATGCAGAGGGTAAAAAGAAACCACTAAAACAAAACAATGGAGCTCATATCTTAGCAACTTCTTAACTACCAAAATGGTGGCTTTGGAGCTAAAAGTGGTTCAACCTACCATTTGGGTAGCTAAGAAATTTCTATGATATGAACTCCATCTCTAAGTTATAAACTGGCAGACCTAAAACCAATAAAAATCTGGAAAAAACACACGTGAAATTCATCTCCAAACATATATCTAGGCATTCTTCCACATATGACATGCCTCAATAGATATATTCACAAAACATGAGTAACTTAAGACTTCAAAAGTTCCAGTGCACAAGCATGTCTAGTCTCTTTCATGATTGTAGGGAAAAATCTGGGTAAGGTCATTGTCGATGATGCAGTCAAGCTAGCTCATGTGGTGTTTTATAAACGGATAGTTAAATACCTAAAACATGACTCAATTAAACTCGGTATGGTGTAACTGAATTCAGTGCACAAAATACAAAAAAGATTGTAGGACTTTTGTCATAGCAATTGCAATTTTGATAGGCCACTGTTCTAGATTGCTCGGACAAATATTCATAGACATTTTGGTGTAGTAATCAAGTGCTAGCTACCTAGTTATAGGTCAACGTTTCCGATTCTGGTGCAGAATCCACTGAGTGCATGGACCTTCCGTGAAATTCATTTTTTATGGTGCTTACTTTTTCATCACTGGGTCCTGTTCAGAGTTACAGCATTCGAGCAGCAGGTCAGCTTTGTGGATTCCAAGAGCTAATCCAGTATCTAGTCGAGCGGCCTGTGAAATGTGGTGATGCAGCGAGCTATTGCATTGAGCATCAATCAGCTGTAGCAATGTCTGGATACTGCGTTCGAGCAACGTGGGACTATGGTGATGTTAAGAGCTACTGCAGTCAAGTCACCAGTGAGGTGAGGTGATAACGAAGCCACTTCAGTCAAGCTGTTCTCCATCTTTAGTGTTTCCAGCAGCTGGTTCAATCGAGACAATGGGCAGCTGAGTGGTAACTGAACATTTGTTGCTGTGCTAAGGCCAAGAGCCGATCTTTCAGTAGTTGTTTCAATGTCTACAGCTGCTAGTTGATCCTCAGATGCTGTGATGTAGAGAGCTACTCCAACCATTCTCAGAGGACTACAGTCAAGTGTCATATTGCCGGAAGAAAAATAAAAACTCTTCCAGTTTTCATCACCGTTACTTTTCTCAGGCTCTGGGGCTGAGATATTGCTATCTGAGTCATAGAAGTGGTAACAACTTGCCAAAAAACCCACTAAAACAATTTGCGCTTGTTAGCTAAGCATGGGGTAGCTAGCGTAAAATTACTAACATATGATTACTACACAAAAAGTGGACTATTATACTTCCCGCATCTTGATCAAGATAACCCCCAACCACAAACATTGGTCACTCGATCTGTGTGAAGGATTCGTGGCAGTACAAAGGATTCGTGACCCCAATATGGATGGTCAACCTGCTAGAACAGAAGTCATCAAAATTTATGTTGGCAATTATGAAGTTAATGATCATGAAAATAGGTGTAAATCATGACAAATATATATACTGTATAAAACTAAACCTTTATGTATACTAAACCTAACAATAATTACATTCCTTATGCCTATAGTTATAGCTACAGAAATAAAAAATCACCAAAAAAGTACATAAAATAGGCAACCTTGCTGTCACCGCTTCCTTATTTACAGTAAACAGTGCCATTAATCACACATGATATGAGGGCATCACGTCACATGCTCTGTCCTCCACCGGTGACAAGTTCCACCAAACAATCCTCCGCACTACTCCTCTCCCTTGTCCTGCGATAGTTTACCGTAGCTCGCAAGAGGGCGTCAGCATTTGCGTTTACCTTTCACACAGTCGATGTGACACGATGAAGTCATAAGATTGAAGCGATGAGCTCCATCTGGTGAGGCATGAATTATTCTCCTTGAAATAATCCAATGAAGCCAAGGCCTGATGATCTGTCTCGATGGTGAAAGGCCTTCCGAGTAAATACACTCGAAAGGCTTGCACTCCGATCTTGATTCCCAGGTATTCTTTCTCCACCATAGAATACCGTTTCCCCCTAGGCAAAAACTTCCTCTACAATCTCAATAATCAACTTGAAATTGTATTATCTCGACATTTTGACTATAATTATGCTCTAGCCTTCACCAGGAAAAACTTCTTACTGAAATAGACCACCAGAAAATCTTGTCCCTCTGTATCTCTCTGGCTGGGTATATAGCTCTAATGCCTCCATAGTTTTGCAGGACAAAAGGTCTGTCTAAATTAGGGTTGCGTGAGATAATTGAGCTACATAACTGTTGCTTCATTCGTTTGTTACATTCCTCATCCATGCAATTCTTGTTGTTGCCGATTTTTTGGTCACTAATCGGTACTGTCATAGAGGCATGGTAAGAATAAAATGCCGGTAGTATCCCGTTAATCCTAAAAACAGACATACTTCCTTCTTGGTTTCTGGTACAGGGAATTGTTTGAATACTTTGATCTTCAATAGTTCCAGTCGAATGGTTTCACCTCCAACAACATGGCCCTGGTATACACACTGGTCCATCCTAAAACTCCATTTCTTTGGCCTTGCTGCCAAGCCTGTTTCATCTAGTCGAAGGAGAACTTCTTGTAGGTGCATGAGATGTTCCTCCTTATGTGCTGCTGAATACCACTAGGTCATCAAAGTATGATGATGCAAACTACAATCCATGAACTATTACTCTTTGAAATGTTGCAGGAGTTCCTTGGAGACCTAATGATATTACTTGGACTGGAATAAGCCAAATTGAGTCGCAAAAGTAGTCGTCGCTCAAGCTTCCTTGACCATTGGTACTTGCCAATAACCTTTGATAAGATCCAGAGTGGATGTGTAGCCTGACCCAAGTTATTGATCAACTCATCAACTCATCAATGCGGATCGGGTAGGCATCCAAAATAGATACTTCATTAGGCTCCTGTAGTCCTCACACAGTCGGAGAGAACCATCCTTCTTCTTCACTATGACAATAGGTGCAATCCACTCACTGGCTGATGGTTTGTTAATTCCACTTTGCAGCATTTCCTCCAACTCTTGCTTCACTGAATCTCAATATGCAAGTGGCAGCCAGTATGCTGATAGTCATACAACTCTTGCACTTCCCGTCTCGATCCCATGTGGAATTTTGTCAGTCCATCCTGGATTACTACTCATGACCCCTGAGAATGAATCCAACATCATCATCAGATCAACCCGTTGCTCTTGCATTAACTAATCTCCTATCTTCGGGATTGCTTCCTCATAATATTTCTTGACCACAGAGAGATCGCCCTTCAATGTAGCGTCTGCTTCCTTCTCAGCTTGTAACTCCATAGCTGACATCTCCAAGGGGTGATGGTTGTTGCCTGCATCAAGGTCTGTCTCTTCCTCTGTCTGATAGACTCGACATTGGTCTCGCTTCTCCGGTCTGGTGAACCTCTTCATTTCACAACCTGGACTTAAAAAACTGTGGTAAACCATATTCCCCATGGAATACATCTTCTTACTCCTCTAGGTTCGGTGCAGAGGCTTGACTACCAACTACAGTGCCCTTATCTAGCACCTCTAAGTATTTGTGGAGTACGTTCCCTTCCTCGAGTTTGTGGAGTACATCTCCCTCCTCGTCTGTCTCCAGCTTGTGGAGTTCATCTTTCTCCTCGTCTGGTACCTTTGAGAATATCCCCGACTGAAGCTCCCTCTCCTGTTGGTGCAATTCATCTTTTTTTGTTGCTGAGTTTTAGTCTGAGCCCTTGTAACTGCTAGTACATCTGCAGTCCGCTGCTGGGTCTCCCCATATTTGGTCCTCCTGTCCCAACTGCTGAAAGAAATCAGTCTCCCAAGTCTCATATCAAGTTCCATGCACACTGTGAGATCTACATTACCTTTCAGATATGTAAGTTTTCATCGGTGGGCATTTGCTGGTAAGAAGCAAATCTTGATGTTGCTAAATTTAGTGGCTGCATTTTTTAGTTGACACCCAGCATTGTCATAAATTATTGCATGATAACCTGATTCAACTTCAGCGAGCAGTTTGAAGAAGTTTTCAAGAAAAATTAAATTCAAAATAAATGTATTCGCTTCTCCTGAAAGTAGCCCTTTCTATGTCAATATCATTAGTTATCAATCCAAGACCTACAAGGTGAGCTTTGAGGAAAGTCTGAGAAGCTTCCTAGTAAGTACATGTATGTTATGACCTTCAATTTGGTAGTGTACATAGCATATATTATAACCACTAGCTATTATGCCTAAAGCTGGTCATGTCGGCATGTCTTTATCTAGTCGACTATTTAGTAAACAAAAGCTAGTCATCTACTCTTGAGAGCTCCCTTTGATATAATATTTATATATACCTATGTTTCTGGATGCCTGTACTAGAACAAACGAAGCTTTATAATGAACCAGAACTTCGGTTATCCATGCTACTTACCAGTATAGTGTGTTTTCAACATAGTTCTCAGAGTAGCTGTAGTTGTAGCAGCTGGTACATTAGAGCCAGAATAACTAGCTGGTTAGAATAAAGTGGCTTATGCTGCCACAGGACCTCACCCAGAACCGTTGTCAAATGATGGACACACACAAATCCACTGGTGTAAGTTCTACTCCATCCTCCAGTTGTTTCATACCTGAGTACCATACCAGTCCATGAACATTTGTCGCATGAAGTTCTGGGAAGATTTATTGCCCCTGAGGTCAAGCAAACCAATTGGAAGTACTGAAAGCGTGAAGACTGTTTCTCCTCAATCTGAATCTTCTAACACTGAACACATCACAGATGGCAAATGCAAGGTGGTCATCAGGAAGATCTAGTTCTTATTGCTCTTCACATACTAGTACTCTTTTATTATCTCCTGTTTGACCAATTGGTGTGCAGGTTGTATGCCAATCATACAGATGTTTGAAGTGAGGAAGAGAAGCACAAGTGTTTCCCTGATAACGAGTTGTATACAACCAGTAAATTGATGTTTATCACAGATACCTGCACTCGCCACTCTTTGTTCTTATAGTCAAACAAGATCCCCAAACAATACTTTTAGCACTTCAACTGGGATCATAACTGAGTTAGAATCTCAACTATGCTTTATTATTGAATTAAATCAACTGTTCCTTGATCATCTCAATGTGATTAACAGACATTTTTGCTGTAGAACAACCCCTTCTCTTCACAAATCCGTTCTGTTACAAAAGGGACTTAGTATGCTATTGATATTGAGCCACCATACTCCAGGAGAATGCTACTATTTACTTTTTTCACTGTGGCTGTAGCAATAGCCATAGCAATAGCTGAAGTGATAACTCTTCCTTCTTCACGAACACATCTAATATAATCTTGGATTTTCTGGTCTAATTTACCTCCAAAAAGTAAAGGTTTGCCAAGCTATTTCACTGGTGTGGTTTGAACCGTCTCACCAGCTTTTTCTTCTTGGGAACTATTTGTTTTTCCAAACTCAAACACTCCCATCTTGATCTCTGTTTCCATCTCTTTCTAAAATTGATGAACAGCTACATGGTTACCATTTAGAATGGCATTATGAGCTACCTTAGCTAGTTGTTCTGTGATATTTTAGAATAAGTGCCTCTTCTTATTATGTGCCGATGAACATTCCTGAAGGGACCTAACAACAAAAGTGCATAATACCATCCACCTGACATCGAGAAGTGGAAAGTCTTCACAGTGAGAAGGAAGTTACATGAGCATAATTTTTGTAATTTTTTAACAGAGTGTGTTACATTTCACACATCATGAAATGTCATTCCTGTTGAAATTTTTCCTGCGTAAATTCGATTGATGGTAGAACTGTTCCACTCAATGTAGTGGCTAGCAACACAGTTATCTCATGCTAATCATCCAAACCCATGATTTCCACTAATGTAGAGCCCTCTGCATCTATAGTGTCCATTTATTACAAGGTATGAACCATAATTTATAATAAGGAGGGTACCTGCTCTACTAACTGCTGAAACAACATGAGAGAAAATTGCTGCCTTTACATCATCAAAATCATTGGGAACTTGGCAAGCAGTTCATATACCTTTCCTGTTTACCATATGCAATCTAGACTTTTGTGAGCTTACCAGAGGTGAAGCTGGTTCCGGTATATTGCTTGACTGTCCCTCTGTCAGCAGCTGCTACAATAGAGGTGCTACAATAGAGGTATTAACAATCCCATCTGCCATGTGTATATAACTGCTTTATGTATTTTTGTACATTACTATTAAGCTCTCCTAGTAGAAGACGACGGCCACGTAGTTCCCCTTTAAGATAAACACATCAAGATCCATGCAGATAAGCACACTTAACTATTTTTCACTTTACTCTCTAGTATTTTTTCATCTTAGCTTCTTTGTAATCATTTTTACAGCCTATGCATTATAGTTCTCACTTGCATACCTCACTAGTTTTTATTTTAGTCTCATCTTCATAGCAAAGGATATTAACCAGTCACTGTTGCTGTGCTGATGTCTTCATTTCCACCTTCAACATATCGTTGGCACAGGCGAAGACAGTGACCTCCTCTGCAGTAGGTAGTCATAGGGTGCAGAAATGCTTTTTAGGTACCTGAATATTTCTGTAATAATAATACATACTTCCTTCTTTAGCGAATGGGAACTCTAACCCAAATGTTAGCACAACAATCTATTAACCCTCTCACTGTCAGCATTGTGGAGAATTATTTAAAATTTACACAGCCACATTAAAAAAATAATATCAAATCAGATATTTAGCTGAACCATTTACCATTTGGTCATGTGATAGCATGATTGTTTTAGAAGTTGTGGTCAAAAGGTGTGACCACAAACTTACCACATAATATGAATATAATTATGCAAACAATGGTCATGATTAGGAGTGCCATAACTTCTCCATAATTCATATTATGGACTCGATATATGGCTCATAAGATAGCGCTATCCATATCCTTTGTTTTAATTCTAAGAACATAGGAATATACATTACTATACAAAAGTTATACCCACATATTATATCCTCATAAATATACCACAAAAATGTCCTTATTTATCAACAAGAACTTTGTCAATACAACATTCAGTAAACATTTGACATAATTGTTTGACATAATGTAATCGAAAGAAATTTTGGGTGGAGTATGAGGTGAAATTAGTGTCTGTGGCAAAAGTCAACCAAGTTGTGGAAAGCATGGAAACAATTCCGATCCTCCATAATGCAAAGGTGAACCTTGCAGAATTTGCATTGCACACGACTTTCTCCGAGGTAGGAATGGATGCATTCACATTCTTCGTCACTTGATTCATCATCAGAGATGTCCTTAGCTGCCTTAGTCACATGGGAAATAATTTCAGCTATTGACAGTCTCTTCTCCATCATTGATATCATCCGACTGAAAATTGTTCGTGTTTTAAATATAATTTCATCAACTTTCCTCCGTCCAACCACCGTAAAAATTGTCGTGTAAATAGAGTTTGAATTCAGCTATCTTTTGATATAAAAATTATTGCCTATTGACTAATGCTTACATATTTTTTCATTTTTTCAAAGCATATGGCGGCTGGGACAGTGAGAGGGTTAAGGAATAAATGAACTCGCTATCTTTCGCTAGACTAAAGTTACCACAAAGATTTTACATTTCACTGTAGATGTTAATTTAATTAAGTAAAAACAGTTTACTTCGTCAAGTGTTGAGTGTTTGTTCATTTGCAGGTTTACTACTGAGGAGAAGGTCAAGCGACCCCAGCAATGTTACATGCCATTTGGTTCTGGTCCACGCAGCTGTATTGGAATTAGATTTGCCCTCCTTGAGGCCAAAACAGCTCTGATTGAGCTGATGAAAAAGTTTTCTTTTGTTAAAACAAATGAAACAGAGGTGATTGTTGACTCTTGTCTAGCAAAATTTTAGTTTTTTTGTTTGTTTAACTGTGTGTGTTGTTGTTCTTGTGTATTTTTATTTGTGTTTGGCGTGGGTGTATATGCAGGTACCTTTGAAAACAGTGTTTGGTGTTGCCATGGCTCCAAGGAATGGAGTGTTCCTGAAAATAGTTAATCGCAAAAGAAGATGAATACCAATTTTTTTAATTTTTTTGGGGTATTTAGCAATCAAATAACAAGTATATTTACAAAGTCAAGTAATTGCTGGCACTTTTGACAATGTAATCTGTAAAAATATAATCTATCTCTTTGAAATAAGTCTGTTTAAGAATCCTTCTCTTGAAGTTATACTTACACAATTAAATTTAGACTGAAAGTCACAGCTATATAGGTAAAATATTGAAAGAACTAGAATGTTCCATAGTTGATCATGTGGATTGTTACAACTAGTATTGAAGCCATCCGGCCAAGCAGTCTCTTGTGAGCCAGAATTTTTTCCTTCCCCCCCAGGTACCAGCTCAGGTATGGCTCAAACCTACTGGTTGTTAATCAAAAGGGGGGTGGTGATGAGTTTGTAAGCTCAATTAATACTATTATTATAGGCTTTTCTGACCACTGGTATATACTGAAAATGCGGTTCCATTCTTGTTATCAAGTTGTAATATTTGCTCTGTTGAAAAATCTAGTCACTGGATATATATCTAAATCATATGAATGTTAACGTGGCGAAAGCACATTGGAAAGCATTTAGTCATAGTGGATCCACTTCTACCAAAGAACCAGTAGGTGGGTTAGTAACTGGCACAGTAGTATATTTGAGGTGGTTGTCAATTATGTGCAATTATAAAGAGATGAAATGACGATTACATGCAGAAAAATCATGTTCCTAGAAATAGTTGGTCCTATATGTGGCTAAGACATGAACCTATGCAGTCAAAATTGCATTTTTTTAGTTCACCACAAAAAGTATATATTTAGTTCAGATGATTGCATTGCATATTTGGAAAGATTACTGGATCCATATATATAGTCGGAGGAAATACGTGCCAATGATAGTGAGTATATTGATGGCACAAAGCAGTCTCGGGAGTCCAATAATCTCTTTCATTTGTCAGCTTTTGCATAGTCTTTCTTCAAGAATTCCTTCAGGAATAAATACCTGATGTTTGAGATAGTAAATTCCGAAACACCAACATGCATGTGGAAGCTATAAAAGAGTTTTTTAAAGAGTACTTGTCTTTTTAATGGTGGGAAGCACAATGCATTAAAAGTGAGGTCCTTGAAATACAAAACAATGGCTACATCAAAAAATGTACAGATCAGTTCTGTAATGGATGATAAGACAGTTGCTAGAACAATGTAATCTAGGATTTCAAGCTAAATAACTGGTGGGTTTTTTCACTCGCCAATCAATACCTGGCATCCAGTATTCAAGTCAGGCATTGCACTAAGAGCATGCCACTCCAAGATTAAGGCATGAATTTGTGTTAAATTTTTATAGCTGGGGTAGATTTACAAGGGAGATAAAATGAGGAAATTGGTGATGATCATAATTGCACTTTCAAGGAAAGTGAGGCGACGAACTCTGTAATCACTGAAGATGGTGGAACCACCACCCACGTTCTTGTAGGAGGAGCCTCAATGATAGATAGAGAAGCAAATAGAGATAACTGCCTGTGAGAACTGCACCCTCATCTTAACCATGAAGATCAGGACTTCAACAAGGATGATGGGTTGTAGTTACCTGTGGGTCTAAACTCTAAACTTTGCATATGAAACCATACCCGTCATCATTGTCTAATCACGTATAGTGTTTCTAAACTGCAGCATTCATACACATCATGATGATATCCACCCTAATTAATTTTAAGACTGTTAGCTACTTTATTTAAGCATCCTGCCTCATGTTGTCAATTCACCATCATCCTGAAGGCAAAGCGTGTTGATCGAAACTCACTAAAATAATAATGATATGAAGAGAATTTTAACTGTTTATTATGTCGTCTGGATCGTTTTTATTAACATGACATTGTACAATTCCTTCGCTACAAGGTTACACTTTAGTTGCTGTATTTATTTCCAGATCTTCAGATAGTTCCTCTACCATGTCTGACAACCAGTTCAAGCACTAATCTTACATTATGTTCACATTAGGGGATATTTAACAGTCAAGCCATTTTACCAAGGAACATGCCATCTTGGTTGGCATGATCAACAATAGCACATTTTTGGCCTCACCATCATCAGCAGATTAAAAGCTGCAAATTTTGGCAGGAATTTTTTTTAAAGCCACAATATCCATTCTAGAAACACTGCATTTATGCACATGGTATTTAGCTAGCTTTACAAAACACTTAGTTGTGTGGAGTTTTCTCTCTCCTACCAAATCTTAGAGTTACACACTTCGATTCACTGAATTCTCCTAGATAGATTATAAACAACTCCATCTGCAGGATTTTACAACCTTGCACTCTTGACACATTTCAGTAACTTATGTTGTCTGCAAACATAGGGAGACCCAGGAAAGGAACACAAAATGGTAAATGGGAGTTGTCCCAGGATGCTTCCTTATGGTGTGCCTGAACAAACTGGAAGAAATTTTGAATTAGGGTCCTCAATTGTCACTCATTGTTAACTAGATGCGTGCGAGGTATTCCATGAATATTCCAGTCATGTAGCTAATTGCTCATGATGTGGAGCTGAATCAAAAGGTTGTTGCTGTCTACATTTCCATTGCCCTTTCCTGTCAATCACTTGTAGATTCCAATGGATTAGTCGAGCATTGTATTCCTATATTTGAACAAGTTGAACAAGAGATCTGTGATCCATATAGATCATAAATGGCCCTCCTACAAGATACACCTTAAAAGTTTGTACTCGCAACTTAATACTAAGATTGATATATTTGCTCTCCTGAAATATTTTCTTGTTATAATAGGCCACTTGGTTGTCTTGTTTATTGTTATCTCTTCCACTTAGCATAGTCCCTATTTCATAGTTAGAAACATCAATTTTTAGTAGAAATGGTTTTGAAAAATCCAGGTTGTGTAACATGGTGAAGTAGACAAAATAGACTTCAATTTCTGAAAGATTCATCTGTCCATTTGACTTATTAGACTGAGATTTTCTGTAAGATTGATAAGTGGATAGGCCAATGTAGAGCAAACCTCCAGTATTATTCTGTGAGGCTGAGAAAAGACTGCACCTGCTTCTCTTTGATCTCCATTGCTGCAACAGATCTGACATTTGACTGTTCAGAATGTACTCTCACACTACTAACTATATGTCCCAAGTATATACATGCACTATGTCTTCGCAAACTGATATTTCTTTGTTTCAGCTGTCAGACAGATGAGGTGGTGGCATACCCAACAACTACCATGTCATCTATAGATTATGTTCCTGAGAATCACATAAAATATCCAGCCACTTGGTCAACGAGGGCTTTAAAATATGGCAGGAGCACTTTCGGAACAAGGATGACATTGTACTGAAAGAGTCCATAAGTAATGTTGTCTTCTTTTTTGAATCCTTCAACATAGGCATCTGCATGCCAATAACCCAATGTGAGGTCTATGTTAAGATGTATTTTGCTTTCCCTAAAGGTTATCGATGCATGACATTAGGTAAGCAGTTGTAGTTCGGTAAGGATAATCTCTGCAGAGATGTTGAGACCCATCTTTCTTCTTTACTACGACAATGGGATTACTCCAATCATATGAGGAGTATTTGACCATACTATTGTCCAGTGTCACAGGGTGACCTCCAAACTCATTAAACAATAACTGTAGTTAACACTTGTCATGTGTAAATGATATTCATTACAAACCCACTACATGTAAAGGCAGAGTGCTGGTCATATAAACCAGTACCAAAGCATAATCATTGGAGTTCATTGCGAATATAGTTGAGTATATAGTTGACTTTTGTTGTTGAGCATAAGACTTTAATTATAACCATACTTCATGGAACAGTGATTCTTGGTAGCTAAGCATTAGCTACCTGCTGGCAGCATACCAACTAGTGTTTGAGTAGTGCCACGGTAATAAGAGTGGTTACCCGTAGACACCAGCATGTGTCCAGGCTTACCCCAATGAGTGCTTAAGCATTGTGTTATTTTGTAAAACTTGCTGAGATAATTTGTCCTTTGATAAGTGTTCTCAGCATATTTAGTACAAAACATGACACTGGAAAAAAAGTGTATTATAGCAAAAGAGGAATAAACATAATGCGATATGCTCAAAATTGACTGTGATCTTAGTTATTATCATTGACTATGACATCACCCTTGTTTACCATGTTTTGATATACGAACGAGAGTTCAGTGCTGTATTGCAAGTTCAATAATAAGTTGACTTTACTTTGCATGCAGTACTAGTAGTATAGACTAGTGTACCAGCTAAGACGGTAATCTGGCGATGAGGATACTCCAGGCAAAGAAGAATAACTGTCCAGCGAGAAGAGAGAATGGCTGCTATCCATGGATCCACTTCAGAGTTCTGCCTCGAAAAGGAGAACTGTACCTTGTATAACGAGAGGGTGCATTATTATTGTGTAGCAAATGATGTCGCAAGTGAACACAAGAAGCGAACCATCCTTCTTTCGGCATGTAGGGAGGCAATGGTTAGAACACTGATGGACAGCGATGAGACTACCAGTTATGCTCAGCTGGTGAAGGACCACTATAATTGTTCTTGCACCATGCAGCGCTTCACATTTAAGAGAACATTGGGAGAGTCTTTGTTGAAGTATGTATAGAGCAGCATTGCAACCTGCAGCACTGTCAGTTTGCCACTATGAGGGAAATGCTAATCAATCGTTTGGTTTGTGGAGTCAACCACGAAACTACGAGGGACCATCAATGGCACTTCAGTGGATGATTCTTAATACCGGAATGACGAAGACACAGGTCCACCCTCAGTGGGTATGGAAAGAGACATACACAGATGACACCATTGCAATCATGGAGGCATACGATCACACATACCATTTACCCTTTGCTGAAGTCACCCACATGATGGAGGATAGGAATACAAACAGGAAGCTCAAGTACGATGGTCTGCTGGGGCTGGACATCACCAACATCACCACACTAATCCCAATGATGGTTTTGTGATGCTAGCTGCGGGAGTGTCCCCGACCCATTTCATATGCAGAGGTCTCGAAAGATTCAGAGGAGGAGACGAATGAAGAAGACTTGACTGAGGGAATCAGCACACAGAGTGTTTAGAGGAGGAGGAGGACAGCCAGCCATAGACGGACCTCCAGACCTAGACGATGATATTAAAAAATTTTAAAAAGTGCTAAATGGAGAAAGACGTGGAGGGAGAGAAGATCGGAACCAAAAAAGCAGTACAGAGTCTCGGGCCAACACATACCTCTCGACGGAGTACCAGCCAAGCTATGACAGGCTCAGCTAGATGATTCACTGGAACATTGCAGAAGACAGTGCAACAGACCAGGCCAACTCTTTTTCAGGAATCAGGGATAAGATTCCTGTATAGAAGTTGGAAACAGGCAAAGACAAGACAGTAGGTGTTCCAGCTCGTCCTACCCCAACCATACAGGAAAACAATCCAATGAATGGCACACCAGATTCTATGGGCTGGCCACTTTGGAAGAAAAAAGACAATGGCACAGCTGATGTAATGATTCTTCTGGACAGGTGTCCGAACTGATGTGGCCGAGCAGTGCAAGCATTGCCAAGTCTGCCAGAAGGCATCACTGAGAACAGTACAGAAGCTGCCACTGGTCCCCATGCCAGTAATGAGGAAACATTCTCTAGAATAGCAATGGATATTGTTGGACTGCTGCCAGTTAGACAGGCAGGAAATAGTTTTATTCTAACTGTCTGCTATTGCAGGACTCAATTTCCTGAAGTTTCCAAACAGTTACCAGCAAAGATTTGGGTGAAGCTCTGGGGGATTCATTCACCAGAGTCTGTTTTCCTGATAAAATTTTAATCGATCAGGGTGCCAAATTCAACAGTAGCCTGATAAAGGAATTGTACGATGTTTACAAGATCAAGGACATCGCAACATCTGCCTATCACCCCAAAACCGATGGGATGGTGGAATGCCTGAATGCACACTGAAGCATATGTGTACAAAGTGATAGGGTCATTCGATCAACAATGGGACAAGGTGTTGCCTTTCATCTTGTCAGCACCCCCACGAAGCAACCAGTTATTTGCCATTCAAATTGCTGTATGGATGGAACCCTAGAGAACTGCTGGATGTATTGCGAGAAGAATGATGGGATGAACCAGAATCGTCACCTGTAAGTATGCTCTCCTACCTTAAGGATACTTACCGACGGTTGGAAGCAGTGAGAGACACTGCCACACAGTTGGAATTGGTAGACAAGGATAAGATGAAGGCACACTATGACGGATCGGCCAAGGACCATTCTTTCCAGGGGGGAGATATGGTTTTGCTACTGCTACCTTTATCCACTAACAAACTCTTTGTAAAGTGGCAAAGGCCATTTCCAGTAGTGGAGAAAATCCTGGGAACGACTTACGGGATTAGAATGGATGGCTACTGCCACCTAATCTGGACTTAACACGCAAACATGATGGCCAAGTGAGAGACTCCATCGGCCATTTGCATGTTGACAATAGACGAGCCAGACCAGATGGAAGAGGTAGATATTCCAACATCGAGTGCCAATCAGAGATCACAGACATTCCACATCAACCTAGAACTGACCGAGACTAGCGGTCACAGATATCCAAACTGTTGGATAAGAACACCAAACTCTTTACCGACCATACAAGAAGGACTGCACAGATGAATACCACCATCGACACCGGAAACACGACCCCAATCCACTCCTCACCATACTGCTTCCCCATGCCAGGAAGGAAATAGTCATGGCAGAGATCGAACAGATGCTACGGGCTGATCTCATCAAATGAAGTACAAGTGCTTGGCTTCACCAATAGTAATGGTCCCCCCAAAAGATGGCACCCTTCGGCTTTGCGTGGATTTCAGGAAAGTGAATGCAGTGATATGCCCCAACCCTTTTCCCTTGCCTCGGATAGATGAGCTGATAGATGGGTTGACTGGGGCATCATTCATTATGATACTTGATCTCACAAAGGGCTATTGGCAAGTGCCTGTGGAAGCCACCTCCTGAGACAAAACAGCATTTGTCATACCATATGGGAAGTACCAGTGCAAGATCATGCTGTTTGGTCTTGTGGGTGCTCCAGGGTTTTTTCAACACATGATCAACCAGATCTTTGGAGGTATCGCCATATATATGTCTCAGCAACATGGCAAGATCATCTCCAACACATCGACTGCACCATGACAAGGATCAGCAATGCTGGATTGATGCTCAAACTAGCCAAATGTAGATTTGCCATGTGTGAATGCCCTACCTCAGTCACATTGTTGACCGTGGACAAGTCAGACCAGAAGAAACCAAAATCCAAGCAGAGGAATTAAAGACGCCGAAGCAAAAAAAGGATACCTAACCAGATATTATAGGCTGTTCATTCCCCACTTTGCAACAATAGCCCCCCCCCCCCTCTCACTGGCCTCAGTTGAAATCATCTGCCCAACAAGGTGAACAGGACCGACCAGCATGAAATGGCCTTCCAAACCCTCAAAAATACCTTGACTGTAGAACCAGTCTAACAGGGCCTAGACTTTGGGAAGCAGTTTGATCTACAGATGGATGAATCAGACATAGGCATATATAGAAGCCATCCTCAACCAGGCAAACGATGATCAAGGAGACCACCCAGTGGTGTTCTTCTCCTGGAAATTGCTTTCAAGGGAGAGAAACTTTGCTGTTGTGGAAAAAGAACACCTGACTATCATCGAAGCAGTCAAATACTTCTCGGTTTACCTCACCAAAGTAAATTTCACTGATCACAATTGCCTTAGATTTTTGGAGCAAATGAAGGATGCAGGGGAACAACTCATGAGATGGGCACAACAACTTCAACCCTTCCATTACGAAATCTTCTATCACCTGGGAATGCAGAATGGAAATGTATGGTCTGTTGAGCAAGCCTGTGAGGATGACCGGGATACACTGCAGGAAAGGGGAAGTGCCAGGGATCCCATTCCTGGAAGAAGCCCTAACGAGACCCTGGAGCCTAAAGCCAGAGGCAGTGTAACCTAACTGATAACCACAATATTATAATTAACAGTTAGATGATGAATACTGTGAATTAATAAGGACTGATTTTGTACCAGGCCAGGAACCTATTTAAAAGAGCTGGTATTATACTGGGCAAAGAAGTCTCACTAATGTGCCGAGTTATTGGAATAAGAATCAATTACCAAGAGATAGCAGAGTTCCTAGTTATGTCGGGATCCACTACAGGCCTGTTGAAAATTGAGCAGAATGGTGATTTCAATCAGGAATAATACTTAAATCCTTTAATAGTTATTCAAGGGTAATCATGCTCTGTAGCTACGATGATATGCAGATCAGGAATCACCCGGCTCCTTGAACTTCTCAAGACCAGGTAACTACCAATAATTTTGAGGTTGAGTGTGTCTAAAGTCAATGTTTGAGAAAGGAGGGGGAAGAGCATCTGTACATGCACTCTGAATGACAACTGGCCAGCTGGGTACCATCCATAATGAGTGTGATAGACTGTGATCTTATGATTATAAAATTAATTGATTTGGTTATATATTTATCACTGTTTACACTATATTATACTATAAAATACCATGCCTTGATTTACGAACCATTTCAGTACATTTAATGTAAATAATAAGTTGACTTTACATTGCATGCACATTGTATATACTAGTAGTAACATCGACTAGTATACAGTACCAGCTAAGACGGTGCATCTGTACTCCTCTAGTTTACATTTATTATAATATATGAAACTTGTTTGCACATGTACATATTATCTTTCGACATTGGTGCCCCTAGATGCTCTAGCCTTCATCAGGAATAATGAGATGCTCAAGACTCATGAAATGTTTAGAGACAATTTAAAGTTGATTATAGGTTGGTGTAATGTTATTATGTCAACTGAGAGTTCTTTGAGATTATATTATTACTGGAATTTTTGGAAGCAGCAGTGGAGCATCGGATGATACATTTGGTCACAAGGTGAACACACAAATCAAAAGACAGGAACATGAACATGCAACATCGTGAGGAGAATGGAAGACAATATGAGGAGGAGAGAAGAGAGAGAAGAGTGACACGAAGACATCAGACGGCAAGAAGCCAAAAGAGGATAGAAATGGAGCAGAGCAAAAATTAGGATGATAGGAGAAAAGAGGAGTCAGAGAGATTGTTCCAGATGTTGCAGATGCTGACCCAGATCAGCATCACCAGGAGACAGGAAGATGCTGAGAACAGGAGGCAGGAGAGGGAGGAGTTCAAAAGAATCAGACAAGAGCAAAAACAGGAAGACA
The DNA here is from genome assembly GCA_028752905.1 of Cladorhizidae sp. MBARI D1340-BT2. Taxonomy (NCBI): domain Eukaryota; kingdom Metazoa; phylum Porifera; class Demospongiae; order Poecilosclerida; family Cladorhizidae; species Cladorhizidae sp. MBARI D1340-BT2. Next base: position 16,749,603 of record JAQNBH010000009.1, read on the forward strand.
AGAGGGGACACGAAGAATCTAAAGAGGAGACTAATTGCCTCAGACAGAAGAGAGAGAGAAGAATAGAGGAAGCGAATGAGATGTCACAAACGCAAAGAAGACAGGGAGAGATAGAATCGAAGTAATGGCAAGGATTCCCCCAGGTCTGTCCAGCTTAAGGATGTGATGGAGATTAGAGACATTCCTAGAGAATTTTAGTACACGTATGACAACATTTGAAATAAACCCGGAATACTGGGTTGCGAATCTCGTTGCTGTGCTGGACGACAAGTCGAGTGACTACCAAGCTAGCCTCTCAGAAGAGCAAAAGTTGATATGCTATGCCAGACACTAACCGCTTACCGCTTACTACGGCATCACATCAGATTTTTACTAGACCAAATGGCAAGGGGAAAACTACTACAAGGAGAGTCTGATTGGAGCTGGAAAAATGTGTGGAGAGTCTGCTAGCCAAATGGACGAAAAGTGCCGCATCCAGGCAAGACCTGCATAACATGTAGCAGTGGAGAGGGCCATCCAGGTGCTGTCAGACACCAAGGCACAGCTCTGGGTCAGGAAGCAAGCAACGACAACACCAGCCAAAGTAGGGTGCCTGATTGACAAATATTGTTACATCCAGAAGATGGAGGAGCCCAGGTGACTATGGACCAGACCACCTCTTCTCAGCCAGCCCGGAGGAGCAGATGGATCCAAACTGAGGCACTAGCAAGATCACGACAAATGGGAGAAGACCAGACTAGGAGAAGGGAAATCAATGCCAGAGGCAGATGACCATGCCCACCGGCCTTCGACCCAATTCTTGGACTGAGGTGTTTCAGCTAACATGAATATGGCCACATAGTGGATTACGGTCCCAAGAAGTTAACATCCATGGTGGGTTTCACATTTAACAGTGTTGAGATTTATCACTCCCAGGTACCATCGATAGCACTTCAGTGAAGGAGATGATTTATTATTCCGGAATGACGAAGACACAGGTCCACCTTCAGTGGGTATGGAAAGAGGCATTTTACACCACCACAAAAGCGACAATGAGGATAACAAGAGCAAAGTCACAGTATACTGATAGAACAATCTACCAGGATGCTATTGGACAGAACGCTCACATGACCGATAGAAAGGACAGGGGGTGCTAACGCCCAGGGAGATCTGAGCCAGCTAGTCTTTTATGACATGATGGTGTATTGCTCTGTCTTTGACCAGTTTACATACGGAAGTTTACCTGAGTATTTATATATGCCTATATGCCCCTGTTAGCTAGGGGAGGTCAAAGTAGTGAGGCTGCTTACACTTCAGTATACGAAGTTGTAAGGCATATCACGGGTTTCGGTCTGGGTGGGCGCTTGGCTAGTGAGGGCCAAAGAGCTGGAGCACCTAGGCGTCACGGGACTGACCAAACAGTAGCTCAGGGAGTGAGCTTCAGTAATCATTACTATTTGCTTATTAAGTAGGCAGGAGAAGCCAAAGCTCTAGTTTCCGACAGGAATACACAGGTGACACCATTGCAATCATGGGGGAAAACCATCACACACCGTCACCCACACAATGGAGGATAGGAAAATACCATGATGTTAGCAGAAAACAGGAGGCTCAGGTACGATCTGCTGGAGCTGGACATCCATAATATCACCACACTCATCCCAATGATGGTCCCATGATGCTCGCTGTGGGAATGTCCCAACCCATTTCGTATGCAGATCTCTCGAAAGATTCAGAGGAGGAGATGAATGAAGGAGACATCATGATAGGCAACAACAAGCCAGATGACTCTGAGGGGGATCAGCACACAGTGTTTAGAGGAGGAGGAGGACAGCCAACCAAGGATGGACCTGCAAGACCTAGACGATGATATTAAAAAAATATATAGTGCTAAATGAGGAAAGACGCAGAGGAGAGAAGATTGGAAAAAGAGAAGCAGTGCAGAGTCTGGGGCCAACACATACCTCTCGATGGAAGAGCAGCCCAGCTACAACAGGCTCAGCTAGATGATCCAGTGTTGCAGATTACAGTGCAACAGACCAGGCCAAACCTTTCAGGCAGCAGGGATTCCTATCCCAACCAGGGAAACGGTCCGACGAATAGCACACCAGATTCCATGGGCTGGCCACCTTGGAAGAAAAAATACAATGGCACAACTCATGTACCGATTCTTCTGGCTAGATATCTGAACTGACACAGCCGAGCTGTATAAGGGTTGCCAAGTCTACCAGAAGGCATCACTGAGAGCAGTAGGGTAGCTACCATTGGTCCCCATGCCGGTACTGAGGAAATCATTCTCTAGAATAGCAATGGATATTGTTGGACCGCTGCCAGTTAGACAGGCAGAAAAATCATTTTAATCTAACTGTTTGCCATTACTGAAGCACATGCTTCCCAAGGTGACCGGGTCGTTTGACCAACAATGGGACAAGGTGCTCATCTTGTCAGCACCCCTCATGAAGCAACCGGCTATTCGCCATTCGACATCCGAGCTTTACTCGACCTAGTGTATAGGTGGTTCATTCCCCACTTTGCAACAACGGCCACTCCCTGCCTCACTCGAAAGTATCAGCCCGACTAGGTGATCTATACCGACCAGCATGAAATGGCCTTCCAAACCTTGAAAACTGCCTTGACCGCAAAACGAGTCTTACAGGGCCTTACTTTGTGACGAATGCATCAGATGCAGGCATAGGAGCCATCCTCAGTCAGGCTAACAAGGATCAAGGAGACCACCCAGTGGCATTCTTCTCCCGGAAATTGTTCTCCCGGAAATTGTTCTTCTCCCAGAAATTGTTTTCAAGGGAGAGAAAATTCACTGCGGTGGAAAAAGAATGCCTGGCTATCATCGAAGCAGTCAAACACTTCATGGTTTACCTCACCAAAGTGATAAGAATTGCCTTAGATTTTTGGAGCAAATGAAGGATGCATGGGAACGATTCACGAGATGGGCTACAACTTCAACCCTTCTATTACGAAATCTGCTATTGCCTGGGAATGCAGAATGAAAATGTGGACAGTCTGTCGAGCAAGCCTGGGAAGATGACTGGGATGCACTGCAGGAAAGGGGAGTGTCAGGAATCCCCCTCCTGGAAGAAGCCCTGACAAGATCTCTGACACGACCCTGGACCCTAAAGTCAGAGGCAGGGTAACCTAACTGATAACCACAGTACAATTAACACTTAGAAGATGAATCATGACATATTACCAAATAAGGACTGATTTTGTACCAGGCCAGGAACATATTTAAAGGAGCTGGTATTACTGGGCTAGGCAGTCTCCCTAAGATGCCAAGTTTATTCAATTGCCAGAGTTCCTAGTTGCTTAGGGATCCACTACAGATCTGTTGAGAATTGTGAATTCAATCCTGAATAATCCTCGATTCCTTTGATAGTTATTGAAGGGTAATCATGCTCTGATATGAAAATCGGGAATCACCCGGTTCCTTGAAACTTCTCAAGACCAGGTAACTACCAATAATTTCAAGGTTTAATGTGCAACTCTCAAGTCAATGTTTGAGATAGAAAGGGTGAAGAGCATCTGTACATGCACTCAGAATGACAACTGGCCAGCTGGTGTACCATCCATAATGAGTGTTATGTTATTACGACAACTGAGAGTTATTTTGAGAGTAGATTATTATTGGAATTCTGGGATCAAGGGATGGTGCGAGGTTCCGATTCACAGCAGGGCAAGATATGTCAATCACGTCAGGATAATGAAAAGCTTACAAATAGGATTTTGTGGGAAAGCCATTTCTTTGGGGTGAGGCCTTTCATTTTCTTTTGGTAATGTTGGAGATGGCATCAACTGCCATAAAAAAAGTGGAGGAATGGAACAAGAAAGTGTTTGAGAACCCAGTGTTTGACTGCTTGCCTCTCTAATTAGTGCTGCATTGATCTTTATTATGAAGGAATTTATGAACTTCTCTCCAAAATCCCGTTTTGTCTTGAGGCAATCAAGGTGTGTCTCGGAATTTATATTTTGTGTTCTAGACCAAATCTCAAAAGTGGCTTGTCTCAAAACTTTTCATTGAAGACCAAGGACATATTTGGGGGAGGGAGGAAGGGCGGTGGATTTGAGAGGGAGTTCAGGGTCTGAGAAAACTCAGAGACATTGTGCCAACTTTATCTGAGGTTATATAAGATTATCCAAAAAGAATTTTACCTGCGAGTTCAGAACTTGAGGCAAAAGATCGGAAGTTGTTCAATTGACATCTGTAACCTTCTGCCTGGTACATGTTCACTGATTGCAGAAAGTGTAACTTGCCCCTACAATATTCCAAGGAGATTGGTTGTTGTAATATGCGAGGTAATTAATTACATGGCCTTGGCCCAAAAGATGTTCCTATATGCACACTTCATTCACATCCATTTGTTGCCGAATTAGCGAATTGAGAGATGTATCTCCATATCTCCTTGCAGTACCTAGGAGTTTGTTCACAGCTAGAATACTCTGAACTACTATATATTTCTTGTATATAGTCAACTGGAAAAAGTTGAATGCAAGAATTGGTCATAGTGAATGCTGACACAAAGCATACGTTCAGGTCTTTGCCACCTGTAGAATCAACTATTTGAAGGAACCGGACTTTGTCTACTTATAATATATATATATATATGTCTACTGAGTTGCTTCATCAAATTAATCTCCTTAAGCTTGACCACCACAAATATATTGCTATGTCAGCCACTGACTCACACACCTCCTTTATTAGAAGTTGATCCACTTGGCTATGACTAAATACTTTACCATGCGCTCTCAGCATTTCAACTAGGTATTTAGAAAGATCTTGTCACTAGATTTCTCAGCAGAGCAAATGTTATAACTCCACTAACTGACATCAAGAATGGAACCTCATCTTAGTACATACCAGTGGTCAGAAAAGCCATAACACCACTAGTAGTATTTGAGCTAGCACATTACCATTGCCCTATTTTTTACTACTAAACTGCAGCATAGGAACATTTTATTAAAATCACCTTCTCAATCATCAACTTCAAATTTTGTTCACTCGACGTTTCGACTAGATACTCTAATCTTCATCGGTTTTGCCTCTCCGATATATATATAATCATTCATTTTAATAACAAACTGTCTTCTCCCATTAAAGAGTTGGGACTTGCAGTCAAAATTAATTGGTGTAAGTACAGCCTCATGTATATACAAGGATTCTAAGGTCAGAGCTATTTTGAAGAGATGGATTTTGTTTTTACAGATTACATCATGTCAAAGTGCCAGGAATTACCTGGCATCTATGTTATAATCTTTATACAAATAAAATCAGATTAAAGTTAGACATTATTATCTTGTTGTTCTGTTCCTCTATTTACGATTAACTATTTTCAGGTGCACTCCATTCTTAGGAGCCAAGGTAATACCAAGCACAGTTTCCAAAGGAACCTGCATATAGCTACACCCACACCAAACACACACAAAAACAACGTGCATCAGTAAACAAAGACAAAAAAACTCTAAAATGATGACAAGAATCAACAATCACCTCTGTTTCATTTGTTTTAACAAAAGAAAACTTTTTCATCAGCTCAATCAGAGCTGTCTTGGCCTCAAGGAGAGCAAATCTCATTCCAATACAGGTGCGTGGACCAGAACCAAATGGCATGTAGCATTGCTGGGGTCTCTTGGCCTTCTCCTCAGCAGTAAACCTGCAGAGGAACAAACACACTCAACGAACAAAACTGATTTATTTCCCAAGTAATCGTAAAAAAATTAACATCCGCTGTAAAACATGAAATCTTTCCAGCAATTTAAGTCGAGTGAAAGATTGCAAGCTCATTGATAATACATTGTTGCACTAACATTTGTGGCAGAACTTCAATTCATGCATGTATGTTACAGAAGGAAGCATGTAGTTTTATTACAGAGATGCTGAGATCTAAAGAAGCATTTCAATGGCCTATGCCTGCCTACTACTGAGAAGGTGCACTGACTTCACCTCTGATAATGTATGGTGAAGGTGAAAATGAAGACACCAGCATAGCAAAAGTGACATTTTCTAACCATTGCTATGAGGATGAAACTCAAACGTAAAGTAGGGCAGTAGAGGGTTGTAAAAACATTTACCAAGAAGCTAAGATGAAAAGGACCCGAGAGTACTGTGAGAAATTGAAAGCATGCTTATATGACAGAACTGCAAACTTGCATGGATCTTGATGAGTTCATCTTCAAGAGAAAACTGTGCAGCCATCCTCTTCTACTAGGAAAGTTCGATAGTAAGTTACAAAAATACATAAAGCGGCTATGCATGGCAGGTGGGATTGTTAGTACCTCTATTGTAGCACCTCTAATGTATATAGCAGAGACTGATGGAGATATCGTCAAGAATTATAATAAAGTTCTGCTTATAGACAATGGTGGTCATGTTGACCTCAGAAAATCCGGGGCAACCTCACTAATGTTAAAAAAATGCACATGATAAGTATAAGAACTGTTCGCAAGTCCCCAATGATCTTAATAATGTAAAGCAAGCATTTTTTTCTCATGTTCTTTAACCAGTTAGTGAATCGTTTCACCTTCACCCTTAACACATTAGTAAGTAAATTCATATCATCTAATGAATGGGCACTGGATCAAGGAACAGTTCTTTACACTGTAGTTGAGATGGAAAACATCCATGTTAATATTCAACTGGGTACTATAAGTATTGTTCCGGTGATTTTGTTGGATTAGGGAGTTAAATGGAAAAAAGAGAGTGGGGTTACAAATATCAGTGATAGATGCTGCTGTATTTGGTTGAACACTAGATGGACAAATTTTACCATCATTATCAAGGGAAGACCTCTGCTTCTCTTCCTCACTTCAAATTTATTGGTGTTTAACCTGCACACCAAATCATTAGTCAAACAAGAGAAAATGAAGGAATAACCCTTTGAATTCATTATTAGTATGAGAAGCTGAAGCAATAGGAACTAGATTTGCCTGATTGGGAGTTGGGGAAGCAGCGTTCGTATAGACCGGTTATAACTGCTTCACCTCAGCATCAATAAATCTGTCCAGCACTTCATGTTATAAAAGTTTAATGGACTGTTATGGTACAAAGGCTACTGGAGGCTGGAGTAGAAGTTACAACAGTGGAATTGCGATATCAATTATCTATGTTTTCAGAGCTGCTGGCATTCTGGACGTACATAGTGTGTTCTTGACTTAGCTAATGTACACCTTACATGTTCTACTTCTATCTAATACATAAAGTATCTAAATATATTTGGACCATATGTCTGACCATCTATATGTATGTCTGTATGTGCGTCTGAACAGAAGGTTAGATGCAGTTAAAACTTAACCTAGATAGATGCATGGGTAGTTTTAGTCAATATTTGGTTAAGTTTGGACTTGAAGCAAACATTGTATCAATGATTCAATCTTATCAATGGTTTTAGAGCTGCTAGTATTCTGAATATATCATATAGTATGGCAATTTGGGAATATGCCTTTGCAAGTTTTTCACATTCAGCAACACCATCCAATGTGACAATGTGACCAATTCTAGCCCTCCTCTATTAAAAACATACCGTACTTGCTGAATTGGAGAGATTTACAAGAGGTAGAGTGGTCTTGTACTAGGTGGTTTGATTTTTGGGGATTAGGTAGCTAGCCATAAAACTTGGGAGAGTAGAATTGGTGGGTCAATATTTGAGGAGGGGGGGGGGGGGGTGAGACATGCCCTGAATTTTCTGAGACATGCCCTGAATTTTCATCATGTGCTCCTTTGCTGGCTACTATATCCTCTATATTTTATCTTTATACCAATTGGAAGTGCTAGCGCACTCCCTGATATGTATTTATCTTACTATATAAAGGGGAAATTCTGTGGATATTTGTTTAGTTTGTCTGTTCACTTTGCCACTCTAGGTCCCAAGTTCAATACTGGGTGGAATAATATATATATGTATTTTATCTTTCTTGACTGCTTGGTACTCAAGATCCCCAGTTCGATCCTGAGTTCAATCATGCATCCCTAACTACAATACATAGTTTTTCCCCTAGAGTTCCCAGACCACACTTTGGATCAAAGTGAGTGGTCCTTGAGTACCATAGAGAACAATAGAATTTCCCCTTATACAATAACATACATATCGTTGTAGGTAACTTCTTCTGTTCTCATATCCAAATAGTAGTAACGATAGTAATAAACCTGTGTCTGTTTAGAGGCCGCTTGCCACACCAGCTTGAAGGCAATTCTGCAACATAGTGCAGGTATCTGAGCTAGTGAATTAATTGCATACCAATACCTAAGTGGATCAAACTTGTCAGGATTATTCCAATAATTAGGATCCTTTTGCACCAGGGTATAACAACAACAGCTCCTGTGGGGATGATAATGTCCTTGTAGCAGTAATCCTTGGCACATTCTCTTGTGAACCTGACAAAAATTAAAATACAATGGATTGTAATGCATAGGGAGAGAAAGTGAAATCAGAGAGGATAGGAGAGCTGGTAAAGGTAAAGTACTGAGGAGCAGGAGGATAGAGTCTAAGAGATTCATGGATCACCATGTCTAGGTACTCCAGGTCAATGGAGGCTTGGTAAGGAGAAGCATCCTGCACAGAGATGAAGACAAAATAATTAAAATGGTGATTATTACAACAATAATAAAACACAACAAAATTTGGGAAAACCCTCTTAAACCTGTTCTATTATTGATTTAATTTTTTTTAAATCTGCACCTGTGATGCTTAAAGATCATGTCCTGAAAGTTTGAAACTGTTTCAGTGTATTGCCTTTGACTATGACATGAAATAGTTGCCCTCCAACAAGCACTCATAAATTAATTATTGGAGTAGGGTGAAGCCATATACTTCTGAGGTGAAGCCATGTAATGCTTACTTTTCCTAAAAGTCTCCCCATCAGAGCCTCCCATCATGTTGGGGTCTTCTCTGTCCCACCTTCAAAAGACAGCAGAAAGTACAAATAGCTGAAGAAAGCGCATCTAATGAGCATGCTCAAGCATGGCACAGCAATGTTCCATGAATAAGTGCATCAACCTAGCTCAATGTAAGGGCTTATTTTGTCTTCCAGAATGGGAGCCCTGGGCTTACACCTGCCACAAGTTTATGCAAAAAGGATAGTTCTAGCTGTTAGTGCATAAAAAGGAATATGTTTTGACAAAAAATAGTAAAGCTAGCTAAAGGATTTTTGAAAATCCAGTCACGCATAGCAGATATGCACATTACTATAGTATGGACTGGTAAAATTATTCATGTGACCCAAGTGATGCAATGCGATATGGATAATTGAGAGTAATAAAAGAAGTTGATATATACCTGATGTCCTATCACACGCTCACTTACCATTATACACTTCACACGCATTTCAGAATTTCCTACCCCTCACACACAAATATGTCTTTAGCAATCTAAGATCAGGGTGAGCAAGCACACCGAATATAGATTTTGTCAAAATCACACTTGAAACTGGTGAGAAGGATAGCGCTGATAAGCATTTGCAGACTTGAATGCCTCGAATGGAGGCGAAGTCAACGACTTGGAACTTTTAGAGAACCTGATAAATAAGGAAGAACTACAGCTAAAGTAGAGGAACCAGCTGGAAATTCAACAACTATGAAATGCAACCAAAGAGCTAGCCTTTTTCTAACTCCATTGCCATTTTGATCACATGAACAAGAATAACATTGCTGCAGCACCTAAAATCAATTCCAACACTCTACAGCAATCCAAACTTGAGTCCTTCACTAAATGCCTACAACTAACACATTCACAACAAAATAACAGAGATTCCTGCAAATATTAAGACTTTATAATGTGTTTTTTAAAGTGTCGTGGTTTGTCTTCAGAGTGTAAGGTGGTATACAAGATCTGAGCCAGGAATACACATAGAGAGCGGGAAAAAGGCCAAATTGCACTCTACTTCAGGTAGAAGACATTCGGTTAGGGGAGAGTGTAATTACAATATCTAGCACAGTTTACAAGAGGCAGAGTTATCCAATGACTAGCCAGCACAGGATGGGAAGAAGACCCAGTCTCCACTTAACTCCTAGAGAGTAACAGTAGTTTACAAGCAGACCATTGCTCAAGCTTTGGGCATATCATGCAGAAGGTCTACAGACAAGCTCAGAAAGTATATTGAGGGGAAATGGTAAACTCGAAGCTGAATGAGAAAGTAGTGATGTCTTGTTGTTGATACTGCTATGATGGAGCAGGTACTGTTGTTGACAAATTCCAGAGGAGAGTTCCTAAAGGCTGGAGGAATCTACTAAGCATATACAGGAGAGGTAGTGATATCTATACAACTGAAATACATCATCAGTTGGCTCAAAAAATAGGAGTCTATGCAATGCATGATTTACTTATGATGCATGAGCTGGAAGAACTGGGAGCTGAAAATATTAGTGCACCACTAAATTTTAGCTTAGCTAGAAGAGCTTGTGGCAGAGAAAGAGTGACATGGAGTGGAATCATGATCAGGCTGTGACATATGATCGAATCGTGAAAGGAATAATGAAATTTGCTTCCTTGAGACATCAAATCAAGGAACTGTGAAGGGGCAGCAAATCTATATACTCAATCCTGACTCAGATAACGCTCGCCACACCTTACATTTCTGAGCCATCTCCATCATGAGAGATGTCACATTTCAGGAAGTGAGACTATGTGTATCGTAGGAGAGCAAGCCTAGATGTGGCAAGCCTCCTGCAGTAGATTCATTTACGGGAGAAAACACACAAACCTGATTAAAGTATTGGCTTCCTAACCTAAACAGACGCATGAATGAAATGGATTGTTGGCTGAAAATAAATCCCTCCAGCTCTGTGGGCACTTGCGAGGTGAGGCACTTCAAAAGTGGAACCCACTTAAGCTGCGAGAAGTGGACAAGTTCTACTGCAATATAATACCTTAATACCCTTCTCAAAAATCAACTTGAAATTGTACTTTCTCGACATTTCGACTAGATGCTCTAGCCTTCATCAGGGACAAAACACTGGCCACTCAGGAGTTTTGTCATTGGTTCAGAAAAAATATTACGCTTTAGCTGACTGCACATACTGCACAGAACCCTGTGATACTGTCACATACAAGCAGTTACGTGGGGGTTTACGCTATGGTTTCCAAATTTTCAAAGGTTTGACTGGCATGCAGGCCCTATATTTTGCCGGGCACTCGCCTTCCAATTGGTAGGTTCATTTTCAGCTGTACTGCCTGCCCTGTCTTTGTGGGAGCTCTGAGACACTCTTCAGTCCTTGCTTAGACACAGACTCTTTTCTGGTCATGGTGGATTGGTGGTCGGTGTTTTATTTTCCTGGGGGTTGCCCCAGGTTTACCCATTATGGTGCCATTTCATCTGCTTCCCATATCACGACACCGCATCTTTTTTGCCCATCTTCTTGTAGTTTCTGTCCTCCTTGAGCACCAGTTCTCTATTTTTTTACATGTGCAGTCTCAATAGCTCAAAGTGTAGCAAAGTGAAAAGGCCAATAGTGTGGACTTCTTGAAGCGACGCAAACTAACACAACTTGATGCTAAGCAATGCGAAGGCCTTGCGACATATTGTGAACGAGCCTTATTAAGCAAGTTGGCTGAAGATGGAGATTAGCTCCTCCACATTGTCAATGTTGGCATCCTCACAGTTCATCCTCACTGTCTTGGTCATCTTCTGACATTAGCCAAACTTCTTCAGCCAACCTATGTTTCTGCCTTAACTCCACCGTAGCTCGAAAAAAATGAACGGATTCCTACTTTGCTAAGTGCATAACACTATGATTCTCTAAGCAATGTGTTCATAACACATTCACATATCAAATGTAATGTCACCGTGGAACGCAGATGAATTAACTCAATGCTCCACACACACTTAATTAAAAAAATTATAGTAAAGAAATTTTAAAATTAAAATGGGCCCACCCAAGTATATGGACGTCATATTGATGCTAAGAATTATTTTAAAAAATACCTATCTGAAGATTTTCTTCCTCTAGTTAACTAGTAACCTATCCTGGCTACAAACAGCTCCTAGTTCTACAGCATTCGCAACAAACATACTTTGAGGAATCAAATCAGTCTGCAGCAAAAGCTTGAGAGGTATATAGTCAATGAGAGTGCTCTTTTGCTAGCATTTTAGTAGAGATTTCAATGGATGTGTGTTGTTTTAAAATGTTGTTTAGTAAGAATTTATTCGCAGTTAAGTACTGCTTATCTTGTAGGTTGGGCAGTGCTAAACAACCATTATTGAGCATTATTGATGGAGATCAAGAAGTTGATTGCCTGTAGAAGTCTCTGTCAGCTGATAGCTTTATAATAAACAACAACAACAACAAATAGTTCTATGATGCTTACCGGGTTATTTCCATAGCAGTTGTCTATCTCTGCTTGGAGTTTCTCCTGGATGTCAGGGTGCAGAGCTATCAGGTAAGAGACATAAGTCAGAGCATTGGCAGTGGTCTCATAGCCAGCCAGCATGAAGGTGATAGAATGGCCAGCAATCTGTTCATCCACCATCTTTGTTGTGCTGCTACCACTGCTGTCCTCAACACTAGCTTCAATCATGAGCTGAAGGAGATCCTTGTACTGTGGAGATGATAATACAATAAGTACTTCATGAGGTGACTTAATTGTGACAACTACTCGTTGACACATTTACTCACAGATAACATTGGAATAAGTTAACACAGACACCTAGCCAAAGGAGGCTCCAACAGTCCGGCCAGTATGGACTACTACCCAGTACATTATTAAACTTATGGATAGTAGTGCTATTTATGCCAGCTACGGACAGCACCAATTATTGGACATTTGATTGAGATCATATCTGCATTGCACTATATCACAAGAAAGACCGAATAAAATGATGATCAATAATCAACTTGAAAACTCTCTCGATGTTTCGACAAGATGCCTAGCCTTCATCAGAAATAGTGAGATGCTAAGACTTATGTGAGCTTGTTATATACCGGTCAATACCCTAGCATACGCATCCAGAATGTACCAGATGTGGAAAAATTAAATAAAAATACAAACAACAAATAAAATTAAAAACTAATAGAAACTAATAGGAAATAAATAAAAACACACAATTAAAAATGAACAATAAAAAAAATATGCAATTAAACGAAATTAGTTGTTTTTTAATAATACCAAAATGGTAATAAAATAAAAATAAGAAAAATATGTATCCTTCTTCTGGTTGTTTTGTGTTGGTGTTATTATAATTGTGTATTTTTTGCCACATCCTTCATATGCTAGACGTGTGTGCCAAGGTGTGGTTTGTATCCCTCCTGATAATTATTCCTTCCTGATGAAGGCTAGAGTGTCTAGTCGAAATGTCGAGAGAGTAAATTTCAAGTTGATTATTGGGAAGGTCATTGATGATATTACGTTCACTAAGAGCTCACAGGCAAACTCACCGAATTTCCTCAATTAGAATGTGCCCTAGTTTAGACCATGCACCATTTACTATAAATGAAATACTCTGCTCAATTAGACCATGCACCAGTAGTAAGTATATATGAAAGTTGCATACAGAATGCTGTCTGGAGTGGGTGAAGAAAGGTTGACAATCAGACACCACTGAAGTGATAATCAAATCCTTCAAAAGCTGAGGCCTCTCAGTTGAGACAAAGTGTCACATGATGAACCTGAGTTAAAGCCAGAGCAAGTAGAAAAAAATTATGCAGCAAACATCTCCAATGAGAAATCCATAGCCACAGAAAAGGTGGGAGAGACTGACGATGACGATCCTTATGCAAGTGACAAAGCTGACTATAAACAAGATGAAACTAGAGTAGAGGACAATGACTTTGAGTATGCACATAATAATTGTCAGTTGCTCAAGATCAGAGCACATGCCCTTGAGTAGAACACGGCTTAAGCACCTCATACAATAAGCATGTTCCAATCACGGCAAATTTACTTTAATTAAGAAATGTAACAATACGAGGGGAAATTCTAATAAATAATTAATCTATTGATCTTCCTGCACACTGTTGGCTGACATTAACTAATCAATATTGGTCGACTTTATCAATTTAGGCGGTGCAACTTTAACCAATCTGAGATGAACTTTAACCATTTAGGGAGGTGCAACATTGACCATTTAGGGTTGTGCAACTTTAATCTTTTTATTGGTTTTACTAACTTAAATAATACATTGACTTACATCTTCTGGAAAAGAGTCCGCAGTGAATTGGCACTTAGGTAAAAAGAAAATTCATAGGGACATGGTTCGGATATGAGGAAGAGTCAGCACTGAATCACGATAACCTCTTCAGGGTCCACGAGCCTGGATTCGAGTGGGGCATGTGTAAAGTGGACACCACCACTAAGAGTTAGGATGATTTCAAGGTTTTTCTTCTACAAGCCAGAGAGGGCAGCCCAGCCAACAGTAACAAGTTCTTGAATGTCTAACGAATCCCCAGAGCAAACTTCTGAACAACTTGGATGGGAGTGACACTATGAGGGTCCCAGAAAGGAGTAGCATATTCCAAAACTAGCTGTATAAAGGATGAGGCAGAGTTGTTTGACTAGAAATGTTGAAGTTAATGTAAAGCCACACCCACATCCTTGCTTGACCGCCTAATTGCTAGAGTCTCCTCTGTTAGCTGACAGTAACTCTGTTGACAGTTACTCAGTTATGTGTTAATAGTTACTTATATGACATAGTTGATACGGTTACCCACTGACAGTAGACACACCTTTTGGCTACAGTGACTCAGTTAACACAGTTGAATTAGAAGGAAAATTTTAAAGATTGTTATATTTGTATCAAAGCTTCAGAATAAAATTTCAAAAAAGTATTTTTGACGATGAAAAATAATCACATATCCTAATTATAATATGGATGTGGTGTGTTGACTTCTAACCCCTTTTGAGTAGCGAGAGTGGTTGCCTTATTGCCATTCAACAAAGTAACTTTGGCCTTTTGGCAAATCAAAAATAAATTCTGACAGTGACCCACTGGAGCTGGAAAGGTCTTTCACAAAAGTAAATGTAGAGATTTACTAGCCATGATCCCTGTTCAATCTCGATCTCACTAGCTTAGTATCATGCAGCCAGATCCTTTACCAATCTAATTATTACTCTTCATTCGAAATCTCCCAACTATGATAGCTATTCTATTGACAATTTACTCAGTTTACAGTTACTTAATGTACTTAATGGCATTCAAAGTTGCACAGGATAAGATTATTGTAATACTTGCACTTTTTGTGGAAGTGTTATTGCATGATGATGTGTAAGTAGATCATAACAGGATATCAAAAGCCTTTTACTTGTAGCAGTTATCCTATGCACAAGCAAACAAAACCCTGTAAGATGAGGCAGAAAGCTGCTAGGCAGTTTAAACAAATTGTGTCATCTATTTTCAGTGCCATTAAGATGCCACTGTATGTCTCTCTGAGTATGACTTGAGGAATTCAGATTCAGAGCTACTTCAAAATATTTGCTGAGATAAAGTATGGTTCTCTAGATGTGACTGAGTTTAGTGGTCTGTCTTAGAAGGAAAAAAACATGGGTGGTTCTTCCATCTTGGCTTTACCTAATGAATTATACACGTGAAGAAATACCATAAATAAAATATCACACACCACATCTTTTAATACTACTGCAATGCTACATACCTTTCCAGGCTCTTTCTCCTTGCGACGTTCTTGAATAAGCTTGGTGGCAGTCTCGCATAGGATGATATAACTAATCTCTCTTTTGCTTCCCTGTAACATGTACTGGAGCACAGGAGTCAACCAAGGGAAGTTACCTGCAAAGACAACAGGTGCAGGTACAAATAACATGGCTAATGCTATGTCCCAGTATTCTCCTCACTTGTGATCAATGTAGCATCATCATAAGATGTATTCTTCATTTCATGTGCATTACCAAATATCCCAGAAGCTGCGTCAGCCAGATAATCTGATTCTCCTTTCTGGAGGTTGACATTTCGACCAAAAGCAGTTGCAAAAATAGTCTCCATGGTGAAATTGCCATAGATCCTGTTGCATGATAAATGTAAGATTATTTTGGTTACAACAATAGAGCTCGATATACTTCCCACCTGAATAATTCAACAGTCTTCCCTGTGTCTGCATGGCTTGTGAAAACCTCTACCAGTGTACTCACACTGTCAACAATCAGAGGTGTCATCTGGGGCCAAAGGAAGATGCCTGGTAATAATGCATGAGTAAGAATTAAACAGACATACTGCTCTCATCTTGGAGGCAGAGAAGGTGGGGAAGAGTGTCTGTCGTCCTCTGCGCCATGTCTCATCTCTACTTTGTAGAAGACCAGGTTTGATAGTAGTATTTCTCCCAAAGTCATGAAATTTCTAAGCGGTCAACAATTGTTTCCAAGTCATGTGCATGTAATTATCAACACTGACATAAACTACTCACATCTCGGTTGATAAAGATACCAGAGTCCTTTATAGTGACAAGCTTGATAAGCTCCAAGTCTGTAACAGAGACGTAAGGACATGTTCCAATGTAATACCTGTAAAGATTTTTGCCTTGATCAATACACTATCCTCTCAATTTTCATGTAGATAGACATACCCCACTATCGGTCCATAAGTCTTGTGAAGGTCTTCAATATACTTCATCAGCCCCTACATGAAATCATAACAGTTTCACCCTTTACCCTTTTGAAGCATGTAAATGTTACTGCTCAAAATGAGTAATCAGTTGCTTCAGTCACTTTATATATCATTTAATATTTATATCAGGATATGAGATAAATAAAATAATAACGTACTATTTCAATGAATGTACTTATATTACTAAAATGTAACATGCACGTTTAATTCCTCCTGTTATTTTGGTAATAGATGTAATATTATTATTCTATGTAGCTGTATTGATTGTCTTTTTTGCTAGTTCATCATTGGTAGCTGAAGAAGATGGAGTCAGACTGCTGGTGAAGAGTAGATAACTGTGTCTGTCACACTATACTTTCCACAAACTCGACAGCTCAAATGAAACCTAGGTCCATACATATATAGAACATGGCATGCATCTAACATGGCTTCCTGGCTTGGAACATAGTACCCACCAAACTTGGCTGTATTCTCCAACTATTGTAGGGTTGCTTCTTACTCTCAAGTCTCATCACAACTTTGTCAGAATATGGTGGAAGTGAACCATAGCAGTTGAGGTCAAAATTTGTCTTACCTTAAGGGCTGCCCACACTATGGAAAAATGAAAGCGTATCAGAAGTGCATTCAGTCCTATACAATCAAGATTCCAATAAATGCATACTGACATGTCCTCACTAGTATTTCAATAAAGAACTTGCAGAAGCCAAAAAAAAGGTTAGAAAGAATTGCTTTTTCCCCCTGATAATGATAAGCTACTTACAGATTTGAAGGAGACCTATGCTGCAGATCAGAAAAAGGATAGAGCTACATTTGGGAGAGGGAGAATCATTGAAGGATGATGCTCAAAGAATCCCACAGGAAAAATCAAGATAGCAGTGAAAAAGGAGGTATTCACTATGCCGCGTAAATTAGTCTAGACCATGCTAGCTTATACCCTACAAGTAATTTCTAGCCGAGTTAGTGCCCTAGTTGCCTCAAAGAACTGACCAGTGGTCTTAGGGGAAGCACACATCTGCATAAGATGAGGCTTGATTGAAGTATTTCTATTTGACACCTATTTTTATTGCTCTGGATTGATTTCAACATCTGAAGGCATATTGGATCTAATGCACATTGGGAAGGAAAATCATAATTGGCAAGCCAAGCGAGCCGTCAGTGGGGAATTGGATGGTATTGCCACGCATGATGAGTCAATGTATGTACCTATGTATGTATTCACTGTGGGTTCACCCATGGTGGGACGAAATCATAAATAGTGGTGTTAAAAACGTGTGGTTACCACTTTAAAAGGGGGGTCGCTTGCATTTTTTACTTTTTTTTTTAACTTGTGGTTACAACTTAAGAGCTCTGTAGATTCTGCAAACTTCATGGTATGGACTTGATATATAGCTCAAAAGCTAGGTCTCTCTGTGTGCTCTTTTTGATACTAAAATATGTTTCATAGCAGGCAAGTTACTAGAACCTAAAGTGGAGGGACCTCAAAAACATGCATCCCAAATAACCCATCCAGAATAACTCCAGATTGCTAAGTGCCAAAAAATTGAAATAGGTACGAGTGGCTAGAGGAAGCCCGCCTCTATGCAATCACCTTTTTCATTAGGCATTAAAATTTTAGTACGTGGTCAAGCACGCGTGTGGAAAATTGATCATGTTGAAAATCAACGCCCTCAATTATTTTCCACCTATGCGCTCGATTACGTACTAAATTTTTAACGCCTAATGAAAAAGGTGATTGAATGCTCTAGGCAAGGGATTCTCAACCGTTCATCATTTACCCCCTCAGCATGATGTATTTCGACATTTACCCCCTTACTCCCATACAAAAAATGCATAGCCATCATAAAGGCACAGAAAAGTAAGAAGATATGAAACACATTTATTATCTAGGTATTGCATAACATAATATAGTAATATACTTTGATAAAGAAAGAAAATATATAGTCCATTGCATAGTAGTAAAACAATGAACACAATCGCAGACCAAAGGCAATAGTGTGAATAACTATAATAAGAAATAGTGACCTCAAAGTTATATATACCAACCAGCTTAGAGGTCTATAAGTCTTATATTCCCTTTTCCTTATTCAATTATCAGGTACAGCAATTATTTACCCCGTGCCATGTCATTTTTTACCCCCAGGGGGTAAATTTACCCCTGGTTGAGAATCGCTGTCTTCCTCTAGCCACTCGTAGCAATCTGAAGTTATTCTGGATGGGGGTTTGGGGGTGCAGGTTTTTGAGGTCCCTCCACTTTAGGGTCTAGTAACTTGCCTATATTTATACTATGAAATATATTTTAGTGTCAAAATAGAGCACACAGAGAGAACTATCTTTTAAGCTATATATCTAGTCCATACCATGAAGTTTGCAGAATCTACGGAGGTCTAAAGTTGTAACCATAAGTTTTAAAAAAATTAAAAAATGCAAGCGAACCCCCTATTTATACCTCCATAGATTCTGCAAGCTTCATCGGTATGCTGTGTGCTCTCTTTTGACATTTTTCATAGCTATAACTATACTCAAGTTACTGGAGCTAAAGTGGGGGTGTACCTCAAAACCGGAGTGCCTGATTTTGGAACACATTTTACTCCAGATTACCAAGTGCTAGAGAGCTGAAATTAGCACCAGTGGCTAGAGGAAGCCCTACTCTATTCAATGACTTGTTTCATTAGGCACTAAAACTTGTGGTCAAGCGTGGTTGGAAAACAAATTTCGTTAAAATGAAGTAATGGCATTATTTGTTATTGTTTTTTTTTCCCCTTTCCCCATCGCACCTTCGCTCGCTACTGCATATTATTACTAGTATGAATTAAGTATGGATGACAAATCTCCATTGGAATAGTCTGCTTTGCAAAAGTCTGAATGGGGGGCAAATCCCCCCCCCCATATAATGTGCATAGAAACAAGGGAATCAGGTTTTGGCAGTTCCAATTCCATTAGGCCCTATTCCAAGATTGTTTAGGTGGTGACCTCTGTTGAGGTAGGGCATTATTAGAAGAAAAAACTTTGAAGCGTGCAAAGCATGCTAGTATAAAGGTTCTGGGGGCATACCCGGACTTTTTAACAAATGCTCCGATATCGACTGGATCCAGTTTATTAAAGTATATAGCTATTGTATACTGACATAAGTAAGAGCTTACCCAAATCACCACTGTATTGTGCTTTCTTTGGAAGTCAGTGACCCCTTGAACTGGTTACGCCAATCAAGTCCGAATTTGGTAACAATTGAACACTAGTTTACATAGCTAATGTCTCATAGGACAGGTGCAGGACAGCATCATGTCAAAGAAACTATTTGATATCGTGGGAGTAGTCAGTATATTCTAAAGCTAGCCCTAATGATAGTCAGGGTAACAGAAAGCATACTACTAGCATACCCATAGATGGATGAAGCCAGTGAAATCTCACCGGGAGGCGAGGCCATTCCCAGAGTGTTCTCTCTGATGTTGTAAAGTACCTGTTACTTACTATGCCTTAATTATGGGCGCTGATAAATTAGACACAAAATCTTTTACTATTGGAGGAGGAATAAAAAGGAGAAAAAAATGGCTTCACAAGAATATAATTGGTTGTGTTGTGGTAATGGAGAAGGTCACCGGATTGTCGGACATGCATTTTGTTCCTACTCAATCCTTGCATATTATTACTAGTATGAATTAAGTATGGATGACAAATGCGCATTGAGGGTCACTCTCCGTTGTAATAGTCTGCTTTGCAAAAGTCTGAATGGGGGACCAATTTCCCCCCCCCCCCTCCCCATATAATGTGCATAGAAACAAGGGAATCAGGTTTTGGCAGTTCCAATTCCATCAGGCCCTATTCCAAGATTATTTAGGCGGTGGCCTCTGTTGAGGTAGGGCATATATTAGAAGAAAAAACTTTGAAGCGTGCAAAGCATGCCAGTATAAAGGTTCTGGGGGCATACCCGGACTTTTTAACACATGCTCTGATATCGACTGGATCCAGTTTATTAAAGTATATAGCTATTGTATACTGACATAAGTAAGAGCTTACCCAAATCGCCTCTGTATTGTGCTTTCTTTGGAATTCAGTGACCCCTTTAACTCGTTACACCAATCAAGTCCGAATTTGGAACAATTGAACACTACTTTACATAGCTAATGTCTCATAGGATAGGTGCAGGACAGCATGTCAAAGAAACTATTTGATATCGTGGGAGTAGTCAGTAGATTCTAAAGCTAGCTCTAGTGATAGTCAGGGTAACAGAAAGCATACCACCAGCATACCCATAGATGGATGAAGCCAGTGAAATCTCACCGGGAGGCGAGGCCATTCCCTTGAATACAGAGTGTTCTCTCTGATATTGTAAAGTACCTGTTACTTACTATGCCTTAAGGGGGGAAGAGGGCTGAAAACGCATATTTTTTCAAATTTTTTTTTTTAGCCCAAAAGGGTTCATAACATGTCTGGAGTTTGAGTTTCAAGTTTCAGAGCAAGTGAATATATGCATCAAAAGATAGAGCCATTTTTATACAGTGCATTATTTTTCCATTTCATTTCATTTCACTTCACATTCGAAGGAGGTTCTCTCTCAGTCTCACTGGCTACAGTCGGGGGGTTGACGATGATCGCCTACTCAAAATACAGTTTTTATATATCAAAATGTTGCCAATTTCATGGAGACCCTTACCAGTCGTTTGCGCAATGAATTGGCCAGGCAGGGGGGTAGTGCGCAACCGCTAAGTCGAGCACGTTTTGCTTAGGTCACGTGTTTTTTAGTCAGTTCGCCAGAATTACTTGAAAGTATCACACTGTTGAGTTATGGGGAAGAGAAAAGAGAAGTATTGTAAACAGAAAGGCCAAGGATTCAAGAAGAGTGAGGACAAGAAGAAGAAAGCCCTACAGGCGGCTGTTGTTGAGCCTGTTACAGGAGCCGCGCCAGGCAAGTTTTAATGTTTATCTCCGTACTAAAAAGTTACTTGCTGTTTCCTTCCTCTGTTAGTTGGTCTCTCGGATCCTGAAGGTAAGGGTAGCGCTTTTGTCAACCTTCATTTACCTTGGCAATCAATTGAAAATGTCTGAAGAGAGGCCAGTTCCAGTGCCAGTGGTGACTATGACCGGGAAGAAGTTGGCTCTCATGGATCGTTCAGCTGCTTCTGCGGGTCTTGCTACTGGATCTACTGGCTCTACCTCTTTGGACTCAGGTGATGTTAGAGAACTGGGTGAGGGTAATCGTTTAATAAACTTACATAAGCTTAGAGAGGTCATAGAAAGGTGTAATAAGTGTATTCAATGTGGTAGCCGAGCTCCCTTGCAACTGAAGGAAAATTGTTCCCGTAGGGCAGGCATGGTGTCTCATATTTTTACTTTTTGTTCAAATTGTGGTAACACTCAAGACATCTCAAACCCTATATCTGTAGAAGCTCATTCTTTGAACACCCAGTCAGTACTGGGTGCTCGCATTGCTGGAATTAGTCATTCTGGTCTGGAAGACATCACTGCAGTCATGGATATGTTGCCCCCTCTTAGTTCAACTTTTTTTTTTGAGTATACTAGGTCAATAGGGAGTGCCACAAATGCAGTAACGCAGAATATTATGTTGGATGCCGCTCATAGGTTACATGATTTTTATGGGGTTAGGCATGACGACATCATTGATGTTAGTGTTACTGTTGACGGCACGTGGCATAGACGGGGCCACAAATCAAATTATGGCTTGGTTGCGGTGATGTCTTGGGACACTGGAGAAGTTTTAGATTATTATCTTATGTCTAAGTTCTGTCAAGCTTGCGCGCGTAGACCTGAAGATGAAACAGAAGCAAGTTACAAAGAATGGTTTGAGGGTCACAAGGTAAATTGTGAAGCCAATTTTGAAGGCTCTTCGGGTTCTATGGAAGTTGTAGGAACACAAAAACTTTTTGAGCGTTCAGTGGAGAGACTGAAGCTTAGGTACACACACATAATTAGTGATGGGGATACAAATGCACATAAACGGTTGTTGGAAGTCGAGCCTTACGGTCCTAGTGTTGAAATAGAGAAGGTAGAGTGTATAAATCATGTTAGCAAGCGCTTTTTAAAGCATTTTGAGACATGCATTAAAAAAGGGGGTGTTGATGACAATGGCAAGCGTGTAACTTTGGGTGGTGCAAGGGGAGTTAGTCGTGTGTCTATAATTAAAATGCAAACTTACTATAGGGGAGCAATTAGAAATAATAAGGACAGCCTAGAGGGGATGATTCGCGATGTGAAAGCGATTTTTTATCACTCTCAGTCAACTACGGAACATCCCCAACACGAGTATTGTCCTACAGGAGTTTTGAGTTGGTGTAAGTTTAATCGAGCTTGTTCTAAAGGTGAGGTACCACCAGTACCCACCCATAGGCCTATGATTCCTCCGGACAAGGCTAGGTACGTTAAGGTGGTTTTTGATAAATTAATGTCCGAGGATCTTTTGTGCAAGTGTTTAGGTGGTTATACACAGAATCAAAATGAGAGTTTTAATTCTATTGTGTGGAGTAGAGCGGGTAAGACGGAACATATGAGTGCAACAAGTGTCAGGCTTGCCGTCGATTTAGGTGTGGCGAGCTTAAATGTTGGGAGGAAGGTTGGCTTTGGTAAGATTATGTCTAAACTAGGTATATTTAGTATGCGAGCTAACATGTCTTTTGAGTGTTCTGATGAGTCTAGGGAGGACCAGCGGGAGAGGAAGGCTACTGAAGAAGCGAGGCGGAGAAGGACGGCAACGATGATGCTGAAGACCCGGCAGGAGGCAGCAGACGTTTCAATGGAGGGCGGAGCATCGTACGGTCCTGGCATGGGGGACCTGTAACATTTTTATTTTGTTTATGTGTATTTTGCTTTCTATTGTCAGCGTGCAGGGATTACTGGAAGATACTTTTGTTTATGTGTATTTTTGTCAAGCTTAGGAATTACTGGAGGATGACTTTTGTTTATGTGTATTGTTTTTCAGGGATAACTGGAGGTTGTCGGAAGACATGTGTGGAGGGTGACGATGGATGGACCTGGGTGTGGAGGGTGACAATGGATGGACCTGGGCATGGGAGCCCTGCAAATGATGACATGTTTATGTTTGCTAATTCAATATATATTAGCAAAGCAACATAACGAGTCTGATGCGTCTTTAATTTATGTGTATATATATATATATTGTAGGTTTTCAGGTTGTAGTTAGGATGTAGGATACTGCTGTTGTTGAAAAAATAAAGGACTGAAAAGTCAAATGGTTACTTTCAATATTTTGTTTGTACACACACAATTCTAGTAATGAGGGGATGTATTCTGGTGAAGCAGGGGGTGTTTCTGGCAGCTGGGATGTGATTACAAACAGCTTGGACTTCAAGGCTCAATATCTCTGAAGTGATTTTTGAAAAACCGTTCAAATGATAACTTGAATATTTTTTATCCTTTCATAAAAAAATATATATATTTTGAAAGCAAACTTTATATTCTACAACTTGCGCGAGAGTTTTTGTTTGATTGGATTACTAAAAAAGACCTATGGATGAAAATGTAACGTGATGTCATAAAGCTGAGTTCAGAAAAAGCAACAAAAAAACTTATTTTCAAAATTTCAAGACGCGCAGTTTGTAGTCCTCATTATGATTGACTAATAGACCGAATAAGAGCCTCGCAAAGGTCGTTACTGCAACGTGGTTTACTAAACGGCTTACGGTCCGCACTGGAAGAGCCTATAATGAGCCAGGAAAAAAATATGCCGAAGCAAAATGACAAAAGAGACTTACCATTAGAAAGCACAGACTGCAAGCTGTAATTTGATATATAAATCAGGAAACTAGAGTGAGTGCGAGCAAAGATATGGTACTCTATATGAGACTACGCGATACGCAGCCTTCTTTCCCCCTTAATTATGGGCGCTGATAAATTAGACACAAAATCTTTTACTATTGGAGGAGGAATAAAAAGGAGAAAAAAATTGCATTTCAGAGAAGATGGCTTCAAGAATATAATTGGTTGTGTTGTGGTAATGGAGAAGGTCACCAGATTGTCGGACATGCATTTTGTTCCTGGGGGAGAGGGGCAGGTCCTAGGAGTGGATCCCTCTACCCATATACAGCAGGCTACAGCACCTAAAGTCTACATAACCACTATTTAATCTACCTAGACTGACTCACCACATGCCTTCTTTCTTTATGGTTGAATGGTTTGTCGATGGATTGGGAGTAGGCAGAATGGTACTTTTCTGCTTCTCTTCTGTCTTGTCACCTTCTGGCAGGTAGGGCAGCTTGCGCACATCCTCCTCACTGCTGTCACCATCCCTGGCAAGTAGTAGAGCCTGGCGAGTGTGTTGTCATGCCCTAAGTATCCAGCGTAGACTGCAGAGTGGCTTGTTTCCAGCAATCTATTCCTATAGATCTTGGGCAGCACTAGCACTTCATAACCATCAGTCAACTCTCCATCCTTCTTGCGTTTTCTGTAAAGATATACCTCTGCAGCATATACCGAGGATCACCACAGTATAGGTTCTCCCAGGCCCTCTTCAGTGTTGCGTCTTCCATCTGAGCCTTCGGACAGTAGAGTTCCTAGTTAAGTTATAGCTTAGGGGCCCAAGACAAGAGGAGATGGTAAGAAGCTAAAGAGGAGAGTGATCGCCTCAGACAGAAGGCAAGAAGAAGAAGAGAGGGTGTGGGTGAGATATCGCGAGCGCAAAGAAGATAGGGAGAAAAAGAATCGAAGTAACAACAAGGATGCCCCCAGGTCTGTCCAGCTTAAAGGTCTGATGGAGATAAAGACATTCCTAGATAATTTTAGGACACATATTACAACCTTTGCGGTACACCCATACTACTGGGTCGCGAACCTCCTCACTGTCAGTGTGCTGGATGACAAGTCCATGTACTACTAAGATGGCCTCCCAGAAGAGCAAAAGAAAGATTTTGTTATGCTATGCCAGACACTCACCGCTTACCACAGCATCATGCCAAATTTCTACCGGACAAAATGGCACAGGTAAAGACAACTACAAGGAGAGTCTGGACAGGAGCTTGCCAAAAGTGTGGAGAGTGTGCTAGCCAAATGGGTGAAATGTGCCACATACAGGCAAAATGATTTGTATAACATGCCAGCAGTTGAGAGGACCATCCAGGCACTGTCAGACACCAAGGCACAGCTCTGGGTCAGGGAGTGAGCACCGACAACACCAGCCAAAGTAGGCAGCCTGATTGATAAATATCGCTATATCCAGCCCAAGATGGAGGAACCTAGGCCACCATGGACCAGACCAACTCTTATCAGACATCATGGAGGAGCAGATGGAACCAGACAGAGGCCCTGGCAAGATTACGACAAATGGGAGAAGACCAGACTAGGAGAAGGGAAACCAATGCCAGAGGGCAGACCATCATGCCCACCAGCATTCAACCCAATTCTTGGACCGAGGTGTTTCAGCTGCCATGAATATAGATGGTCACATAGCGAAAAACTGCCCTAAGAAGTTCGCGTCCATGTTGGGTTATACATTTATATCTTATGTGTTGACCTTTTATCACTTCCAGGTACCATCGACGGCACATCAGTGAAGCAGATGATTTTTGATACCAGAATAACCAAGACACAGATCCAACCTCAGTGGGTATGGAAAGAGGCATACACAGGCGACACCATTGCAATCACATGGGGGCATTTGATCACATATACCATTTACCCTTCACTGAAGTCACCCACATGATGGAGGATAGGAAAACACAATGATGGTAGCAGCAAACGGGAAGCTCAGGTACGATGCTCTGCTTGGGCTGGACATTACCAACACCACAACACTCATCCCAATGAATGAATGATGGTCCAGTGACACTCGCTGTGGGAGTGTCCCTAACCCATTTCATATCCAGTGGTCTCAAAATATTCAGAGGGGGAGATGAATGGAGATGTCACGATAGGCAACGGCAAGCCAGATGACTCTAAATGGATCAGCATACACAGTATTTAGAGGAGGAGGAGGACAGCCAGCCAGGGACAGACCTTCTAGACCTAGATGATAATATTTAAAAAATATACAGTGCTAAATGGAGAAAAGAAGCAGTACAGAGTCTCGAGCCAACACATACCTTTCGATCGAGGACCAGCCAAGCTATGACAGGCTCAGCTAGATGATCCATTGCTGGAACACTGCAGATGACAGTGCAACAGACCAGGCAGGGATTCCTGTGTAGAAGTTAGAAACAGACAAAGACAGAACAGCAGGTGTTCCAGCTGGTCCTACCCCAAACATACAGGGAAACAGTCCAACGAATGGCTCACCAGATATTATGGGCTGGCTACCTTGGAAGAAAAAAGACAATGATACTACTGATGTATAGATTATTCTGGCCAGTTGTCTGACCTGATTGACCGAGCTGTGCAAGCATTGCCAGGTCTGCCAGAAGGTATCACTGAGAACAGTACAGAAGCTGCCACTGGTCCCCATGCCATTAATGAGGAAACCCTTCTCTAGAATAGCAATGGATATCGTTGGAATGCTGCCAATTAGACAGGCAGGAAATAGTTTTATTCAAACTGTCTGCTATTACGGGACTCACTTTCCTGAAGAATTTCTACTACAAACATTACCAGCAAAGATGGGGGTGAAGCTCTGGGGGACTTATTCGCCAGAGACATTTTTCCCGACAAAATTCTAACCGATCAGGGAGCCAACTTCAATAGTAGCCTGATAAAAGAATTGTAAATGTTTACATGATCAAGGGCATCGCGACATCTGCCTACCACCCCAAGACCAATAGGATGGCGGAACACCTGAATGGCACACTGAAGCATATGCTTCGCAAGGTCATTGGGTCGTTCGACCAACAATTGGACAAGGTGCTGCTGTTTGTCTTGTCAGCAACACCCACAAAACAACCGGCTATTTACCATTTGAAATGCTGTACAGATGGAACCCCAGAGGGCTGCTGGATGTAGTGCGAGAAGAATGGGAGGAACCAGAATCACTACCAGTGAGCACGGTCTCCTAACTTGAGGAGACCTACCGATTGTTGGAAGCAGCGAGAGACACTGCCACATACTGGAGTCGATAGCCAAGGATAAGATGAAGGCAACTATGACTGATCGGCCAAGGTCCAAATCTTTCCAGGGGGGAGATATGATTTTGCTACTGCTATCCTTATCCCACTATCAAGCTCTTGGCAAAGTGGCAAGGGCCATTTCCAGTAGTGGAGAATATCTCGGGAACCTCTTACAGGATCAGAATGGACAGCTACCGCCACCTAATCTAGACTTAACACACAAACATGATGGCCAAGTGGGAGGCTACATCAGCGATTTGCCAGTTGGCGATGGACAAGCTAGACCAGACAGAAGAGGTAGATATTCCGACCTGGAGTGCCGATCAGAGACCACAGACACTCCACATCAACCCAGAACTGCCAAAGACCAGCGTCACAGATATCCCAACTGTTGAATAAGCACACTGAACTCTTTACCGACCATCAGGAAGAATGACACAGACGAGTATCACCATCAACACTGGAAACACAACCCCAATCCACTCCTTGCCATACTGCCTTCCCCATGCCAGGAAGGGAATGGTCAAGGCAGAGATCGAACAGATGCTGTGGGCTGATCTCATCAAACTAAGTACAAGTGCTTGACCAATAGTAATGGTCCCCCAAAATGATGACTCCGTTCAGCTTTGCGTGGATTTCAGGAAAGTGAATGTAGTGACATGCCCCAACTCTTTTCCCATGCCTCGGATAGACGAGCTAATAGATGGGTTGTCTGTGGCGTGACCCTTGATCTCACAAAGGGTTATTGGCAAGTGCCTGTAGAAGCCACCTCCCGAGACAAAACCGCATTTGTTACACCGTACAGGAAGTACCAGTGCAAGGTCATGCCATTCGGTCTCATATCTGCTCCATGAGTCCATCAACACATTATGAACCAAATCTTTGGAGATATTGCCGCATACATTGCAACCGATCTCGACGATGTGGTCATTTTCGGTGCAACATGGAGAAATCATCTCCAACACATTGAGTGCACCCTAACAAGGATTGGCAATGCTGGATTGACCCTCAAACCAGCCAAATGTAGATTCGTAATGTTGGAATGCTCCCTTCCTTGGCCACATTGTTGACAGTGGAGAGTCAGACCAGAAGAAGCCAAAATCCAAGCAGTGAAAGAATTCAAGATGCCCCGGCGAAAGAAGGACATCCAAGCTTTTCTCACCCTAGCCGGATATTATAAGCGGTCCAATCCTCACTTTGCAACAATGGCCACCACCCTCACCAACCTTACTCGAAAGCATCTACCAGACAAGATGAACTATCGACCATCATGAAACGGCCTTCCAAACCCTAAGCAATGCCCTGATTGCAGAACCAGTCATACAGGGCCTAGACTTTGGGAAGAAATTTGATCCACTGATGGATGCATTGGACGTAGGCAGAGGAGCCATCTTCAGCCAGGCAAATGAGGATCAAGGAAACCACCCAGTAGCTTTTTCTCCCGGAAATTGCTTTCAAGGGAGAGAAACTTCGCTGTGGTGGAAAAAGAATCCCTGGCTTTCGTCAAAGCAAACACTTCTTGGTTTACCTCACCAGAGTAAATTTCACAGTAAAGACTGTTCACAATCATATGAAGGATGCAGGGGGACGACTCACGAGATGGGCACTACAACTACAACCCTTCCATTACGAAATCTGCCATCGCCTGGGAACACAGAATGGAAATGTGGACGGTCTGTTGAGGCAAGCCTGGGAGGACGACCGGGATGCACTGCAGGAAAGGGGGAGTGACAGGGATCCCCCTCCTGGAAGAAGCCCTGACAAGACTCTGGACTCTAAGGGCATAGGCAGTGTAACTGAACTGATAACCACAATATAATTAACTTAGATGAATCATGACATATTACCATATAAGGACAGATTTTGTACCAGGCCAGGAACCTATTTAAGGAAGCTGATATTACTGGGCAAGGCAGTCTCGTTAAGGTGCTGAGTTATTGGAATACGAATCGATTGTGAAGAGATAGCAGAGTTCCTAGTTAGGTTATAGCTCAGGGATTCACTACAGACCTGTTGCGAATTGAGCAGAATGGTGAATTCAATCCGGAATAATTCTAAATTCCTTTGAAAGTTAATGAAGGGTAATCATGCTCTGTGCTACGGCGATATGAAAATCGGGAATCACCCGGCTCCTTGAAACTTCTCAAGACCAGGTAACTACCAATCATTTCAAGGTTGAATGTGCAACTACTCTCAAGTCAATGTTTGAGATAGAAAGGGGGAAGAGCATCTGTACATGCACTCAGAATGACAACTGGCCAGCTTGTGTACCATCCATAATGAGACGGTGATCTTGTGATTATATAATTATTGTTGTGGTTATATATTTATCATTGTTTAGTGTACACTATACTAAAATACCATGTCTTGATTTATGAACCAGTTCAGTATGTAGTGCAAGTAGTTCACTTTACATTCCATGCATCTAGTACTGATAGTAACATAAAGTAGTACAGTACCAGCTAAGACAATGAGTATCTGTACTCCTCTAGTTTATATAATTATACCTTGAAACTTGTTTTGGCACAGGTAGTTGTGAGAGCTTGGCATTTGACTCTACCATCTCCCATTTCCTTTCGACATTGGTGCACCTAGATGCTCTAGCCTTCATCAATTAATGAGACGCTCAAGATTATTTCAAGTTGATTATTGCGAAGGTCGTTGTAATGTTATTATGTCAACTGAGTATTGTTACGAATGATTATTATTGGAATTCTTGGATCAAGGGGAGGTGTGAGGTTCAGATTCACAGCAGGGCAAACTAAGATATGTCAATCACATCAGAATAATGAAGAGCTTATGAAAAGGACTTGGTGGAAAACCATTTCTTTGGGGTGAGGCATTTCATTTTATGTTGGAGATGGCATCAACTGCCATTAAGTGAGGGAATATAGAACAAGGAAGCGACGGAGAAACCAGTGCTTGGCTGCTTGCCCCTCTAATTGGTGGTGCATTGTGCTAGTTTGGAAGGAATTTATGAACTCTTCTCTATAATCCCGTTTTGTCTTGAGGGAAACAAAGGTGTGTCTCGGAATTAATATTTTGAATTCTAGGCCCAATCTCAAAAGTGGCTTGCCTCACAACTTTTTATCATTGAAGACCAAGGACACATTTGGGGGGGGAGGGAGGAAAGGAGGTAGGCAGTTCTGGGTCTGAGAAAACTCAGAGACATTGTGCCAAGTTTTGCTGATGGTTATCCAAAATGTATTTTACTGTGAATTCAGAAATTGAGGCAAGAGTCAGTAGTTATTCAATTGACACCTGTACTACATCATATCCCCTGGTTGGCATATGTTCACTGATTGCAGAAAGTGTATTAACTTGCCCCCACAATAATTCTTCTCTCTGATTGTTGCAAAGTTTGAGGTTATTAAATGTCATGCCCTTGGCCCAAAAGATGTTCCTATATGCACACTCACATCGATTTGTTGCTGAATTAGCTTTCTGGTTACTTAGAATTGAGTGATGTATCTCCAATATACTCCTTGCAGTACCTAGGAGTTCGTTCACAGCTAGCTATATAGAATACTCTGAACTATATATTTCTTGTGGTAAACTGGAGGAAAAGTTGTGAAGTATGCAAGAATTGGTCATAGAAAATGAAATATGAACAGACACAAAGCTTAAGTTCGGGTATTAGCCAGCTGTCCAACTATTTGAAGAAAAAGGACTTTATCTATATATGTCTACTGAGTTGTTTCATCAAATTAATCTCCTTAAGCTTGCAATTCACAACCACCACAAGTATATTGCTATGCCAGCCACTGACTCACATGCCTCCTTTATTAGAAGTGGATCCACTTGGCTATGGCTAAATATATACTTTCTCGTGAGCTCTCAGCATTTTAACTAGGTCTTCATATGATTTAAAAAGATCCTGTCACTAGATTTCTCAGCAGAGCAAATGTTATAACTCCACTAACTGACAGCAAGGATGCAACCTCATCTTAGTACATACCAGTGGTCAGAAAAGCCATTAACACCACTAGTACTATTTGAGTTAGCACATCACCATTACGCTACTTTTGACTACTAGCTACTACACTACTCGATAGCACATTTGGGCTCTGAGAGATAGATATACTGTACCTGTTCTTTCCTCTTCCTTCCCTTCCCTAAAAATATACATGGGAAAATATAATCTGGTTCACAAGAGTGTTTGGCTCGCTGGCTTGGAGTACTCACTGTAGCATGGAACATTCTAGCTGTGTTTTGCCTCACTGATATATATAGTCATTCATTTTAATAACAAACTGTATTCTTCCATTAAAGAGCTTGCAGTCTAAATTAATTTGTGAGTACAGCCTCAAGAAGTTTATACAAGGATTCTAAGGTCAGAGCTATTTTGAAGAGATGGATTTTATTTTTACAGATTACATCATGTCAAAAGTGCCAGGAATTATATGGCATCTATGCTACATATCTTACAAAAAAGATTAAAGTTAAACATTAAAAAAATTAATTTGGTTGTTCAGTTCCTTTATTTACGATTAACTATTTTCAGGTGCACTCCATTCTTAGGAGCCATGGTAAAACCAAGCACTGTTTCCAAAGGAACCTGCATAAACACCCACACCAAACACAAACAACACGTACACAAACAACATGCATCAGTATAAACAATATCAAAATGATTGACAAGAATCAACAATCACCTCTGTCTCTTTTGTTTTAACAAAAGAAAACTTTTTCATCAGCTCAATCAGAGCTGTCTTGGCCTCAAGGAGAGCAAATCTCATTCCAATACAGCTGCGTGGACCTGAACCAAATGGCATGTAACATTGCTGGGGTCGCTTGCCCTTCTCCTCAGCAGTAAATCTGCAGAGAAACAAACACTCATTCACACACTACGAACCAAACTGGGGAAAAATTAGTAAAACATGAAATATTTTCAGCAATTTAAGTCTAGCGAAAGATAGCAAGCTCATTGATTCATTAATACGCTATAAGAACTTCAATTCGTGAATATATGCTACGGAAGGAAGCATGTAGTTTTATTACAGAGATGCTGAGATACCTAAAGAAGTATTTCAAAGGCCTACGTCTGCCTACTACAGAGAAGGTGCACTGACTTCACCTCTCTGCTAATGGTATGGTGAAGGTGAAAATGAAGACATCAGTATAGCAAAAGTGACCATTTGCTAACCATTGCTATGAGGACAAAACTCAAATGTAAAGTAGGGCAGTACACAGCCGAGAACGATAACACTTGGGTTGTAAAAACATTTACAAAGAAGTTAAGATGAAAAGCACCCAAGAGTAAAGTGAGAAATTGGAAGCATACTTATCTGAGAGAACCGCAAACTTGCATGGAGTTCAACTTCAAGAGAAAACTGTGGGACCATCCTCTTCTACTAGGAAAGCTCGATAATAAGTACATAAAGTGGCCAGGTGGGATTATTAGTACCTCTATTGTAGCACCTCTAATGTATCAGCTACTGATGGAGAGATAGTCAAAAATTATAATCA
Source organism: Cladorhizidae sp. MBARI D1340-BT2 (assembly GCA_028752905.1). Lineage (NCBI taxonomy): Eukaryota > Metazoa > Porifera > Demospongiae > Poecilosclerida > Cladorhizidae > Cladorhizidae sp. MBARI D1340-BT2. The sequence continues at coordinate 16,782,605 of JAQNBH010000009.1, forward strand.
AGTTCAGCTTATAGACAATGGTGGCTAGCTTGCCCTCAGCAAATCTTGGGCAACCTCACTAATATAAAAAATGATGAAGAGGAAAAGTATACGAACTGTTTGCAAAGTTCCCAATGATCTTGATGGTGTAAAGACAGCCTTTTTCTCGCGTGTTGTTTAAGCAGTTAGTCAATTGTATCACCCTCAACACATTAATTAGTAAATTTGGACCATCTAGTGAATGGACACTGGATCAAGGAACAGTTCTTTATACTGTAGGAAAACATCCATGTTAATATTCAACTGGTTACTGTACGTATTGTTCTAGTTTTTTTGTTGGAATAGGGAGTTGAATGGGAAAAAGAGAGTGCGGTTACAGGTATCAGCAAAATTTACTGCTGTTTTTATTGTACACTAGATGGACAACTTGCACTGATTATAAGCAGATGATTTCTGCTTCTCTTCCACACTTCAAATTTGATGATTCGCATTTAACCTGCACACCAAATCGTCAGTCAAACAGGAAAAAATGAAGGAATACCCCTTGAAGTCTTTATTAGTATGTGAAGCTGAAGCAATAGAAACTACATTTGCCTGAAGGGGCAGTGAGTGGTGGTGGGGAAACAGTATTCGTACAGACCGGTTATAGCTGCTTCACCTCAGCATCAATAAATCTGTCCAGCACTTCATGTTCTTAAAGTTCATGGAATGTTATGGTACTCGGGTTGTGAAGCAAATGGGGGCTGGAGTAGAAGTAACACCAGCAGACTTGTGATATCCATCATGTATGGTTTTAGAGCTGCTGGCATTCTGGATACATCGGAATACGTACTTGTGCATGCATTTTCACATTCACGACAGTAGAACACAATGTAATGTGACAAAGTGACTGATTCCAGCTGTCCTCTATTACCTAAATTGGAGTGATTTACAAGGGGTAGAGTTGTCTTGGACTGGCTGGTTTGATTTTGGGGGGTTTTGTTTTTGTAGGTAGCTAGCCATAAAATATGGGAGAGTAGAATCAGTGGGTCAATATTTGAGGGGGAGAGCCCTGAAATCTCTTCTTGTGCTCCTTTGCTGGCTACTATATCCTCTAAATTTTACAATTGGAAGTACTAGTGCACTCCCTGATATGTATTTATCTTACTATGTAAAGGGGGATTTCTGTTGTTCATTTTGGCACTCATAGTCGGTACTTCAATACTGGGTGGAATCATATATATATTTCTTGACTGCTTGGTACTCAAGGTCCCCAGTTCGATCCTGGGTTTAATCATCCATCCTTAACTACATTATATAGTTTTTCCCCCGAGTTCCCACACCACACTTGGGATCAAAGTGAGGTTTTTGAGTATCATAGAGAATTATCCCTTTATACAATACAATAAATTTCGTTGCAGGTAACTTCTTCTGTTCTCATTATATCCACATAGTAGTAATATTAGTGTGTCTGTTTAGAGGCCACTAGATGCCACACATGCTTGAAAGCAATTCCGTAACATAGTGCAGGTATCTGAGCTAGCTTATTATATTGCATACCAATACCTCAGTGGATCAAACTTGTCAGGATCATTCCAATAATTTGGATCCTTTTGCACCAGAAAGCAGGGAATAACAACAGAAGCTCCTGCGGGGATGACAATGTCCTTGTAGCAGTAATCCTTGGCACATTCTCTTGCAAACCTGACAATTAAAGTACAGAGGATTGTAACATATAGGGAGAGGAAGTGAAACCTGAGAGGATAAGAGAGCTGGCTTGGAAAGATTAAATACCGAGGACCAGGAGGATAGAGTCTAAGAGATTCATGGATGACCATGTCTAGGTATTCCAGGTCAATGGAGGCTTGGTAAGGAGAAGCATCCTGCGCAGAGATAAAGACAAAAACATTAAAATGGTGGCGATGATACAATAATAAAATATGACTGGAAAACCCTAAACCGGTTTTTAATATTGTTAAATCAGCACCTATGATGCTTTAAAGATCATTTCCTAACTGTTTCAGTGTATTGCCTTTGACTCTGTATTGCCGACATGAAACAGTTGCCCCCCAGCAAGCATTTATATATTAATTATTAGAGTAATTGCATTCAAAATGTATGTTAGATAATGATCGAGGTGAAGCCGTGTACTTCTGAGGTGAAGCCATGTAATGTTTACTTTTCCTAACAGTGTGACCGTCACAGCCTCCCATCATGTTGCGGCCTTCTCTCTTCCACTTTCAAAAGACAGCAGAAAGTACAAATAGCTGAAGAAAGCGCACCTTCACTAATTGCCTACAACTAACACATTCACAACAAAGTAACAGCAGACCCTGCAGAAAATAAGACTTTATAATTAGTGTTTTAAAAAGTGTCATTTTAGACTGGTTTGTCTTGAGAGTAAGGTGGTTAAGACCTGCAGGAATACCCCATAGATAGTTAACTAGAAGGGTTGTAAGGGAAATGGCCAAGTTGCACTCTACTTCAGGTAGAAGACATTCTGTTTGGGGAGACTGTAATTACAATATCTAGCACAGTTTAGAAGAGACAGACTTATCATCCAATGACTGGCCAGAACTGGATGGGAAAGAGACCCAGTCTCCACTTAACTCCTGGAGAGTAAAAGTAGCTTACATGCAGACCATTGCTGAAGGTTTGGGCATATCATGCACAAGGTTTACAGACAAGCTCAGGAAGTATATTGAGGGGAAACGGTAAACTCGAAGCTGAATGAGAAAGTAGTGATGTCTTGTTGTTGCCACGAGACTCCTATGATGGAGCAGGAACTACTGTTGACAGATTTTGGAGGAGAGTTGCTAAAGGCTGGAGCAATCTACTAAGCATATACAGGAGAGGTAGTGATATCTATGGAACTGAAACACATCATGAGTTGGCTTGGAAAATAATGGAGTCCATGCAATGCATGATTTACTTGGGATATACAAGCTGGACTGGAGGCTGAAAATATTAGTGCACCATTTAATTCATAGCAATAGCTAGAAGAGCTTGTGGCAGAGAAAGAGTAACATGGAGCTGAATCACGATCAGGCTATGACACATGATCGAATCATGACGGCAAAGGGATGAAATTTGCTACCTTGAGACATCAAATCAAGGAATTGTAGCTAACCAGATAGAGGCAGCAAAACTCAATACTCAATCCTGACTCTCACCACATATTACATTTCTGAACCATCTCCATCATGAGAGATGTCACACTTCAGGAAGTGAGACCATGTATATCGTAGGATAGCAAGCCCAGATGTGGCAAGCCTCCTGCAGTAGATTCATTTAAGGGAGAAAAAAGATGAACCCGATTCAAGTATTGGCTTGCTAACCGCATGAATGAAATTGATGGTCGGCTGAAAATAACCCCCTCCAGCTCTCTGGGCACTTGCAAGGCGAGGCACTTCAAGAGTGGAACCCGCTTAAGCTGTGAGAAGTAGACAAGTTCTACTTCAGTATAATACCTTTATGCTCACTTAGATCCTGGTTCCAATTCATTGGTTCCGAAAATAGATTAGGCTGTAGCTGACTTCATATGCTACACAGAATCCTGTGATACTGTCCTATACAAGCAGTTATATGTGTATCGAGTGGAGCTAGTTAAAATAGAGCCTTTGAATGTCTTGTGAGAACTGTTACAGCATGAGTGTTGTAATAAGCTATTACTGTTTAACCACCAACTTCCTGCTTATCCAAGGAGGGCTTGATTAAGAGATCAAGGGTGGGTTTTTTGTCAAACTAAGGTCATTATTAAGGAAAGATCAGTGATAGGGTAAGAACTATTAGTCTTAAGTGGCCTAAGTGTGGTCCAGTGAGAGCGGTTCTTGACAGAAAGCAAGGGCCAAGGACCAGGAGTTGGCAACTGATCTCATCAAATAGAGGCTAGGATTTAGTAACAGTTGTGGGTACCAGGAGACTTGGGATTGATAAGGTGAATGCCAAGACACCAGTCCAGGAATGGCCTGCTAAAGCAGGCAGTGAGAGTAGCTACCTCAATCCAGCGGGAAACCTTGTGTGCAACAGTAAAGATCATAAAGAGACTCAAGACTGCCTACTCAAGAGCAAGACCAGCCCATGCCATCAAAAGATAACCAAGAAACTGCTAATAAGCCAAGAAACCCAACCCTCACCCAACCCAATGTGTAGACCCCAGTAATAATAACATTGTTGATATTATGAACTGACGTGAACTGACACAACTTGATGCTAAGCAATGCGAAGGCCTTGAGACATATTGTGAACCAGCAAGTTGGCTGAAGATGGAGATATAGTCAATGTTGGCATCCTCCTGTACGTCCTCATTGTCTTGGTCAGCTTCTGACATTGGCCAAACTTCTTTAGCCAACCTATGTTTCTGCCATAACTTCACCGTATCGAAAAACCTGAACGGATTCCTGCTTTGCTATATGTAAGTGCCTAACAATGTGATTTCCTAAGCAATGTGCTCATAACACATTCACGTATCAAATGCAATGTCACCATGGAATGCAGATGCATGCTCCATACACGCTTAATTTTAAAGATTATATAAAAAAATGCAAATGTGTATACAGATATCACATTAAAGCTAAGTTTTTAGTGATATATACCCGATCTTAAGATTTTCTTCTCCAGTTAAATAGTAACCTATCCTGGCTTGAAACAGCTCATAGTTCAACAGCATTCACAACAAACATACTTTGAGGAATCAAGTCAGTCACAGCAAAAGCTTGAGAGGTATATCGTCATGAGAGACTTGCACTTTCGTAGTTTTGCTAGCAAAATATACATATATACACAGAAATTTTGGTGGAGATTTTAATGGATGTGAAAATGTTGTTTAGTAAGAGCTTATTCACACTTAAGCACTGCTTATATTGCAAGTTAAGTGGTGCTAACAACCATACTTCATGATTATTTGTTATTCATAGAGATCAAAAAGTTGATTGCTGATGGAAGTCTCTGTCAGCTGAGAGCTTTATAATAATAATAACAACAACAACAACAACAATAATAATAATAATAATAAAAATAAAATTTAAACAACAACAGCAACAAGAAGAAATACTTCTATGATGCTTACTGGATTATTTTCATAGTAGTCATCTATCTCTTCTTGTAGTTTCTCCTGGATGTCAGGGTTAAGAGCTAGCAGGTACGAGATATATGTCAGGGCATTAGCAGTGGTCTCATGCGCAGCCAGCATAAAGGTGATAGAATGGCCAGCAATCTCTTCATCCACCATCTTTGTTGTGCTGCTACCACTGCTGTCCTCAACACTAGCTTCAATCATGAGCTGAAGGAGATCCTTGTACTGTGGAGATGATAATAAGTACTTCATGAGGTGACTTAATTGTGACAACTACCATTTACTCACAGATAACATAATAATAAGTTAACACAGATACTTAGCCAGGGGAGGCTCCAATGGTACGGCCAGTCTGGATCACTTCCCTGTACATTATTAAACTTATGGGTGCGGTCAATAGGAGTACTATTTATGCCAGCTACGAACAGAACCAAGTAATAGTCATTTAGTACAATGTGTTGAGTGAGATCATATCTGCATTCCACTATGTCACAAGAAAGACTAAACAAATTGCTGATTACAAAGACCTCAATAATAAATTTGAAATTTACTCTAACATTTTGACTAGATGCTCTAGCCTTCATCAGGAATAATGATGCAAGACACGTGTGAGCTTGTTATATACCAGTAGCTAGCTATTCACTACATGATACACATCACACCCTGGCACATGCATCCAGCATGTGAACCAGATGTGGTAACTAATAGGAAATAAATAAAAACACACTAAAAAAATGCACAATTAAAAAATCCATAGTTAATAACGAATAATAAATTAATAAAAATGCATAATTAAATACTAATAATAAATAAATAAATATGCATCTAATAATAAAAATACACAATTAAAAACTAATACGAAGTAAATTTAAAAAAATTACACCAAAACAAAAAAAACAAAAAAAATTTAAATAACATGTAATAATGTTGAGAAATTGATGATATTACGTGTTCAATACTAGGAGCTCACAGACAAGCTTACCAAATTTCCTCAATTAGAATGCGTCCTACTTTAGACCATGCACCATTTACTATAAATGAAATACTCTGTCAATTAGACCATGCACCAGCAGTAAGTATATATGAAAGTTGCAGAGTAAATGCTGTCCGGAGTGGGTGAAGAAAGCTTGACAATCAGACACCTCTGAAGTTATAATCAAAAGCTGACTCTCAGTTGAGACAAAGGGTCACATGTTGAAGCACTCATTTTAAATCCCGAGCAAGTAGAAAAAAGTGATGCAACAAACATCTCCGATGAGACAGCCATATTCCACAGAAAAGGTGGTAGAGATTGACGACCCGCAAGCGACAAAGCTGACTATGAAGAAGTCAAAATTAGAGTAGAGAACAATGACTTGAGTACGAACATCACCTACTCAAGATCAGAGCACACCTTTGAGTACAACACAGCTAAGCAGCTCATAGAACAAGCATGTTCAATCACGGGAAATTTAAGGAATGTAATAATACGAGGGGAAATTCATTAGTTTATTGCTCTTCCTTGCCCATTCTAATTTAAATTTATTTATGGAATTTGGGGGCCAACTTAAATTAATGAATATGGCCATTTATGAGGTGCGACTTTAACCATTTAGGTGGTGTGACTTTACCAAATTGGGGGGGCCAACCTTAACCAGTAGGGAGCTGCAACTGTAACCATTTATGGTGGTGTGACTTTAACCATTTAGGGGGTGCGACTTTAACCATTTAGGGGTGCAATTTTAACCATTTCAGGTGTGCAACTTTAACCATTTTATTGGCTTCACTAACTTACCTAATGCACTGTCTTGGATTTTCTGGCAATAGCCTTCTCAATATAGCCTTCTCAATAAATTGTATTTTGTCGACATTTCTACCGGTATATATATAGCAGGTTAACCTGAGTTTTAGAATCTCATTATTCCTGATGAAGACTACACATCTAGTCAAAACATTGAGAGAATACAATTTCAAGTTGATTATTAAGAAAGTTATTCACTTTTTGTGGAAGTTTTATTGCAATATGATGTGTTTAAGTAGATCATAACAGGATATCCAAAGCCTTTCACTTGTAGCAGTTATCCTATGCGCAAGCAATAAAACCTTATGACAAGGCAGACTGCTGTTAGGGAGTTAAAAAAAGTGTCATCATTTTCACTGCCATCCTACCGTATGTCTCTCCAAGTATGACTCAAGGAATTAAAATTCAGAGCTACTTCAAAATATTTGCTGAGATAAAGTATAGTTCTCTAAATATGAGTGAGTTTGGTAGTCTTGCCTAACAAAAAAAAAAGGCTGGTGATTCCATCTTGGAGTCTCGTCGAGTTCCATTTCTAGTAGCTAATCCAAGGTAACTACGACTGTAGCGGCTTGTTGATACATTAGCAAGATTTGAGGCTGTTTTTTGTAGTATGATGCCATTAGTATTGCTAGACTACACCATGTCATAGGAGAGAACTGTTAGCTTCCTCATAAAAATGGGGAAAATGTTACTCTAATGAATTATTCATGAGAACAAATACAATACCACACACCACATCTTTTAATACCACAGCAATGCTACATACCTTTCCGGGCTCTTTCTCCTTGCGACGTTCTTGAATAAGCTTGGAGGCAGTCTCGCATAGGATCATAAAACTAATCTGGCTTTTGCTTCCCTGTAACATGTACTGGAATACAGGAATCCACCAAGGGAAGTTACCTGCCAAGACAACAGGCGCAGGTACAAATAACATGGCTAATGCTATGTCCCAGTATTCTCCTCACTTATGCCTCACTTATGATCAATGTAGCATCATCAAAAGATGTATTCTCCATTTCATGTGCATCACCAAATATCCCAGAAGCTGCGTCAGCCAGATAATCTGATTCTCCTTTCTGGAGGTTGACATTTCGACCAAAAGCAGTTGCAAAAATAGTCTCCATGGTGAAATTGCTATAGATCCTGTTGAATGATAAATGTAAGATTATTTTGGTTACAACAATAGAGCTCCATATACTTCCCACCTGAATAATTCAACACTCTTCCCTGTGTCTGCATGGCTTGTGAAAACCTCTACCAGTGTACTCACACTGTCAACAATCAGAGGTGTCATCTGGGGCCAAAGGAAGACGCATGGTAATAATGCATGAGTAAGAATTAAACAGACATACTGCTTTCATCTTGGAGGCAGAGAAGGTGGGGGAGAGGGTCTGTCGTGCTCTGCGCCATGTCTCATCTCTAGCTTGTAGAAGTCCAAGCTTGATTGTAGTTTTTCTCCTTAAAAGGTCAGGAAATTTCTAAAAGGCCAACAATTGTTCCAAATCATGTGACCACATGTAATTATCAACACTGACACAAACTACTCACATTTCGATTGATAAAGTTACCAGAGTCCTTTATAGTGACAAGCTTGATAAGCTCCAAGTCAGTAACAGAGACATGAGGAAGTGTTCCGATGTAATACCTGGATTATTTGCCATATATGCCACCCTCTTAATTTTCATGTAGATAGACATACCCCACTATCGGTCCATAAGTCTTGTGAAGGTCTTCAATATACTTCATCAGCCCCTACATGAAAACACAACAACAGTTTCAACCTTTACCCTTTACTCTTTTGAAGCATGTAAATATCACTGCTCAAAATGGAAGTAAATGAGTATCAATTGCTTCACTCATTTTTTATATCATTTAACATGGATATTGAGATAAATAAAGCAATAACACACTGTTCCAATGAATTTAATTAAATGACTAAAATGTCACATGCACATTATATTCTTCCCGTTATTTTGGTAATATTATTAATTTACATAGCCTTTTTGATAGTTCATCATTGGTGGCTGAAGAAGATGGAGTCAGACTGCTGGTGAAGAGTACATTACTGTGTCTGTCACACTACACCTTCCACAAACTTGACAGCTCAAATGAAACCTAGCTCCATACATAGAACATTATATGCATCTAACATGGCTTTCTATCCCACGGCATGGAACATAGTACCCACCAAACTTGGCTGAACTCCCAACTATCGTAGAGTTGCTTCTTACTCTCAAATCTCTAATTATTAATTAAAACTTTGTCAGAAAATGGTGGAAGTGAACCATAGCAGTTGAGGTCAAAATTTGTACTTTAAGGGCTATCCACACTATGGAAAAATGAAGTGCATTCAGTCCTACATAATCAAGATTCCAATAAATGCACACTGTCATGTCCTCACTAGTATTTCAATAAAGAACATGCAGCAGCCAAAAAATGGGTGGAGAAAGAATTGTTTTTTTTTCTGATGAGGATAAGCTACCTACAGATTCGAAGAAGATCTGTGCTGCAGAACAGAAAAAGGATAGAGCTATGGGAAAGGGAGAATCATTGAAGGATGATGCTTAAATTAAAGAATCCCACAGGAAAAATTAGATGGAGTATGCTAGCAGCGAAAAAAGGAGGTATTCACTATCTACATACAAAATGTTGCCGCGTAAGTTAGTCTAGACTTATGCCCTACAACAATTAATTTCTAGCCGAGTTAGCACTCTAGTTGCCTCCATGATCTGACCAGCAGTCTTGGCAAGGAGAAGTTACACACATCTGCATAAGACCAGGCTTGATTGAAGTATTTCTATATCTATTTATTTATTTGACACCTATTTTTATTGATTCAACTGTAAGGCATATTGAGTTTGATGTTGGATCTAATGCACATTGGATCATAATTGACGAGCCAAGCGAGCAGACAGTGGGGATGGATGGAAAACTTGGTATTGCCGCGCAAGGGTGTAGGCAATTGGGGGCAGGGGGGGGATTTCAACCCAGACAGAGTCAGCCCCACGTTGCCGTTCCAATTAGCCATCTGATTTCAACTGTTAGCGTGACGATTCCCGCGCTCTTTACGCATGCTGAGTGTTTGTTGTTTTTACACTGCGCGTAGCATTGTTGTATTTTAATGCCCAGCATACGAGAGGAAGTAGCTATTTAGCTCTTGAATTTTTCTTTGGTTGTATTTTTAACGTTTGATGCCACTATGGTTCAGTGTTGTAGATTTAATGGTGGCGGTCTTTGTAAGAATTGCTCTTGTGTGAAAGCAGGTAAAGCATGACTGTTTGCCAAGCAAAAACAGTGCTGTTTCAATCTGTGTCATCCTCATTGTGTTACTTCACCTTGTCCCCAAGCTTCGTCCCCTCCACCAGTCTCTCCATCTTAATCTCCTCAGCCTTCAAGTCAACCAGAGGCTTTGCCAACAAGTTCATCGGATGGCTCGAGCGAGTTGTATCGTTTGTTCCCCATTTAGTGCCCACCTATTCAAATAAGTTGCCAGATTTTCAACCAGTGTGCAACTCTACATTTGTCTGGGGTTCTCTAGATACTCACCCACTTGCTAAATGCTGCCTATAATGTTCATAAATCAACCTCTTCAAAATCCCACAAGGCATTGCTGGAAAGTCCTTCACTGCAGAACTCTCTCGTTTGTTCTCAGCTTTTGCTACTTGCTCTGCGTTGGAACCCATCTCACTCAAGGCTACTACTGTTTTTCCTCTCCTGATGCTTCAACAACCCTTTCGTTCATCAAAAACCAAAGTTAACATCAAATGTTTGCTCGAACGCTTGGAGCTATGGAAGGATGGTGATCTTGCAAGTCTACTTAGGGAGGGCAGGTCCATACAAGCCCGCCTCCTTAAAGCACCTGTCAGGTACAGTGAGCAACAGCTATCCCGTTCTTTTGCTAATTTGCTGTTTAAGGGCAAGACTCGGGCTGCACTGCAGCTGATTTCAAACAAGGGCAAGAGGGGTTTCCTTCAGGATGTTGTTGAAAATTCCACCATTCCAACCTTTCTGCTACAGGGGGTATGGCCAAGCAGTCCACAACCTTCTATATACAAAAGGCTGGCCTCCATCCCTGCTGAAAAATGGGAGCAGTCATATAGTTCAACCCTCTATTGGTTGCGTGTCCGACTTCGTTTTCACATTTGAGATCAGCCATCGTGGTGCAAGATCTTATCGAGGACATGCAGAAAAATCTCACTCCCCAATCGATCTGATAGAAAGCGAGGCATGCCTACATTAACTTTGTCTATTTTATATACTCTTTAACTTTGTTACCTCAAAAAAATTAGCATTTACCAGATCTTCCTTCATTTACGCATGCGCGTAGAAACATGGCAAGCAGACCGAAGGACAGCACCCGAGCATGAAGCGAGCAGTCAGCTGGAGATGGAGGTAGGGGTACACTGAAGTTTGAGGTAGGGGCATGGCTGGAGGTGGAGGTAGGGGCATGGATGGAGATGGAGCTGGGGCACAGCTGGAGATGGAGGTAGGGGTACAGCTGGAGATGGAGGTAGGGGCACAGCTGGAGATGGAGGTAGGGGTACAGCTGGAGATGGAGGTAGGGGCACAGCTGGAGATGGAGGTAGGGGCACAGCTGGAGATGGAGGTAGGGGCACAGCTGGAGATGGAGGTTGAGACACAGCTGGAGATGGAGGTTGAGACACAGCTGGAGATGGAGGTTGAGACACAGCTGGAGATGGAGGTAGAGATGAGGACATGGTTAGTTGAGGTGGGGTCACTGAAGATGGTCGCAATGATTTATTTATCAACTGGACCATGATCATCCCATTGAATCTGAGCGGGCTCTCGCTTCAAGACACCAGTTCAGAATCTGTAACTCTTAGCTACTTCCCTTGTCATAATCCAGGCATTACAATATGATGCCATCAATAATGCACAGATCGGTGTGTACTGTTAGTGTATTAGGCCTTCAGCTATGCTAAGGTTACGACAATGGCTAGAGCACTACAATGATAGGATTTCACATTTTGTCCAATAGCTAAAATAATTTGTATTTTTTGTTATTGTTTTTTCCCCCCCTTTCCCCATCGCACCTTCGCTCGCCACTCAATCCTTGCATATATTACTAGTATGAATTAAGTATGGATGACAAATGCGCATTGAGGGTCACTCTCCATTGGAATAGTCTGCCTTTCAAAGTCTATATAGGGGGAGCAAAAATTTATTTCCAATAAAATGTGAATAAAACAAGAGAAGCAGGTGTTGGTAGTTTCAATTCCATCAGGCCTTATTCCAAGATTGATTAGAGAGGTTGGCTACAGTTGAGGTGGAGAAGAAAAAACTTTGCATGCCAGTATAAAGGTTCTGGGGGCATACCCGGACCTTTTAAATGTATGCTCCGATATCGACTGGATCCACTCTATTATAGCATATAGACTAACGTAAATAGGAGCTTACCAAATCGCTACCGTGTTGTGCTTTATTTGGAACTCAGTGACCCCTTGAACTCATTACTCCAAGTAAGTAAAAAATTAGAAACATTTAGCACCAGTTACATAGCTAATTTCTCGTGGGAAAGGTCCAGGATGGTATGTCAAAGATGATATCGTGGGAGTAGTCAGTAGATTCTAAAGCTAGCCCTAGTGATAGTCACCGGTGGGTATCAGTAACCATACCCCATCACTAGCATACCAATAGATGGAGAAGCCAATGAAGTCTCACCAAGAATCCAGGGCCATTCCCTTGAATACAGAGAGTTCTCTCTGATGTTGTAAAGTACCAGTTACTTACTATGCCTTAATTATGGGCGCTGATAAATTAGACAAAATCTTTTACTATTGGAGGAGGAATAAAAAGGAGAAAAAATTGCATTTCAGAGAAGATTGCTTCAAGAATATAATTGGTTGTGTTGTGGTAATGGAGAAGGTCACCGGATTATCTGCCATGCTTCTTGTTCCTGGGGGAGAGGGGCAGGTCCTAGGAGTGGATCAGCCTCTACCTATATACAGCAGGCTGCAGCACCTATGGTCTACATAACCACTATTTAATCTATCTAGACTTACTCACCACCCGCCTTCTTTCTTTATGATTGCCATAGAAGAAGGTAGGCGGAGGTCCTTTGATCCCATTTCTCCTTAGCACTTGATGGGGATTGTACACAAACCTGGAACAGCAAGGAAGTTAGTACAATATGGTTGGCTAAGGTCTACATCTATGGTTTAGCTAACTTGTAATAAAAGAAGACGATTACAGCGACCAGGCAAGGTAAGACCAAGGAGAAAATCATCTTTTACCACTACCAGTGCCAAAGTGATCGTGCGCGCGAGCGAAGCGGGTTGAAACACAGAGCGCGCGCTGGTATGCACGCAAAAAAAATTTGGGGGCGAGAGCACCAATCACGTGCCGCTGACTGCAGTTTAGATGAATGCAGCTTCCCGTAGGTGACTGGAAGTCAGTGGCAAGTCAGGTAAGAATGGTCTAGCTATAACTAGCTATAGAAAGAATGGCCTAGCTATAGAAAGAATGACCTAGCTATAGAAAGAATGGCCTAGCTACAACTAGTTTCTATCGCATATTGATACGATAGATTGGAGAAGGAGCAACCTCAGAACAGTGTTGCAAAAAGTGGAAGACACTGAGGGATCGGTATGTAAGGGAACTGAACAAGAAGAGTCCCAAGATGGTGATGCAGGTCCATGGTTATTTCATGCTGGCCACTGTTTTCTGTCATAATTTTTACACATCATTTGTGAACATTGATTTCCACTAGAACCCTATTCTCAACCACCTATATACCAATTATCATGAATATGTAAAATAATTATTTTAAGCCAATTTTGTGTACAATTTATTATTAGCATTGTGTGTTTATGTATGCTAAATAGTTGTATTGCCAGGGGACTTCTCAAGCTGTGCTTGAGAAGTAGTCCCTGAAGGCATCTCTCGTGGAAGCAGCGGATTGTGAATACCTCAAGATCAATTGGACTTCATATAATGAACAAGGTATAAAGGGGGGGGGGTTTCCAGCCGTGATTTGGACTCCATTCCAGTACATGGCTCCTCGTTGATGGTACAAACTGTTTATCGTCCCGTATGAAAGTTGAAGGACAGCGAGGTCTGCAAAATCATAGAGGATACTTTATGACAAAGAGACCTAACAAATATAATTTTTTAGCACTATACTTGTATTGTGAGTTGCCTGTAGCAATAAATCTCAGAGCAAGTGCCAACCTTTCACCTGGGGAGATATCAGCTCTGAGAGAGCTGTCATGACTGTGATGGGTCAGGTATGGACTGACCTATTAGTATATATATATAATTAGGTAACTTTATTATTTACACTATGGCACATACAAAGCATACACATACAAAGCATACCTCAGCTAAAAGAGAGTCAAACCTCTCCCTCAAATATCTGAAATGACTCGGAGGGGGGGGAGGGCAGACAGCCACATCTCTTGTAGGAGATTGTTCTAATCTCCATGCTGGGTACAGCGATCGAATATAGGGCGTACCCACATCCTTCTCTTCTGCTTTCTTCGTCTCCTACTAGCCAATAGCAAGATCAAATCAAACTCTTCTTCTGTCAGTGCTGTCGCTTTTGTTATGGCGCGGTTCGAAATGAATAGGGTCAAAGGTCAATTGGCACACGACACTGGCCGTTATGTTGTGAACCGGCAAACGCAACGCAATGCAATGCAATCCAATGCAACGCAACGCTCCGCTCGGCCAGCGTCGTGTTGTGAACGGTCGTGTCCGGGAATAAATATTGGTACGGCGGTCCACCCCCTTGACTAATTTTACTCTGAAAAAAAATGGTCGGGATCCCGGATGTGTATATTGTATATTAGGTCCAGGCTAAGTTAGCCATCTCGAGCTCTACCTACCACGTGCATTCAACTGCAGAACATCACTCTACTCGCAGAGAGTCTGTGCTAGCCAAGCTCATGGAGGATCTGTACGAAACCTGAAAAAACTTGTTGCAGTACGTTTTTGACAACTTTTCACAGGTAGCTAGATATAAATATCTACTCCACGTTACAGGAGAGAGATTCCATCCATTGAACAAAGTTGGCAACTCAACTGAACATAAGCTTGTTTGAGGAACACCAGTGAATGTGTCCGAACTGTTTTTCAGCATATATACACAAGTACTTACGGAGAAAAAAATCTGAGAACATTGTGCATACAATCCACAACTTAGTCATCAGAAACAGGGACTGCAAGTACATCTGTTCTGAACATCCACATTCCTAATTTGTTGATCCCTATATACTTGTAGTTCAGATCTTGTGGCAAAAGACAGCCTTTCCTGATGTTGAGGTGTGTGAAATGTTGGGATACAAAAATTGTTGCTATGCCCACACCTGGTGATAACTGAATCCAAGAAATTCGGGAAGACATTATGGGGACTTACATGAGAATTTAAGAATAGGAAATTTAGAGCATATCTGGCTGAGCTATAAGCCTCAGACCATTATTACCACAAGTCATGCTTTTACTGAGTATTGTGACAAAAGTACAATATGCCTACAAGGAGAAAGAATATCCATGCTCCGATTACACTTAGCAATTATGTGACCCTAGAGCACAAGATGGCATAGTTCTAGGCAGAGTTTAGAGATAGAAGGCTTGTCTAGGATTTGGATGAGATTAAAAAAGGGCAGTATATGTAATTGTGCGAGGACGGTGTGTTAAGGCATGTCAAGTCAACATTAAAAGTTGATCTGAGCTTTAAATTGTAATTATGACAGTGTGGCGGTTGATGTTTCATTTTTTCCCCGCCTTTATTTTGGGTGTGTCAAAACCAGACTTGATCCGGTGTCATATCGAAGTGTGTCCTAGTAGATTTACGTCCTACCCGGACGTTATTATTTAGAAAAAGCGTCCGGGGGACGTATATAGATGAAGTAAATGCGCGTTGGAAATGCATCCTACCCAATCGAATAGCGTCCGCCCAGCAAGACTTTCATTTTCGGTGCCAATAGACTTTCATTTGCATCCATTATAAGTGTAGATATATCATATAACAAAAATTGAATAGACTTTCATTTGCATCCATATAAGTGTAATAATATAATAACTTTGATAGAAAGTTGATCCTCCTGGAGAACAAGTTTGATAGCAAGTTGCTTCAGGGAGCTACTGTAGGGAGCTGCTGCAAGCCTACACATCCACTGTTCCTCAACAGGTGGTTGAGTTAGGCCTATACACTCCTGGTGGAACCAATGATTGCAGCCATCGCAACTGATCATGTCCCCATAGTCTTCCGGCATTAAGCATGTGCAATATAGTTCAATCTGCTGGAACGGTAGTGAATCGCCAATGCCAGAGAGATGTTTGGGCATCTGGGTCACTTTTTTTCGAGGAAAAGGAACTAAACTCTTACTGTGAAAACACCTAATAGACTGAATAAAATAAGATTGTACAATAATTATGTCATGTGATGCATATATAATGGATCACCAATATATAACTGCTACTGTGCTTTATGATAATAATTTTATTACTTGGACACATTACTTTCTGGTCGAAAATGATGGATCCTCACCTAGTGCCAACACACCAGTGGTTTCCATCCACATAATGTATCTGTATGGATTCTTGGTTTTGTGGGACAAATCCATAATTCTGTGAAAAAAGACATTTTTGCAAACCACCCAGGGATGGAAATTGCTCTTTGAGGATTCTTTGCGCAAGGTTCACATATTCATCATTGAGCTGTTTCCCTCTCTGGTCTTCCCTAATGCTTTTTGAAAATGTTAGGGTCTTGCTTCTTTTCCTAGGCTGGGTGAAGTGGCAGTCTCCTGACCTCACATGCTTCTGTGATGGCAGCTTGTTCCTCAATCCCTTTATGAAGGAAAATTGTTATGTAATGGCATTCAGACTTTTTTTGTATAGGTTGGCATACTGCTTACCACTTCTATTCAGAGGTCCTTTTAAAGGGACACTCTCTACCACAGGAGTTTCCATCTGCCTTCCATTGGAATGCTCCTCTGGAGGCTGCTGGATATGCCTCTCCACCACATTCCCATCACTCTTGCTCATCAGAGTAGTTTGTACTAGATCACCTACATGTAATGATAATATGATATTGCAGCAGTTTCTATTGTACAGAGACAGCTTTGTATTGATTGCATAAAATATTCAACTCACTCTCCTTAGGGTCTTCCTGGTCTTCTAGATGCTTCTCTACAAAACCTTACTCCCTTCTCTGCTCCTCAGATGATGCTTGATGGCCTGGACACTTCAACAAAACAAAAGTACATTGCAATGGCTATCCCTTGCCTTGCATGGCAGTTATTGTACATTTCATCTATTTTTTCATTTAAATTCTTTTAGAAAGTAAATGATACAAACATAGAGTTAGATAACTTTCATTTCATTCTATATAATTTCTATAGCTAATATATATATATAGCCATTAATCTAAATCTAACCTGTGCAGCTTTCTTCTTGTAAACTTTGAGCCTGTTTACATCTTCAAAATTGTCCCCTTCAAAGTTTGGACTTCATAAACACCTTTACCAACATGCCGGATGACGGGCCGAGCCACTTATTGAAGAACTTTTCCCCTTTCCTCTCTTTTTGTGCTGTGTTTTCAATAAGGACATGGACACCTTCATCCATCACAGCAGGTGAAAGCTTGAGATCGTACTCCTGCTTCTTTTGAGCCTGAGAAATGTTGGAAGTGGCTTTAGAAACAATCTCCTTCTGTATTTCAAATAGAGCTTCCATTGTGTCTTCAATATTTTCCTCAGAAAGTTCTAGATCGAGTTCTTCTTGTGGACAGAGTTCTACATCAGTGGGCAGACGAGGATGACGGCAAAACATTATGTCATAAGGAGAAAATTTGGTAGAGCTCTGTCGGGTGACTCTATAGCTGAATAATATAGGGTCTAAAAGTTAGTTTGATCTTGATCAATCCTAGCAACCAGAGAATGGGATAAAGTCTGGTTAAATTGCTCGGTAAGCCCATTTGTTTGTGGATGATAAGCTGATGTCACACTGTGCTGTGTTTGTCTTTTTGCAAAGAGATGCTCAGTAAGTCCTTTTAGAAACTATGTACTAGCTACATGTTTGGGACCGTGCTTCCGGTTGTAAATTTTTGGTAGACTTGTAAGAACGTACTTACAACGAACAATTGTAGACAGAACAGCAACCAATGACTGAAGTAACACGAGGTTATAATTCCAAAATTCAATCAAACGTTGTATGGTAATGGATCAACATTACATTATGGTAAAGGGTCAATAGTCAATCGCTACAGTACTCCCCTTCCAGTGAAAAATGGAACGGTTAAGGAATATAGTCATTGGGCCACCACACTTGTCTACAAGCACGAGTGGAGTGCTGAGGACTGGGTGGCATACACGGGGTGGAGACTATATATGGGAATATCAGTTGAAGACGTTGCTGGCTTATCAACTTGGGTGGGAACGATAGTACAATCCATGGCAGCAGGCTTCAGGCGGTCCAATGAAATGGTCTGGTTCTGGCCCTTGATACGGATGACCCAAGATTTGCCCTGACGTTGTAAGACTTCGAAGGGGCCGTTATATGGCTGCTGCAAAGGTTTGCGGACGGTGTCACATCGGACAAAAACATGGGTGCAGGACGAAAGAGCACTATCTATGTGTACCGGCCTTTGCCTTGGGGAACGTGTTGGTGGGGGTCAGAGAGATTGCATGACCTTTTTGAGCCTGTCGACGTATCCCATTGGGTCAAAAGAGGTCTGGGTGATCGAAGTGTCGAAAATTTCACCAGGTAAACGTAGTGGTGCCATATACCAATTCAGCAGTGGAACAGCGTAGGTCATCCTTGAGGGTAGTCCGAATACCTAATAAGGTTAGTGGTAGGGAACTAACCCAATTGATGGGTGTCGGTTGGCATTTAAGGGAAGCTTTGAGCTGTCGATGAAAACGCTCGATTAATCCATTAGAGATAGGATGGTATGCTGTGGTGCGCGAATACGCTTTGTTCCCAACAAACGCATTAGGTGGTCCCAGAGTGCTGATTAATACTGAGCTCCACGATCTGTCGTGACTGTGGAGGGGACACCGAATCGTGCAACCCAAATGGTGACAAAAGCTTCGCAACCGTCTCTGCAGTGATGTCGGGGATCGGGACAGTTTCGGGCCAACGAGTGAAACGGTCAATGCATGTTAACACGTATGAGAAACCTTTACAAGGTGGTAAAGGCCTGACAAGATCAAGGTGGATGCGATCGAAGCGAGCATCCGGTGTTGGAAATGGGAGAAGTGGGGACACAGTATGCCTCTGTACCTTAGAGCGCTGACACTGTAGGCAACATCTAGTCCAGTTGCGGACATCAGTGTTAATGCCCGGCCAGACATAGCGTGTAGTAAGGAGCTTTTGTGTTGCTCGGATTCCAGGATGAGATAAACCGTGAAGGGCAACGAATATAGTGCGCTTGAAACCTTGGGGCACAAAAGGGCGTGGTGTACCAGTAGACATGTCGCAAAGCAGGGTGATGTCTGCAGTGGGCAACGGAAGTTTCTGAAAGATGAGTGAGGTAGTTCTGGACAGAAGATCGATAAGTTCTGTGTCTCCCTTCTGGGCGTGTGTGCCAAGGCTTGGAAATCGATGGGTGAGGGGGAATGAGTGTTGAGTGTGTTGATGGTAATCCGGGACAAAGCATCAGCTGCGAGCTTGTCTTGACCTTTAACGAAACGAATATCTGAAGTAAATTGGGAGATGAAATCGAGGTGACGAATCTGCCTCGGTGAATGTTGATCGGCTCGAATGCCCAAAGCGTAAGTGAGCGGCTTGTGGTCAGTGTGGATGTGGAAAACACGTCCTTCAATGAAATGCCGGAAGTGTTTGATAGCCAGGTAGACCGCCAAGAGCTCCCTGTCGAACGTGTGTCTCTGACTGCTTCAACTTTTTAGAAAAGTAGGAAATGGGGGACCAAACTCCTGAAATGCACTGTTGAAGGACAGCGCCGACAGCTGTATCTGACGCATCCGTAAGAATACATGTGGAAGCAGACGGCTTGGGGTGATTTAGGAGAGTGGCGTGTGCAAGAGACTCCTTTATCTTTGTGAAAGATGCCATTGCATCGTCCATCCAGGTCAGGTGCTGGGAGCAGTGTTGAAGGAGGGACAACATGGCGTTTAACGGCTGAAGAATCTGTGCACACTGGGGTACAAAACGATGGTAAAAATTAATGAGGCCCAAAAATGCATGCAACTGATGCACCGAAGTAGGTCGTGGGAAATGACGAACAACCGCTACTTTGCTATCCAGTGGACGTATGCCGTGACTGCAGACATGGTGGCCTAAAAAGTCCAGACTGTCGACACCAAATACACACTTGGAAGGGTTGATCAGGATGCCATATTGACTCAGGCGTTCGAAAACTTGTCGCAAGTGCTGTTTGTGCTCCTCTACCGAAGTGCTGGCAATGAGGACGTCATCCACATAAACGAAACAGAAATGTAGACCCCGAAGAACCTGGTCCATAAAGCGTTGAAATGTTTGACCTGCGTTACGTAAACCGAAAGGCATACGAACAAATTAAAAAAGACCAAAGGTGGTAATAACAGCTGTTTTGGGCACATCGCAGGGCTCTACTGGGATCTGGTGATAAGCTCTGACTAGGTCTAATTTTGAGAAAATTTGCGTACCATGTAATGAGGAAGTAAAGTCCTGGATGTAGGGAACAGGATATCGGTCAGGTGTGGTAATGTTGTTCAAAGCTCGGTAATCTCCACAGGGCTGCCAATCACCAGGGGTTTTCTTCGGCACCATGTGTAGAGCAGACGACCAGTTACTCGAAGAAGGTTGAATGATTCCCAATTCTAACATGTGTTCAAATTCCTGGCGGGCAATGTGTAGACGCTCTGGTAAAAGGCGACAAGCTCGTGCAGAGACAGGAGGTCCAGTAGTTGTGATGTGATGTGTCATTGTGTTTAGGAGGTTGATTGACCGGTTGGGGCGCAGTGAGCATGGGGAAATCAGAGAGGAGAGCACCAAACTCATTGGCTGGGGCTCGCGGCAAAATGGATGGGCTAGGTGTAGGTGCTGTAGTTGAGATACCCTGTATTCTCAACTGGGTCTGAGCATCCACTAAGCGAGTGTGTGTCATGTCGACCAAAAGATTAAAGTGACGAAGGAAATCAGCTCATAGGATGGGTCTCTTAACATCTGCAAGGATGAAAACCCAATGGAAAGTGCGTCGAAATCCGAGATCGAGGGTGAGTGAGCGGCTACCGAAAGTGACAATGGGGGTGTTATTGACAGCTTGCAAAGTCACACGATCGTGGGGTCGTTTCCGTTCCATGCGTGATGCTGGAATCACGCTCACCTCTGCGCCCGTATCCACAAGGAAACGGAGGCCACAGGAACGATCAGTTACATAAAATAGACGACTTGGGTTTGGGCCAGACACGCTCGTCGCCACTAGCGCCTGGCCTGGTCGCTTAACTCCGGGCGGCAAGGTTGACGGCACTTGGTAGCAGCATCTCCAAAACGTTGATGGTACCAGCAGAGAGTAGGGTCTTCTCTCTGTGCTTGTCGGCCAGGGCTAGGAGAGCGTCGGAAAGCAGACCTGGGGGAACGCTATCGAACTTCACGAGAGCGCATGGAGAGGGATTTCACTAGCTCTTGTAATTGGCGCACTTCCGAGCGCAAAGAGTCCACTCCAGGAGGCAAAGGGGGGGGGGATGAACTGCTGCTACCGATAATGCTGGACAGAGGGTGGCACTACTTCAACAATACGGTCGGCCATGTGAGCCAAAGTATCTAGGCTGATATCCATACCCACGGGAGCTAGCACCATACGCACACTACTGGGGAGGCGTTGCAGGAAAAGCTCCCGTAAAAAGGAATCATCAGGACGTTCACCCCAGAGTTGTTGCATGCGACGCAGAAGCTGTGAGGGTTTGCGATCGCCAAGCTTAACTTCATTGAGGAGTTTCTGCATTTTCTGCTGATTTGAACCTGCTGTCCTGGTGATTAACTCCCTTTTTAGCAAGGAATAGGGAGCGTCAGGGGGACGGCCAAAACTAAGTCTCGAATTTCAGTGGCAGTTTCAGGTGAAAGTGATGCCACAATGTAGTCAAACTTAGTCTTTTCAAGCGTAATGCCTCGAGTGGCAAACTGAGCCTCGACCTGCGCGAACCAAAGATCAGGGTCAGCAGGCCAATATGGTGGCAACTTTAGCGCAATAGCGTTAACTGCGTGCAAAGCACGTCCAGGAGGTTCTTCTGTGTCGCTCATCGTCTGGGTCACCAATGTAAGAACGTACTTACAACGAACAATTGTAGACAGAACAGCAACCAATGACTGAAGTAACACCAAACGTTGTATGGTAAAGGATCAACATTGCATTATGGTAAAGGATCAACATTGCATTATGGTAAAGGGTCAATAGTCAATCGCTACAGACTCAGGGGCACAAGTCAGTGTTATAGCAATGATAAATATACTCCCCCTAAGGGTCCTGCCCTTCAGGCTGTGAATGGATCATCCATTCGTACTTTTGGAACGCGTACTGTACCCATTTTAATTGGTGACAAGCGCTTCACTTGGGATTTTGTCATTGCAGAGGTTAGCCAACCATTACTTGGAGCTGATTTTTTGTGCACCAATGGTCTTATGGTTGACCTTGGCAGTCATAGGCTAATTGGCACGGCGACATATGCCATCACTCCCCTCTCTAGAGCTTCCCATATTGTCCCTCGCATCAGCACTGTGGTGGTAAATGCACATAATGCATTTGCTCATTTACTGGCAGAGTTTCCTTCAATTACTACATCAAATTTTTCCTCAAAGAGGGTGAAACACCAAGTTGAACATTTTGTGCAAATACAAGGACCTCCAATCTGTGCCAGGGCAAGGCGTTTACCCCCAGATAAACTCAGACTAGATGAGGAAGAATTTGCCAAGTTGGAAGCTCTGGGTATAATTCGTCGTTCCAATAGCTTGCCGCTCCATATGGTGCCAAAGGGCACAGGTTGGAGGCCTTGTGGTGATTATCGGCATCTTAACAATGTGACCACTCCTGACAGTACCCTGTTCCTCACATTCAGGATTTTGCAGCCAATTTGGCAGGAGCAAAGTTTTTCTCTAAGATCGATTTGGTCAAGGGATATCATCAGGTTCCCATTAACAAAGATGATATTCCAAAAACGGCAATCATTACCCCATTTGGACCTTTTGAATATACAAGAATGCCATTTGGCCTCACCAACGCAGCCCAATCCTTTCAACGCCTCATGCATACAGTCTGTCAAGGCCTGGACTTCATTTTTGTTTATTTGGATGATATTTTGGTGGCCAGTCGCACCAAGGCAGAGCATGCTGAGCATCTACGCTTGATTTTTACAAGACTACAGGCTCACGGTTTGGTCATTAACCGTTCCAAATGGATTTTTGGAGTAACTGCAATTAATTTTCTGGGCCACCATGTCGACCAATACGGTGCGTCCCCATTGCCAAAAAAGGTGAAGGCCATTTTGGATTTCCCGCAACCCAAGACAGTTAAAGGCATGCAGTAGTTTTTGGGAATAATAAATTTTTATCACCGTTTTGTTCCCAAGGCAGCAGCAATCATGCAACCTCTTTTTGCCTGTACAAAAGGAAAGGCAAAGATGATGGAATGGTCCAAGGACATGGTGGCTGCTTTTTCAGGGGCCAAACAGGCTTTGGCAGTTGCCACACTGCTAGTCCATCCTCGTATGACAGCTCCAACTTCCAACACCATGGATGCCTCAAACATAGCAGTGGGGGGGGGGGGGGTTTTGGAACAGCTATTAGATGGTCAGTGGAGACCAATAGCAGTCGGCAACTATGACCTCCAGAAACTAGGTACAGTGCCTTTGATCGGGAACTGCTGGTTCTATACCTCACCATTCGCTATTTCCACTAGTTTTTGGAAGGCCATGATTTTGTAGCATATTCAGACCACAAACCCCTTACATTTGCTTTTGCTAAGGTATCAGACCCATGGTCGCCACGCCAACAATGTCACTTAGCCTACAGTTCTGAGTTTACAACCAATGTGAGACACATTGCTGGCAAAGATAATCATGTGGCAGATGCTCTTTCTCATGCGATCGTCAATGCCATTAGTTCCACTGAGCTTGGGATTGATTTCTCAGCATTGGCAGCTGTGCAACGAGTGGGTAGTGAGATGAATGCCTACCGAACAGCTATCACCGGACTCCAGTTGGAAGATGTGTGTTATGGACCCACCCAGGATTTCATGCTGTGTGACACATCTTCGGGCCAAACATCCTGGAGACGTAAAGTTTTTCAAGCCATACATGACCTCTCACACCCTTCCATACGTGCAACTCGCAAGCTTGTGGCAGCCAGATTTGTTTGGCATGGGATGTCTAAGCAAGTTGGGGAGTGGGCCAAGGCTTGTGTTGCCTGCCAACTTTCCAAGGTCCAAAGACATGTGCACAGATGGTTTGATCACATTCACGTTGACTTAGTGGACCTCTCCCGCCATCTCAAGGTTTCACATACCTGTTCACCATCGTGGATCATTTTACTCGGTGGCCCGAAGCAATTCATCTTGCTGACATGACAGCTCTTTCCTGTGCTCGTGTTCTCATCTCATTTCTCAGTGGATTGCAAGGTTCGGTGTGCCAGCACATATCTCCTCAGATCGAGGTGCACAATTCACCTCTGAGTTATGGACAGCTGTCGGTAAACTGCTTGGGACTCAACATCATCACACTACTGCATACCACCCTCAAGCCAACGGATTGGTGGAACGTTTTCATTGCCATCTGAAATCAGCTTTGCGTGCAAGGCTGCAAGGCCCTAACTGTTTAGTTGAGTTACCGTGGATTTTGTTAGGCATACGCACTGCTCCCAAGGAAGATTTGGGCTTATCCTCAGCAGAACTCATTTATGGTTCTCTTCTCACAGTACCTGGTGATTTTGTGATCTCACCATCTGCAGCACCAAGTGCACACACCTTCCTTCCAGCACTTCGGGAGAAGGTCCAGGGTTTATTACCAGTCCCTACCTCTCGACACGTTTTTCACTCGTATTCCATTCCTCCAGATCTTATCACAAGTACTTTTGTTTTTGTGCATCAAGATGCACATCGTACACCACTGCAAAAACCATATGTTGGACCTTTCAAGAGACTGGGAATAAAACCTTCAAGTTGGACATGGGTGGAAAGCAAGAAATCATCTCCATTGATCGGCTGAAACCAGCACATCTGGACATCGACTGCCCAGTGCAAGTGGCAGTCCCTCTTCAACGTGGTCGCCCACCTACCCGCCATCAACCTGATAAAGCATCGACCTACCATGCTACACCAACTCCAGTTCAACCAATTGCACCGACAGTTGCTGCCCCAACAGTGTGTACTCGGCTTGGCCGCGAAGTTGTGCGACCACAACATTACTCCTAATGAATGAACAGTCTCTTCCCAAATGAACTTTGTGTGTATTTTATTTATTTTTTTCAAGTCAGTTTCTGGGGGGGTTGTGTGGTGGTTGATGTTTCATTTTTCCCCTGCTTTATTTTGGGTGTGTCAAAATCAGACTTGATCCAGTGTGATTAAAATTATTGAAAAATGTCTACTTTTGTCTCTTGTGAAATACTACGCTAAGACAAACGATTTTCTTCATTTAGCAACTGCTAAAACAGCACCATCTAGCAACTATATATTCTAATGCAGAGAGAATCAAAATTGATCATGTGGACCTTATCAGGGATCCCCCTCCTGGTTGAAAGCCATGAGAAGACCCTGGACCCTAAAGATACTGCAGAGGTAGTGTAAACTAACTGATAGCCATAATTAAATTAACATTTAGATGTTCTAATATTATTATGTTATTTTAAAGCTCTAAGAGATAGCTACCTTTTGAGCATAAAATCACTGGTATAGGGGGTGCAGTTCAGAAGTTATGAGCCATTGAAGGCAGACACTTTTTTATTAATTTTTTAATGTTTAGGTCTCCCAGGAACTGGGCGAGGGAGTCTCCCTGAGATGCTGAGTAATATTCAATGGCCAAGAGATGGCCAAGAGATAGCAGGGTTCCCAGTTAGATTATAGCTTAAGGATCCACTTTACTGGTGGCAGCTATGGACTAGAACCAATGCCAGAGAAACTACCACAGATAGCAATGGCTAAATGCCCAAAACGCCAGCTACCAGGACAGTACCCCACTCCAACAAATACCAAAGAGTATGATGGTGGAAGCAGCAGTGGAGCATCGGATGACACATTTGGCTACAAGGTGAACACACAAATCAAAAAACAGGAACGTGAACATGCAACATCGTGAGGAGAATGGAAGACAACTTGATGAGAGAAGAGAGAG
The DNA here is from genome assembly GCA_028752905.1 of Cladorhizidae sp. MBARI D1340-BT2. Taxonomy (NCBI): domain Eukaryota; kingdom Metazoa; phylum Porifera; class Demospongiae; order Poecilosclerida; family Cladorhizidae; species Cladorhizidae sp. MBARI D1340-BT2. The sequence continues at coordinate 16,808,697 of JAQNBH010000009.1, forward strand.
AAGAATGATGCGAAGACATGAGACGGCAAGAAGGATAGAAAGAGAGCAGAGCAAAAATGAGGACACTAGGAGAAAAGAGGAGTCAGAGAGATGGTTTCAGATGTTGCAGATGCTGACCCAGATCAGCATCACCAGTAGACAGGAAGATGCCGAGAACAGGTGGCAGGAGAGGGAGGAGTTTTAAAGAATCAGACAAGAGGAAAAACAGGAAGACGAGAGGAGACATGAAGAATCGACTAATTGCCTCAAACAGGAGGCAAGAGAGGAGAGAGAAGAATAGAGGATAGAGGGAGCGGGTAAGATGTCACAAACACGAAGAAGACAGGGAGAGATAGAATCGAAGTAATGGCAAGGATGAACCCAGGTCTGTCCAAAGGATGTGATGGAGATAGAGACATTCCTAGAGAATTTTAGGACATGTATGACAACCTTTGAAATACACCTGGACTACTTAGTTGCGAACCTCTTCGCTGTGCTGGACGACAAGCCCAGTGACTACCAAGCTGGCTTCCCAGAAGAGCAAAAGTTGATATGCTATGCCAGACACTAATCGCATCATGTCAGATTTCTACCAGACCAAAAATGACATGGGTAAAACGACTACAAGGAGAGTCTGACAGGAGCTGGCCAAATGTGTGGACAGTCTGCTAGCCAAATGGATGAAAGGTGCCACATCCAGGCAAGATATTATGCATAACATGATAGCAGTGGAGAGGACCATCCAGGCGCTGTCAGACTCCAAGGCAGAGCTCTGGGTCAGGAAGTGAGCAACGACAACACCAGCTAAAATAGGGAGTCTGATTGACAAATATCGTTACATCCAGTCAAATATGGAGGAGCCCAGGTGACTATGGACCAGATCACCTCTTCTCAGCCAGCCCGGAGGAGCAGCTGGACCCAGACTGAGGACATAGCAAGATCACAACAAACGGGAGAAGACCAGACTAGGAGAAGCGAAACCAATGCCAGAGGGCAGACCACCATGCCCACCGGCCTTCGTCCCAATTCTTGGACTGAGGTGTTTTAGCTGCCAAGAATATGGCCACGGGAAACAATCTCAAGATGTTAACATCCATGGTGGGTTACACATTTAACAGTGTTGAGATTTTTTCACTTCCAGGTACCATTGACGACACTTCAGTGAAGCAAATGATTCTTGATGCCGGAATGATGAAGACACAGGTCCACCCTCAGTGGGGACAGAAAGACGCATAACAGGTGATGCCATTGTAATCATGGGGGCACACCATCTCATATACCATTTTCCCTTCGTTCACACAATGGAGGATAGGAAAACACCATGATGTTAGCAGCAAGCTCAAGTATGATGCTCTGCTGGGGCTAGACATCCATAATATCACCACACTCATCCAAATGATGGTTCCGTGACGCTCGCTGCGGAAATGTTCCCGACCCATTTCGTATGCAGAGCTCTCAAAAGATTCAGAGGAGGAGGTGAATGAAGGAGATATTACGATAGGCAACGACAAGACAGATGACTCTGAGGGGGATCAGCACACAGTGTTTAGAGGAGGAGGAGGACAGCCAGCCAGGAACGGACCTGCAAGACCTAGAAGATGATATTTTTGAAATATATAGTGCTATATACGGAAAGATGCAGAGGGAGAGAAGATCGGGGAAAAAGAAGCAGTGCAGAGTCTGGGGCCAACACATACCCCTCGACGGAGGACTAGCCCAGCTACAGCAGGCTCAGCTAGATGAACCATTGCTGGAATACTGCAAATGACAGTGCAACAGACTAGGCCAACCCCTTTCTCAGGAAGCACCGTTTCCTGTATAGAAGTTGGAAACAGGCAAAGACAGGAAGTAGGTGTTCCAGCTGGTCATATCCCAACCATACAGGGAAATGGTCCGACGAATGCCACACCAGATTCCATGCGCTGGCCACCTTGGAAGAAAAAAGACAATGGCACAACTCATGTACCGATTCTTCTGGCCAGGTATCTGAAATGATGCAGTGTAGCTGTGCAAGGGTTGCCAAGTCTGCCAGAAGGCATCACTGACAGCAGTGGGAAGCTACCATTGGTTCCCATGCCGGTAATGAGGAAATCATTCTCTAGAATAGCAGTGGATATTGTTGGACCGCTGCCAATTAGACAGGCAGGAAATCGTTTTATTCTAACTGTTTGCTATTACTAAGCACATGCTTCCCAAGGTGACCGGGTCGTTCGACCAACAATGGGACAAGGTGCTGCTATTCATCTTATCAGCACCCCTCATGAAGCAACTGGCTATTCGCCATTTGAATTGCGGAAGGAACCCAAGAGGACCACTGGATGTAGAGCGAGAAGAATGGGAGGAACCAGAATTGCTACCAGAGAGCATGCTCTCCTACCTTCAGGAGACCTACCGATAGTTGGAAGTAAAAGACACTGCCACACACTTGGACTCGATAGACAAGGATAAGATGAAAGCACACTGTGACCATTCGCCATGGGGAAGATATAGTTTTGCTACTGATACCCTTATCCACTAACAAGCTCTTGGCAAAGTCACAAAGGACATTTCCAGTATTGGAGAAAATGATCAGAATGGATGGCCACCGCCACCCAATCTGGACTTAACACGCAAACATGATGGCTAAGTGGGGAGGGAGGTGTATTTAAGAGGGATTTCCGGGTCGGAGAAAACTCAGTCATTGTGCCATGTTTATCTGAGGTTATATAAGGTTATCCAAAAAGTATTTTACCTGTGAGTTTAGAACTTGAGGCAAAAGATCGAGAGTTGTTCAATTGACATCTGTACCACATCATATCTTCTGGCTGGTACACGTTCACTGATTGCAGAAAGTGTATTAAATTGCCCTACAATACTCCAAGGAGATTGATTGTTGCAATGTATGACGTAATTAATTTCATGCCCTTAGCCCAAAAGATCTTCCTACATGCACACTTAACTCACATCCATTTGTTGCTGAATTAGCTTGCTGGTTCCTTAGAATTGAGTGATGTATCTCCATATCTCCTTGCAGTAGTACCTGGGAGTTCATTCACAGCTAGAATACTCTGAACTACTATATATTTCTTGTAGTCAACTGGAAAAAGTTGAATGCAAGAATTGGTCATAGAGAATACTGAAACAAAGCATACGTTCAGGTCTTAGCCACCTGTAGAATCAACTATTTGAAGGAACCGGACTTTGTCTACTTATAATATATATCTATATAATGTCTACTGAGTTGCTTCATCAAATTGATCTTCTTAAGCTTGCAATTCACAACCACCACAAATATATTGCTATGATAGCCATTCACTCATATGCCTCCTTTATTAGAAGTTGATCCACTTGGCTATGACTAAATACTTTCTCATGCGCACTCAGAATTTTAACTAGGTCTTTATATGATTTTAAAAGATCCTGTCACTAGATCTCTCAGCAGAGCAAATGTTATAACTCCACTAACTGACATGAATGGAACCTCTAGTACGTACCAGTGGTCAGAAAATCCATTAACACCACTGGTAGCATTTGAGCTCCATTGCCCTACTTTTGACTACTAGTATAATACTGTAGCTGATTTTGGCTCCAGATATACTGTACCTGAGCTGGTAGTATCGTGGACTGTTTCCTTCTTTCCTCTTCCTCCCCTTCCCTAAAAATATACATGAGAAAATAAAATCTGGCTCACAGGAGTGTTTGGCTCGCTGGCTTGGAATACTAACTGCAGCATGGACATTCTAGTTGTGTTTTTCCTCTCCAATACATATAGTCGTTCATTTTAACAAACTATATTCTCCCAGCTGGGGCTTGCAGTCAAAATTAATTGGTGAAGTAGCTACAGCCTCAAGAAGTTTATACAAGGATTCTAAGGTCAGAGCTATTTTGAAGAGATGGATTTTCGTATTACATATTACATCATGTCAAAATTGCCAGGAATTACCTGGCATTTTTATACCAAAAAAATCAGATTAATTAATCTTGTTGTTCTGTTCCTCTATTTACGATTGACTATTTTCAGGTGCACTCCATTCTTAGGAGCCATGGTAAGACCAAGCACTGTTTCCAAAGGAACCTGCATAAACACACACACACCAAACACAAACAACACATACACAAACAACATGCATCAGTAAACAAAGACAAAAAACACCAAAATGATGCTAATGACAAGAGTCAACAATCACCTCTGTCTCTTTGGTTTTAACAAAAGAAAACTTTTTCATCAGCTCAATCAGAGCTGTCTTGGCCTCAAGGAGAGCAAATCTCATTCCAATACAGATCCGTGGACCAGAACCAAATGGCATGTAGCATTGCTGGGGTCTCTTGGCCTTCTCTTCCGCAGTAAACCTGCAGAGACACAAAAGAGGTCAAAACTCAAATGAAAAGTAGGGTAGTACACAGCCTGGAATGACACTTGGGTTGTAAAAACATTTACAAAGAAGCCAAGATGAAAAGCACCTGAGAGTACAGTGAGAAATTGGAAGCATGCTTATCTGAGAGAACCGCAAACTTGCATGGATCTTGATGAGTTCATCTTCAAGAGAAAACTGTGCGGCCGTATTCTTCTACTGGGAAAGCTCGATAGTAAGGTACAAAAATACATAAAGCGGCTACGCATTGCAAGTGGGATTGTGAGTACCTCTATTGTAGACCTCTAATGTAGCAGCTACTGATGGAGATATAGTCAAGAATTATAATCAAGATCTGCTTATAGACAATGGTGGCCAGCTTGACATCAGCAAATCAGGTCAAATCAGGGGCAACCTCACTAATATAAAAAATGCACATGATGAAGAGATGAACTGTTCGCAAGTCCCCAATGATATTGATGATGTATTCTCGTGTTCTTTAAGCAGTTAATAAATCGTTTCACCTTCACCCTCAACACATTAATAAGTAAATTCATGTCATCTAATGAATGGGCACTGGATCAAGGAACAGTTGTTTACACTGTAGTTGAGATGGAAAACATCCATGTTAATATTCAACTGGTTACTATAAGTATTGTTCCGGTGATTTTGTTGGATTAGGGAGTTAAATGGAAAAAAGAGAGCAGGGTTACAGGTATCAGTGATAAATGCAAAATTTACTGCAGTATTTGGTTACACTAAATGGACAACTTCTACCATCATTATCGAGGGAAGATTTCTACTTCTCTTCCTCACTTCAAATTTATGGATGATTGGAGTTTAACCTGCACACCAACTCATTAGTCAACCAGGAGAAAATGAAGGAATACCCCTTGAAGTAATTATTAGTATGAGAAGCTAAAGCAATAGGAACTAGATTTGCCTGATTGGAAGTTGAGGAAGCAGTATTCATACAGACCGGTTATAGCTACTTTACCTCAGCATCAATAAATTTGTCCAGCACTTCATGGTATAAAAGTTCTGGTACAAGGGTTGTGAAGCTACTGGAGGCTGGAGTAGAAGTTATGTTAACGGACTTGCGATATCCATCATCTGGTTTCAGAGCTGCTTGCATTCTGGATGTACATAGTGTGTTCTTGACTTAGATAATGTACACTTTACATGTTCTACTTCTATCTAATATATAAAGAATATATTGGACCATGTGTCTGTCCATCTATATGTATGTCTATATGTATGTCTGTATGTCTGTCTGCTATGCACGGCCAAACAGAAGGTTGGATGCAGTCAAAATTTAACCTAGGTGGATGTATGGGTTGTATGGGTAGTTTTAGTCAATATTTGGTTAAGTTTGGACTTGAAGCCACCATATCAATGATTCAACCTTATTAATGGTTTTAGAGCTGCTAGTATTCTGAATATATCATATAGATTGGCAATTTGAGAATATGCCTGTTTTCACATTCACGACAATAACAACACCATCCAATGTGACAACGTGACCAATTCTAGCTCTACTCTATTAAAAATATAGCGTAGTTGCTGAATTGGAGAGATTTACAAGGGGTAGAGTGGTCTTGTACTGGCTGGTTTGATTTTTGGGGGTTATGCTTTTGCAGGTAGCTAGCCATAAAATTTGGGAGAGTAGAATTGGTGGGTCAATACTTGAGGGGGGGAGGTGAGATATGCCCTGAATTCTCATCATGTGCTCTTTGCTGCCTACTATATCCTCTATATTTTATCTTTATACCAATTGGAAGTGCTCGCACTCCCTGATATGTCTATATAAAGGGTTAGTTTGTCTGTTCACTTTGGCACTCTAGGTCCCAAGTTCAATACTGGGTGGAATAATATATATATAATTTTTATCTTTCTTTACTGCTTGGTACTCAAGGTCCCCAGTTTGATCTTGGGTTCAATCATTACACAACCCTAACTACATTACATAGTTTTTCCCCTAGAGTTCCCAGACACTTTGGATCAAAGTGAGATTCTAGAGTACCATAGAGAACAATAGAATTTCCCCTTTATACAATAACATACATGGGTCGCTTTATATCCACATAGTAGTAATGATTGTGGTAAACCTGTGTCTTTTTAGAGGCATCTAGATGCCACACCAGCTTGAAAGCAATTCTGCATAGTGCATGTATCTGAGATAGCCTATTATATTGCATACCAATACCTCAGTGGATCAAACTTGTCAGGATCATTCCAATAATTAGGATCCTTTTGCACCAGAAAGCAGGGTATAACAATAACAGCTCCTGTGGGGATAACAATGTCCTTGTAGCAGTAATCCTTGGCACATTCTCTTGTGAACCTGACAAAAATTAAAGTAGAGTGGATTGTAATACATAGGGACAGAAAGTGAAATCAGAGAGGATAATAGAGCTGGGAAAGGTAAAGTACCGAGGAGCAGGAGGATAGAGTCTAAGAGATTCATGGATGACCATGTCTAGGTATTCCAGGTCAATGGAGGCTTGGTAAGGAGAAGCATCCTGTGCAGAGATGAAGACAAAAAAAATTGGTGATGATTATAATAATGATGATAATAATAATAATAAAACACGACCAAATTTGGGAAAACACTCCTAAACATGTACCATGGGTAACTGAGTTTGCTCAAACAAGTCCGTCCATCTCAGTCAAATAATCAGTGCTTTAATTAGAAAATAGTGGCACTTACTGTAATTAGAGAAATGTATGTAGAAATGTGATACTTACAATTTCAGAAATGGTCTTGCTTAGTTACATAGATAACCGAATTCAATTCGAGCAAATGGAACTCCACCTGTTTTATTATTGATTAAAAAAAATTTTAATCAGCACATGTGATGCTTAAAGATAATGTCCTGAAAGTTTGAAACTGTTTCAGTGAATTGCCTTTGACTATGACATGAAACAGTTGCCCTCCAACAAGCACTCATAAATTAATTATTGGAGTGAGGTGAAGCCATATACTTCTGAGGTGAAGCCATGTAATGCTTACTTTTCCTAAAAGTGTGACCATCAGAGCCTCCCATCATGTTGCAGCCTTCTCTGTCCCACCTTCAAAAGACAGCAGAATGTACATCTAATGAGCATGCTCAAGCATACACAGCAATGTTCCATTCATGAAGAAAGTGCACCAACCTAGCTCAAGGTAAAGGGATTATTTTGTCCTCCAGAATGAGAGCCCTGGGCTTACTGCCACAAGTTTATGCAAAAAGGATAGTTCTAGCTGTTAGTGCATAAAAAGGAATCATATTTTGACAAAAAATAGTCACACATAGCAGATATGCACATTACTATAGTATGGACTGGTAACATTATTCATGTGACCTATGTGATGCAATGCGATATGGATAATTGAGAGTAATAAAAGAAGTTGATAAATACCTATCGAGTCCAATGTCCTATCACACATACCATCATACACTTCTAATGCATTTCAGAATTTCCTACCCCTCACACACAATCACACACAAATATATAGTAAATATCTTCCACCGTTATGCTGTCGTCAGCAATCTAAGATCAGGGTGAGCACATGTAGCAAGCATACAGAATATAGATTTTGTGAAAAAATCACACATGAAACTGGTGAGAACGATAGTGCTGATAAGCATTTGAATGCCTCGAATGGGGGTGAAGTCAACGACTTGGAACTTTTATGAACCTGATATACTACAGCGGCACTAGATGGACATTCAACAACTATAAAATGCAGAGCTAGCCTTCTTTCTAACTTCACTGTCATTTTGATCACATGAACAAGAATAACACTGCTGCGCAGCATCGAAAATCAATTCCAACGCTCTACAACAATTCAAACTTGAGACCTTCACTAAATGCCTACAACTAACAAATTCACAACAAAATAACAGCAGACTATGGGCAAAAATTAAGACATTATAATGGGTTTTTTTAAGTGTCGTGGTTTGTCTTCAGAGTGTAAGGTGGTATATAAGACCTGGGCCATAAAGAGCTAGTTGTGAGGGAAATGGCCAAGTTGCACTCTACTTCAGGTAGAAGACATTCTGTTAGGTAATTACAATATCTAGCACAGTTTACAAGAGGCAGAGTTAACTGGCCAGCACAGGATGGGACGGAGACACAGTCTCCACTTAACTAACAGTAGCTTACATGCAGACCATTACAAGCTTTGGGCATATCATGCAGAAGGTCTACAGACAAGCTCAGGAAGTATACTGAGGGGAAACGGTAAACTTGAAGCTGAATGAGAAAGTAGTGATATCTTGTTGTTGCCATGAGATTCCTGTGATGGAGTAGGTACTGTTGTTGACAGATTTTGGAGGAGAGTTCCTAAAGGCTGGAGGAATCTACTAAGCATATACAGGAGAGGTAGTGATATCTATAGAACTGAAACACATCATCACTTGGCTCGGGAAAAAATAGGAGCCTATGCAATGCATGATTTACTTACGATACATGAGCTGGAAGAACTGGGAGCAGAAAATATTAGTGTACCACTAAATTCATAGCATAGCTAGAAGAGCTTGTGGCAGAGAAAGAGTGATATGGAGCGGAAACACGATCAGGCTATGACACATGATCGAATCGTGAAAGGAATAATGAAATTTGCTTCCTTGAGACATCAAATCAAGGAACTGTGAAGAGGCAGCAAACCTATATACTCAATCTTGACTCAGGTAACACTCGCCACACCTTACATTTCCGAGCCATCTCCATCATGAGAGACATGACACTTCAGGAAGTGAGACTATGTGTATCGTAGGAGAGCAAGCCTAGATGTGGCAAGCCTCCTGCAGTAGATTCATTTACGGGAGAAAATACATGATCCCGATTAATGTATTGGCTTCCTAACCTAAACAGATGCATGAATGAAATGGATGGTTGGTGAAAATAAACCCCTCCAGCTCTCTGGGCACTTGCGAGGTGAGGCACTTCAAGAGTGGAACCCACTTAAGGCCAGTATGGCCCATTTTCCCTCAATATTTGACCTTTTTTGTGTGCTTATATAATTTCTAAACATCTGTACAAATTGTCTTTCAAATTTGGAAACATTAGGAAGCACAAGTCTCAAGTTATGGTGGATTTTATCCAGGCCTACACTTCATTCAACTGAGAAATTGAAGGAGGGCATTTTTTATTTTATTTAATTTTTACTTGTGGTTACACATTTAGAGCTCCGTAGATTCTGCAAACTTCATGGTGTGGACTTGATATATAGCTCAGAAGAGAGGTCTCTCTGTGTGCTCTCTTTTGATACTAAAATATGTTTCATAGGTATAACTATAGGCAAGTTACTAGACCCTAAAGTGGAGGGACCTCAAAAACCTGCATCCCAAAGTCCCCATCCAGAATAACTCAAGATTGCTAAGTGCAAAAAAATTGAAATTGGTACGAGTGGCTGGAGGAAGCCCTAGAGCCCTTTTTCATTAGGCGTTAAAAATTTATTACCTGGTCAAGCGGCGGGTGGAAAATTGAGGGCGTTGATTGGAAAATTATACCTATGAAACATATTTTAGTATCAAAAGAGAGTACACAGAGAGACCTATCTTTTGAGCTATATATCAAGTCTATACCACGAAGGTTGCAGAATCTACGGAGCTCTAAAGTTGTAATCACAAGTTAAAAAAAAAATATTAACAAATACCATTGTCTCCCTTGAAAGTATATAGTCCAACTTCAACAACGATTTCCCACATTTCCAACAAAAAAAAGCCTTTTTGAATTTCAAAAAAGGATATCTCTAAGAAAAATTAGTGTGTACCTACTTAATTATATATCATTTTATAGCTCTGTCTTTGCTCTATGATTTAATAGAGTTAGTTAAGTAGTAGCTATAAGCACTTCCAAGTTATAAGTTTATTCACAACTGTCCTTAGTGGGAATTAAAAGCGCTGGCACCAGCCAATTGTACAGCAGGTAGTGCACTTAGCAAGCACTATTTAACTCTATTAAATCACTCATTAGTGTCTAAGCAATATTACCAAGAGTTTTGGAAGCCATAGCTGTTTTATTTTTTTAGCTAGGCTTTGTAGGGTTTTAAGGTTGATTTTTCTCACTTTTCCCAGTCTGCATGTCACACACTGTATACAGATCCTATCCTCACTTTTTAAATGTTGTTTTGAAGCACTAAGAGAGATCTATCTTTTGAGCATAAAATCACTGGCATAGGGAGTGTAGTTCAGGAGTTATGGCCCTTGAAAGAGGTGCGAGTTTTTTGAAGAAAAAAATGGGCCATACTGGCCTTAAGCTGCGAGAAGTGGACAAGTTCTACTGCAGTATAATACCTCAATATCCTTCTCAATAATCAACTTCAAATTTTATTTTCTCAACATTTCGACTAGATGATCTAGCCTTTATCAGGAATAATTGGTTCCAAAACACTGGCCACGCAGGAGTTTTGTCATTAGTTCAGAGAAAAAATTGGCTGTAGCTGACTTCATATACTGCACAGAATCCTGTGATACTGTCACATACAAACAGTTACATGAGGGTTTATGCTATGGTTCCCAAATTTTCAAAGGTTTGGCAGGCATGCAGGCCCTATATTTTGCCAGGCACTCGCCTTCCAATTGGTAGGTTCATTTTCACCTGTACTGCCTGCCTTGTCTTTGTGGGAGCTCTGAGACACTCTTCAATCCTTGCTTAGACACATGGACTCCTTTCTGGTCATGGTGGATTGGTGGTCATTGTTTTAGTTTCCTGGGGTTTGCCCCAGGTTGCCCTAATGTGATGCCATTTCATCTGCTTGCCATATCATGACACCGCATCTTTTTCGCCAATCTTCTTGTAGTTTCTGTCCTCCTTTAGCAGCAGTTCTCTATTTTTCTTACATGTGCAGCTTGAAGTGTAGCAAAGTGAAAAGGCCAATAGTGTGGACTGCTTGAAATGATGCAAACTGACACAACTTGATGCTAAGCAATGCGAAAGCTTTGCGACATATTGTGAACGAGCCTTTAAGCAAGTTGGCTGAAGATGGAGATGTAGCTTCACATTGTCAATGTTGACATCCTCACAGTTCATCCTCATTGTATTGGTCATCTTCTGACATTAGCAAAGCTTCTTTAGCCAACCTATGTTTCTGCCTCAACTCCACCGCAGCTCGAAAAAAATGAACGGATTCCTACTTTGCTAAGTGCATAACACTATGGTTCTCTAAGCAATGTGTTCATAACACATTCACGTATCAAATGCAACGTCACCGTGGACCGCAGATGAGAAGTAATTCCATAACATATCCACGTATCAAATGCAATGTCACCATGGAACGCTGATTCCATGCTCCACACACACTTAATTTAAAAAATTATAGCAAAGAATTCAAAAATGTAAATGAGCCCACATTGAAGCTAAGAATTATTTTTAATAATACATTTTACCCCTATCTCTTTTCCAGTTAACTAGTACCCTCTGGCTAGAAAGAGTTCATAGTTCTACAGCATTCGCAACAAACATACTTTGAGGAATCAAATCAGTCTGCAGCAAAAGCTTGAGAGGTATATAGAATGAGAGACTTGCTCTTTTGCTAGCTAAATATACATATATTATGCAGGCAAAGAAATTTTGGTAGAGGTTTCAATGGATGTGTGTTGTTTTAAAATGTTGTTTAGTAAGAATTTATTCGCAGTTAATCACTGCTTATCTTGTAGGTTGGGTGGTGCTAAACAACCATGATTGAGCATTATTCATGGAGATCAAGAAGTTGATTGCCTATGAAAGTCTCTGTCAGCTGAGAGCTTTATAATAATAATAATAATAATAATAATAATAATAATAATAATAATAATAATAATAATAATAATAATAATAATAATAATAATAATAATAATAATAATAATAATAATAATAACAATAATAATAATAACAACAGCAACAACAATTAGTTCTATGATGCTTACTGGGTTATTTTCATAGTAGTTGTCTATTTCTGCTTGGAGTTTCTCCTGGATGTCAGGGTGCAGAGCTAGCAGGTAAGAGACATAAGTCAGAGCATTGGCAGTGGTCTCATAACCAGCCAGCATGAAGGTGATAGCATGGCCGGCAATCTCTTCATCGTCCATCTTTGTTGTGTTGCTACCACTGTTGTCCTCAACACTAGCTTCAATCATGAGCTGAAGGAGATCCTTGTACTGAGGAGATGATAATACAATAAGTACTTCATGGGGTGACTTAATTATGACAACTACTCGTTGACACATTTACTCACAGATAACATTGGAATAAGTTAACACAGACACCTAACCAAGGGAGGCTCCAACAGTCCGGCCAGTATGGATACTTCCCAGTACAATATTAAACTTATGGATAGTTTATGACAGCTATATATGGACAGCAGCAATTAACGGTCATTTGATTGAGATCATATCTGCATTCATTAGGACTGCGTTCATTATGTCACAAGAAAGACCAAACTATTAAGTTCAAAGACTCAATAATCAACTTGAAATTTACTCTCTCGACGTTTCGACAAGATGCTCTAGTCTTCAGATGCTAAGATATATGTGAGCTTGTTTATACCAGTAGAACCACACCCTAGCATACGCATCCAGATTGTGAACCGGATGTGGCAAAATTAAATAAAAATACAAACAATAAAAATACAAACAATAAATAAAATTAGGAAATAAACAATTAAAAACACACAATTAAAAACCAAATAAAAATACACAATAAAAAAACTATTAAAAAAATATACTAAAAAATTAATAATAAATAAATAAAAATATAAATAAATAAAAATACACAATTAAAGAAATTAAATAAATCATACAATTAAAAAATAAACAAAACTACACGATTAAAAAATAAAAATAAAGAAATTAAAAAAACAAATAATATAATGCACAGTAGATAAAAAATACATAATTTAAATCTAATAATAAATTAATAAAAATGCACAATTAATAAAATGCTCAATTAAAAAAATATATAAAGATACACAATTAAAAAATGAAGGTAATAAACAAATAAAAATAAATAATTAATAAAAATACATGATTAAAGAATTACACAATTAAACACTAATTAAACACTAATAAGTAAACACTAATAAGAAATTTAAAAAATACACAATTATGAAATGCTCAATTATTAAATAAAAATACACAATTAAAGAAATACAATAAATTACACAATTAAAAATAAATAAAACTGCATAATTAAAAACATAATTAAAAACTAATAAAAAATTAATAAAATACACTAATAATATAATGCACGATTAAAGAATTACCTAATTAAAAGCTAATAAAAAATTATAAAAATACACTAATATACATAATTAAAAACTAATACTAAAATATATAATTAAAAACTAATATACATTATTAAATTAAAATCTAATAATAAATAAATAAAATGCAAATTAATACTAACTGCAAATTAATAATAACTGCAAATTTGCAAATTAATAATAAATAAATGAAAATACAATAAATAAAAATACACAATTAAAAGCTAATAGTAAAAAAATATATGCAATTAACCGTCTCACCACCGTATCCGCCATATGGCGGATTGTAAATGACCGCGACAAAAACAAATATATAAAATCGTTAGTTTTAGCTACGCATGTGCTAAATATACCTGGGGATGTCCCTTGCTTTGCTAGAGCTGGAATTAAAATAGCTGAGGTATAGTGCCTAGGTAACCAAGGTATTCGTGACGTCAAACTCAGCTGATCGATTAAAAAATGGCTTCTAGACTAAATTGGACGATGTTTTGGCAATGCTGGATGACGACAAATTCAGTCGTCTGAGGATGAAAGCAGTGATGAGGAAGGAGAAGGGATATTTGCCTACCACGGAGAACAGACTAGAGATCCTGAAGAGCTAGCAACTCTGAATGACATCGTAGATTCAGAACCTTTTTTTGCCAGTCCAGAGATAGTAGCGCTGATTTGCATAGGGATCCAGGTCTTGAGACTGACGATGTTGAAGAACAGGAACAAGATGTCCCAGGAAAATAAATAGCCATACATGTAAGATCCTTTAGCATTACTGCTTTTTTTCTGACTTGTATAAAAAATAGCATTTACCTGGGTACTTCGCTGGTACTAGCTATCCATCTATATAGCTATAATAATATAAAGCTAGTAGGTAGTTAGTTAGCTATGCAGGGTTGTATACAGAAATTTTGCCAAGGGGGGGCGAACTTGAGATATGGAAAAATAAGGGGGGGCGAACTTGAGATATGGAAAAATAAGGGGGGGGCGGAGAGCCTGGATGGTGCGGAAAGGGGACGTGCACCCTGGGCTTCCGCGTGGAGTACGAAAGTGTTTTACCCACAGGTATTTTTGCAGTACTAACTGTATATATAGCTGCTACTTATGATGGCATGCACTTTTTCTAAAATCTTTAGTACAACATTCCATCTTAAATATTTGCTGAAGTTGCATGCTACGGCAATCAGCATATATAGATTAGATATAGTCACTTGTCACTCGTATAATGGAGGTGGGCTTTTGTGAAATCGAATTATGTTGCATTCCATGCATTTTCTTACAAAATCATGGACAACAGGTTTCATACACAATTTTTCTCTAGTTCTCTAGGGGGGGGGGGGGGGGTGGAAATGGTTGGTCACTTGGTGCCCTAATTTTTGTTAATATTTTCTTAACATGTTCATAAGTCGTAAAAGGGGGGTCTGGGGGGAAGATCCCCCCATATTTTTTTTGGCTTTTACAATGTCTGAGGATAGCTATTTTGACTGACTACCAATGGCATTATGCTATACCGAACTATGGCTAGACTGTATATATTTCTCATGATATTGTAGCTGCTTGGAAAAAGGAGAGCATGTGTCATGACACGATGACATCACACACCACCACGTGCTCTCCTTTGTAGGTTTGTCACTTCTTTTGTTTCTCCTTCTTTCCCACTCCCTCTCTCTCAGTATTTTTAACTCAGTCCATTATGTCATGGTCTTCAAGTCTAATCTTAGACATGATGTCATCACACGCCACCACGTGTTCTCCTTTGTAGGTTTGTCACTTCTTCAGTTCCCTCCTTCTTTCCCACTCTCTCTCAGTATTTTTAACTCAGTCCATTATGTCATGGTCTTAAAGTCATCACACACCACCACGTGTTCTCCTTTGTAGGTTTGTCACTTCTTCAGTTCCCTCCTTCTTTCCCACTCTCTCTCAGTATTTTTAACTCAGTCCATTATGTCATGGCTTAAAGTCTCTAGAAAAGAAACCTTACTAGCTGATTTCTCTTCATATTAATATGGATATTCGCTCATACTTTGCAAGTACTTCTCAAGCCTCTTCTCATGCTAATAGCAGCGATAGCGAAGATAGCAGAACAGATAGCTCTGAGCATGTCGAGGCATCTAGTCCTAGCCTTAGTCCTCCACCTTCAAAGAAAAGCAAGAAAAACAAACACCGCTCTTCTGTATCCACGAAGAGAAAATACTCTAAGAGCTGGGAGAAAGATTTCAGTTGGCTCTATTATGACGAGGATAGCGATGGTGCCTTTTGCAAGGTTTGCAAGCAATCTGGTCTGCAGCGTACTGGAGGAGTGTGGGTCACACAACCTTGCAGAAATTGGAAGAAAGCTGTTGAAAAAATGAAAGCTCATGCGAGAAGTGACTTCCATATCCATGCAACTCTAGCTCTTTTTGCAGCTAAAGGAGCAGCCAAAGGTGGAACAGTTGTACAGCAACTCCAGAATGTTTTAGCTCGCAAAAGAGCTCAGAACAGAGCTGCAGTGAAGTGCCTGATCCTACTCACTCATTTTCTTATGAAAGAACAAGTTGCACATTCGACAAAATTTGAGAAGCTGGTTGACGTGGTGGTTCGATGTGGCAGCCAACATTTGAAGCAATTCTTAGAAACTGCACCAAGAAATGCTGTGTACACATCAAGAGTGGCTGTGGTTGAATTCATCGAATCATTGGGGACATGGGTGGAGGAGTCGATTCTGAAGCGACTTCAAAAGGCACCTATGTACAGCCTCATGGCAGATGAGTGCACAGATGTCACCAACGTAGAAGAATTGTCTGTGTTTTGCCGCTGGGAGGAAGATGGTGTACCAGTAGAGTGCTTTCTGGAGCTTATTCCATTGAAGAAGGCTGATGCAGAGACCATCTATTCTAATCTCATCGATTGTTTAAAGAAGAAAGGTCTACAAGTCGGAAGAATAGTTGGATTGGGATTTGATGGAGCTGCAACTTTTTCTGGACGAAAGACCGGGGTTCAGGCACGTATCAAGAAACATACTCCTCACGCTCTGTTTATACACTGCCACTGTCACTTACTGCAGTTGGCTTGTGTGCAAGCTGCCAATAAAACTCCTGGAATTGCTCATGTTTACAGAACATTGACTACTCTTTGGAAGCATTTTCGCAATTCCCCCAAGCGAGCAGAGTGTCTGAAGGAGGTACAGCACGTTCTTGAACTTCCAGAAATGAAAGTGATCAAGCCATCTGACACACGCTGGCTGGCACATGAAAGGTGTGTCAAAGCTGTCAAAGCAAGTTATTCTGCAATTGTAATCACCATTGGGAACATCTACGAGACGTCCCACGAGCCAGAAGCTCTTGGAATCCATGGTGCCCTCTGCAAATTGTCTACGATTGCAGCTATATATTTGCTTGATTTCACTCTACCACAAGTAGCCAAGCTCAGCAAAGCACTTCAGGCAGAGCAGCTTGACCTCTCGTTGATATCATTCCTTGTTGATGCTACTGTTAAATCCTTGGATGATGCAGTTTTGCCTGGAGCGAACTGGGTGTTGGAGCTTCTTGAAAACGTTGAAGACTTGAAGTCATCTACAAAGGTGTCTATTGACGCTGATAAAATACTTTCGTTCCAGAATGTTGTTGGTAAGCCTTTTGTTGCTGATTTAAAGGCCAACATAACAAGCCGATTTTCTTCATCCAACGCTGTTGTATCAGCATTGTCTATATTCGATCCACGGAAAGTTCCAAAACCAGATTCAGTATCTTTTCCCACTTATGGAGACACGTCTGTTGAGAAACTGATTGCTCACTACGGAGAAGATAGAGATGCAGAAACATTGGATGGAGAAGAAACAGTGAAGACAGCCATGATTTCCACTGAAATACTTACAGAGTGGAAAACATTCCGCCAGCTGTTAGTCAAGCAACCACGGGATACTACTGCATCACAGCTGAAAGAACTTGTTTCAAACGACATGCTCAAGGCCATGTTTCCCAATTTGCACAAGATTGCCTCCATCTGCTTATCGATTCCAGTTTCTACTGCTTCTGTGGAGAGAAGCTTCTCACAGATGAAGATGATCAAGACTCGTTTGCGTAATTCTCTAAGTGACTGCAGCCTTTCTCACCTTATGAGGGTTGCTATAGAGGCACCAGAAGTACTCTCTGAGAGCGACCTTGAAGAGATTGTGGACGTATGGCAGAGAAAACCAAGAAGAACCTCAGTTTGACATTCCTATCATTTGAACCTGATATCATAAGCTTATTACACTTTTCTTGTATTACACCTTTCTTGACATTATTTAAAAAAATATCTCTAATTTCAAGGGGGGGGGGGCGAGAATGATACAAGGGGGGGCGAATGCCCCCCCCCGCCCCCCCCTAAATACACCCCTGGCTATGGTTTCTAATTATCTGTCCTAGTAAAATATGACACTGTCATTTTATTATATTTACATCATGATGTAATCTCCAGTTATCTGTCCATATTCTGCCTAAAAATACAATCAAAACAAACAATCAAATGTTGTAATGATATTCATCGTATGTGGTCAGTTGCTAGGAAACCTACAGTTGACCACAATGTTTGTCAACACCAATGCTATAACATCAATCATGGTTGCTAGGGACATTTGTGCACTCCTGGCTGAATATAAAATATTACGTAAAATAACGTCACTATTTTTAAAAAGTGCTGTGTAAATCCAGCGGTGGAAGGGTTAAACGAAATAAAATTTAAAAAATAACACCAAAACAAAACAAAATGATAAACATTAAAAAATTATCCTTCTGATGGTGTTATTATAATTGTGTATTTTTTGCCACTTCCGGTTCATGTGCTAGACGTGTGTACCAGGGTGTGGTTTGTATCCCTCCTGATAATAATTCCTTCCTGATGAAGGCTAGTCGAAATGTCGAGAGAGTAAATCTCAAGTTGATTATTGAGAAAGTCGTTGTATGTGAACTGATAGTTTGTTGAGAAATTGATGATATTACGTGTTCACTACTAGGAGCTCACAGACTAACTTATGTTTAGACCATGTACCATTTACTATAAATGAAATACTCTGCTCGATTAGACCATGCACCAGCAGGAAGTATGAAAGCTACAGAGAGAATGCTGTCTGGAGTGGGTGAAGAAATCTTGGCCATCAGACACCACTGAAGTGATAAATAAATACTTCAAAAGTTGAGACAAAGTGTCACATGATGAAGCGTTCAGTTAAAGCCAGAGCAATTAGAAAAAGTGATGCAGCAAACATCTCCAATGAGACAGCCATAGCCACAGAAAAGGTGGAAGAGACTGACGATGAGGATCCTTCCGCAAGTGACAAAGCTGACTATAAACAAGACGAAACTAGAGTAGAGAACAATGACTTTGAGTATGCACATAATAATTGTCAGTTGCTCAAGATCAGAGCACATGCCCTTGAGTAGAACACGGCTTAAGCACCTCATAGAATAAGCATGTTCCAATCACGGCAAATTTACTTTAATTAAGCAATTAACAATACGAGGGTAAATTAATTAGTTTATTGATCTTCCTGCACGCTGAAATTTATTATTGGCTGATGTTAACTTAACAAATATTGGTCGACTTTAGCCATTTAGGGGGTGCAACTTAAACTGGGGGTGCAACTTAAACCATTTAGGGAGTGCAACTTTAACCAATTTCGGAGCAACTTTAATGATTTAGGGAGATGCGACTTTAACCATTTAGGGGGGTGCAACTTTAACCATTTAGGGAGGTGAGACTTTAACCATTTAGGGGGTGCAACTTTGTTTCATTGGTTTTACTAACTTAAATAATTCACTGACTTGCATCTTCTGGCAAAGAGTTCCGCAGTGAATTGGCACATAGGAAAAAGGAAAATTCATAGGACATGATTCGGACATGAGGAAGAGTTTATCATGATTCAGTAATCATGATAACCTCTTAATCTAGGAGTCTCCCAGAAAGGAGTAGTATATTCCAAAACTAGGAGAGATACAACTGAAGCAGAGTTGTTTGACTAGAAATGTTGAAGTTAATGTAAAGCCACACCCACATCCTGGCCTGACTGTCTAATTGCCCGAGTCTCCTCTGTTAGCTGACAGTTACTCTGTTGACAGTTACTCAGTTACGTGTTACTCATTTGACATAGTTGATACGGTTACCTGCTGACAGTAGACACACCTAGTGGCCACAGTGACTCAGTTGATATATGTACCTTATAGAGGGAAAATTTCAAAGGTTATTGTATTTGTATCAAAGCCAAATGTGCTTTAGAATGGAATTTCAAAAAGGTTTTTTTGACGAGGAAAAATAATCACATATCATAATTATGCACGGATGTGGGTGTGTTGACTTCTAACCCCTTTTGAGTAGCTAGAATGGCTGTCTAATTTCAATTTAACAAAGTAGCTTCGGCCTTTGGCAAATGAAAAATAAATTCTGACAGTGGAGCTGGAAAGGTCTTTCACAAGCTGAAAGTAACTGTAGAGACTTACTAGCCATGATCTCTGTCCAATCTCGATGTGTCTAACTTAGTCTCATGCAGCCATATCCTTGACCAATCTAATTATTACTCTTCATTCGAAATCTCCCCACTATGATAGCTACTCTATTGACAATTTACTCAGTTTACAGTTACTTAATCTACTTAATGGCATTCAAAGTTGCACAGGATAACTCACTCAATTTCCCAATTCCAAACCAGTGGCCATTTCAAGTAGATATACTACATGCATTTGTGCTGTTCTGCCTGGTCATAGTTGTTCGGAAAATCATCCATGAGAAAATACTTCACTTTAATAAATTCTCAATGAACTCTCGGTTGACATAATAACATTACAATATCCTTCTCAATAATCAACTTGAAATTGTACTCTCTCAACACTACCGGTATATAGCAGGCTCACGCAATCTTAGCATCTCATTACTCCTGATGAAGGCTATCTAGTTGAAATGTCGAGAAATACAATTTCAAGTTGATTATTGATAAGATTATTGTAATACTTTCACTTTTTGTGGAAGTGTTATTGCATGATGATGTGTAAGTAGATCATAACAGGATATCAAAAGCCTTTTACTTATAGCAGTTATCCTATGCACAAGCAAAAAAAAACCCTGTAAGACAAGGCAGAGAGCTGCTAGGCAGTTTAAACAAATTGTGTCATCTATTTTCAGTGCCATTAAGATGCCACTGTATGTCTCTCCGAGTATGACTTGAGGAATTCAGATTCAGAACTTCTTCAAAATATTTACTGAGATAAAGTATGGTTCTCTAGATGTGACTGAGTTGGGTGGCATCTTAGAAGGAAAAAAACATGGCTGATTCTTCCATCTTGGCTTTATCCAAAGTCTCATGGAGTTCTAGTCTAGTGGGTAGAGAGCTAAGCCACAGCATATGTCGATGTCCTAGCAAGATTTGAGGCCATTTTTCGTAGTATAAGGCCACTAGTTTCGCTTGCCAGACTATACCATGTCACAGGAAAAAAATGTTTGCTCGCTCATAAAAATGGGGGAAATGTTTCCCAAATCAATTATACATGAGAAGAAATACCATAAATGAAATATCACACAACACATCTATTA
This sequence comes from Cladorhizidae sp. MBARI D1340-BT2, assembly GCA_028752905.1. NCBI lineage: Eukaryota > Metazoa > Porifera > Demospongiae > Poecilosclerida > Cladorhizidae > Cladorhizidae sp. MBARI D1340-BT2. Next base: position 16,829,766 of record JAQNBH010000009.1, read on the forward strand.
ATACCACTGCAATGCTGCATACCTTTCCGGGCTCTTTTTCCTTGCGACGTTCTTGAATAAGCTTGGAGGCAGTCTCGCATAGGATTATAAAACTAATCTGTATTTTGCTTCCCTGTAACATGTACTGGAGTACAGGAGTCAACCATGGGAAGTTACCTGCCAAGACAACAGGAGGCGCAGTAACAAATAACATGGTGAATACTTGGTATAAATATTCTCTCACTCATAATCACTACGGCATCATCTGGAGATGTCTTTTTCATTTCATGTGCATCACCAAACAGTAAAGCAGCTGCATCAGCGAGATAATCTGATTCTCCTCTCTGGAGGTCGACATTTCGACCAAAAGCAGTTGCAAAGATAGTCTCCATGGTGAAATTACCATAGATCCTGCATGATAAAAATAAGATTATTTCGCTGCACCAATAGAGCTTCATATACTTCCCACCTGAATAATTCAACACTCTTCCCTGTATCTGCATGGCTTGTGAAAACCTCTACCAGTGTCCTCACACTGTCAACAATCAGAGGTGTCATCTGGGGCCAAAGGGAGATGCTGGGTAATAATGCAAGATTTAGAATTAAACAGACATACTGCTCTCATCTTGGAGGCAGAGAAGGTGGGGGAGAGTGTCTGGCGTGCTCTGCGCCATGTCTCATCTCTAGTTTGTAGAAGACCAGGTTTAACTGTAGTATTTCTCCTTACAAGGTCAGGAAATTTCTAAGAGGTCAACAATTGTTCCAAGTCATGTGCATGTAATTATCAACACTGACACAAACTACTCACATCTCGGTTGATAAAGATACCAGAGTCCTTTATAGTGACAAGCTTGATAAGCTCCAAGTCTGTAACAGAGACGTGAGGAAGTGTTCCGGTGTAATACCTGGATAGATTTTTGCCTTGCATCAATACACTATCCTCTCAATTTTTATGTAGATAGACATACCCCACTATCGGTCCATAAGTCTTGTGAAGGTCTTCAGTATACTTCATCAGCCCCTACATGAAAACAACAACAGTTCGACCCTTTACCCTTTACTCTTTTGCAGCATGTAAATGTTACTGCTCAAAATGAGTATCAGTTGCTTCACTCACTTTATATATCATTGTATCATTTAATATGGATACGAGATAAATAAAATAATAACGTACTGTTTCAATGAATGTACTTAAATTATAAAATGTAACATGCACGTTTAATTGCTCCTGTTATTTTGGTAATAAATGTAATATCTATGTAGCTGTATTGATCGTCTTTTTTCTAGTTCATCATTGGTGGCTGAAGAAGATGGAGTCAGACTGCTGGTGAAGAGTACATAACTGTGTCTGTCACACTACACCTTCCACAAACTTGACAGCTCAAATGAAACCTAGCTCCATACATAGAACATTATATGCATCTAACATGGCTTCCTATCCCACAGCTTGGAACATAGTACCCATCATACACTTGGCTGTACTCTCCAACTGTTGTAGGGTTGCTTCTTACTCTCAAGTCTCTAATTATTAATCACAACTTTGTCAGATTATGGTGGAAGTGAACCGTAGCAGTTGAGGTCAAAATTTGTGTTACCTTAGTTTAAGGGCTGTCCACACTATGGAAAAATGAAAGCGTATCAGAAGTGCATTCAGTCCTACATAATCAAGATTCCAATAAATGCATACTGTCATGTCTTCACTAGTATTTCAATAAAGAACACGCAGTAGCCAAAAAAAGGGGGGAGAAAGAATTGCTTTTTTTCCTGCTAAGGATAAGCTACCTGCAGATTCGAAGGAGGCCTATGCTGCAGAACAGAAAAAGGATAGAGCTATGGGAAAGGGAGAATTATTGAAAAGATGATGCTCAAAGAATCCCACAGGAAAAATTAGGAGGAGTATGCTAGCAGGAGTATGCTAGCAGTAAAAAAAGGAGGTATTCACTATCTACATATAAAATGTTGCCGCATAAGTTAGTCGAGACCTTGCTAGTTTATGCCCTACAAGTAATCTCTAGCCGAGTTAGCACTCTAGTTGCCTCCAAGATCTAACAAGTAGTCTTAGCAAGGAGAAGTTCTATTTAACACACATCTGCATAAGACCAGAACTATTTCTATACTTTTTATTTGACACCTATTTTATTGCTCTGGATTGATTTCAACATCTGAAGGCATATTGGATCTAATGCACATCTGAAGGCATATTGGATCTAATGCACATTTGGATGGAAAATCATAATTGGCGAGCCAAGCGAGCCGTCAGTGGGGAATTGGATGGAAAACTTGGTATTGCCACGCATGACGAGTCAATGTATGTACAGTAGAACATCAGAGTTACGAACCCCAGAATTACGAACACCTCAGTCAAACCGAACGGCAAGTCAACATCCAACGGGTCAAGGATCGTCACACGACATGCACAGGTAATATTTATCGTGCATGCACACATCTGAATTGCAACTGCTCTCTCTCCTTTGCACGCTAGCAATGTGTAGTTTCTTTGCCATGGCCTCAAGCTCTTCTATGAAACGTAAGAGAGTTACGCTATCCATCGATGAGAAACTTAAGATTTTGAAGAAAGTGGACCACCAAGGCAGTACTTTGTCAGCCGTAGCCAACGAGTTTGGAATTGGGAAAACAACCGTGACAGACATTTAAAAAAATAGGGAAAAGGTCGCGGGGTTTGCTGCTGAAGCACAAGATGTTAGCTTCCTGAAAAAGAGGTACATAGTAAGAAGAGCTGATGATGATGCTTTTGATAGAGCCATGCATTTGTGGTTCACACAATAACGGCATAAGGGCACACCAATCAGTGCTGTCTTGATGATGGAAAAAGCAAGATTGCTTTTTCAACAGCTCCACCCAGATAAATCTGAAGATGACTTTAAAGGTAGCAATGGATGGTTGCATCGATTTAAGAAGAGACATGGAATAAGGCAGTTGAGTCTACAAGGTGAAACCCTGTCAGCAGATGCTAGTGCTGCAGAAAAATTTAAGATATTTTTCCAAGAATTTGTGGAAGAACACAAGCTGTCTCCACACCAGATTTTTAACTGTGATGAGACAGGCCTGTATTGGCGTCTTCTCAAACAAAACCTTAGCCGATGCTTCTGAAAAGAATGCAAAAATCTCCTAAGGATAGAGTGACATTGATGGCCACTGCTAATGCCAGTGGAGATTTCCACCTGCCATTATTATTTATACACAAAAGTGCTAAGCCGTGTTGTTTTTCTGGAGTCAATATGTCGGCTCTGCCCGTTCTTTATTACAGACAGAAGAGTGCGTGGATGGACATAATAATTTTCTCAGATTGGTTCAACAAACAATTTGTGCCCTCAGTGAAGTTCTATCTGCAGTCAAAGTCATTGTCTTCTAAAGCTGTCCTCCTCCTCGATAATGCTCCATCCCATCCCTCTTCATCCACACTTGTGTCTGCTAATGGTGACATTAAATGTTTATTTCTACCACCCAATGTAACCAGCTTGGTTCAGCCTATGGATCAGGGTGTGCTTGAGAACTTAAAGTGTAGATATAAGAAACTACTTTTAAGAAAGCTGCTACTGGGGAACTCAGAGTATGACTCTTTTGTGCAATTCAGCAAGAGCCTCATCATCAAAGATGTGGTTTATCTTTGTGCCAAGTCCTGGGATGAGATTTCTACAATCTCACTTAGTCGTGCCTGGAACAAGCTAGGCTTTGGTCCAGACTTTGGTAGTCAACAAGAAGAATTGCCAGGGGTGTCTGAAGTATGTAATCAGTTAGGTGTCCCTGATGCTGAGATGGAAGAATGGCTAACCATGGACCAAGGTGAAACTGGTGTGGAGGACATGACTGATGAGATATACTAGGAACTGTTCCAGAATCATCAGTAGTTGATGAAAGTGAGGAGGAAGAGGAAGAACAAACTGGTGTCACCATCACCCATACTGAAGCTGAAGAAGCTTTCAGCACTTGTTTGACATGGATGGAACAACAAGCAGAAGCTACACCAATGAACTTGGTACTTCTGCACTCTTTAGCAGCAAAGAAGAGACACGATTAATTAAAACAAACACACATTACTGATTTCTTAGTTATACAGTATGTACATATAGTAAAATGTTAGTGCATAAAGTACAGACATACTTGGTGTAATGGTACATAATTTGTACAAGTGAATATAATTTAATACAAGTGATGGCATAGCATTAAGGTAAGTGGAGAGGTAAAAGAGACTTGTAACAGTGAAACAATTGTGAAATACCTATAGAATAGTAGATAAGTACGTACAAGTACATGTACATACTGTTAACCCTTTCACTGGCATAAGCGACTTAAGTCGCGAAAACTGATTAGTCGCGACGAAAAAATTCGTAAAAAATTAACCGTTCGCGGTATATACTTAAAAAATTGCACGAATATGCCTAAAGCATGCCTCTAATATACCCCTGAATATCAGGAAAATACGGAATGAGGAAAGGGAAGTAAACGTGCCAGCAAACATCACTTCCGGTTCATTCCCGGTCTCGAAGAAGAAATGGCAACCCGCTTTAGTAGAGACGAAGCGTTAAGACTTCCTATTTGAGGATGACTTCGGCCTGTTCGAGATTGACGTTAGTGAAGAAGAGGAAGAAGGTGCCTGTGCTTACCTGGGAAGTGGCGTAGTTGACGGTGATGCTATGGCAGTTTAGCTATAACAGAAGCTGTTGGCACCGACCACGAAGCAAGTTTTCAAAGTATAGGTCGCCCTACTCTGCCAAGCGAAGCTTCAGACGATAGTGATGATCACGAAGACTTCCCCCAAGGTAAGAATAGATAAGAGTTGTATAGTAAAGCCTAGTAACTAGCATAATAATAAGAACTATTTCTCCTTGGAAGGTAGTTTCACTCATGGACCTGGAGGAGGAGGAGGAAGCAGCAGAGGAGAAGACAGGGTTGGAGGAGAGGTTATTATTTATATATATATATATTTTTTATAATGTAGCTTGTCTGAGTTATGCTGAACATGCAGACCTTCACAGTGCCAAGCATTGCCCTTTTATTTTTTATCTATATTTATTTATAATTATGTTATGCACACTTTGCACATACTTTTATTTATTTTTCAGTACTATGGACCCTAGGCTCTTTGTTATGCTATTCACATCTTTGTGGTTTGATATAAAAATGTTGTTGACAAATAGTTGTTGTTGACCAAACGTTGACTAGCTAACATTGCTGATTTCATGTGTATGAAACCGAGCCTTTTAATGATATTCACATCTTTGTGGTTTGTTATAATCAACCAAAAAATTGTTGTCGACAAACAGTAGTTGTTGTTGACCAAAAGTTGACCGGCTAACATTGCTGGTTTCATGTGTAATATGAAATTGAGATGATATAATGATATAAACCCGATATAAACCCTTTTATTTTACTTCCTGTCTCTTATAACAATATTCACATTTCTGTGGTTTGTTGCTAAGCAACTAAAATTTGCCATAACCTCCCTTCATGCATCAGCTATCACCTGATATATAGTTCTTGGGTACTTGTCTTCATGTGGTCCTCTATAAAAAAAATTATGTGAAATTGTGTCAATTTTTGTAAAAAGTCCTCCGTAAATCTGCCAGTGAAAGGATTAAACAAGTCATGATATCAATTGTTTCAGAGTTACGGACATTTCAGAGTTACAAACACTCATTTTCCCCAAGGGGTTCATAACTCTAAGGTTCTACTGTACCTATGCATGTATTCACTGTAGATTCACCCATGGTGGGACGAAATCATAAATAGTAGTAAGTGTTAAAAAAATTGTGGTTACCACTTTAGCTTCATGGGTATGCTGTGTGCTCTCTTTTGACATTTTTCATAGCTATAACTATACCCAAGTTACTGGAGCTAAAGTGAGGTACCTCAAAACCTGAGTACCTGATATTGGAACATATTTTCCTCCAGATTGCCAAGTGCTAGACAGCTGAAATTAGCACCTGTGGCTAGAGGAAGCCCTACTCTATACACCGGCTCGTTTCATTAGGCACTAAAACTTGAGTATGTGATCAAGCACATTTGGAAAATTAAAAATATATTCATTTTCTCACCACGCACTTGACCACATACCCAAGTTTTAGTGCCCAATGAAGAAACAAGTTGTTTGTATGAGTAGGGCTTCTTCTAGCCACAGGTGCTAATTTCAGCTCTCTAGCACATGGCAATCTAGAGAAAAATGTGTTCCAAAATCAGGCACTCGGGTTTTGAGGACCTCCACTTTAGCTCCAGTAACTTGGATATAGTTAGAGCTACGAAAAATGCTTTAGTTTCAAAAGAGTGCTCACAGAGAGACCTATCTTTTGAGGCTATAAATCAAGTCCATAGCTATGAAGTGTGCAGAATCTATGGAGCTATAAAGTGGTAAACACAAGTTTTTAAACAATATTATGGTTTCGTCCCCCCCCCTTAAAGAGGGCCACCCACCCAGGCTTAAGTAAATTGGTAATGGTCATCATAGTGAAGAGAAGGATGAAGATTCGAAGGAAAACTGGCTGCACATGCAAGTGGGAATGGGCTGTGTTGTTAATACATGTGGCCAACAGGAAAGTATGCTGAAGTTTCATTCTGACGTGGATAGCCAATTCATCAACATGCTCTAGCAGTGCAAGTGTGATTGCTACACTGGAAAAGATCGTCATGGTGAATCTGAGCGGGCTCTTGCTTCAAGATGCCAGTTCAGAATCTGTGAGGAATATAAACTACATACGACTCTTAGCTACTTTCCTTATCATAATCCACGCATTACAATATGATGCCACCAATAATGCACAGATCAGTGTGTCCTGTATCAGGCCTTCAGCTATGCTAAGGTTATGACAATGGCTAGAGCACTACAATGATAGCAGTGGCGTAGGAAGAGGGGGGGCTCCAGGGGCTGGAGCCCCCCCATAAGTTCAGGTAATCTAAATTGGTTCTCATTAATGCAAAATGTGGTTAGCTATGCTATCTGGTCAATTCAAGGACACTTTGTCATTGTAGCTATATAGTAGATTTTAGTTAGTCATTCAATCATAAAATATCAATAAAATCTTAATAGCTAGTGTGTAGCTAGTGTGCAGATAGCTATAAATATACTCAGTCTCACTCTCTCATTACAACTATTCTAGCAATCAACAAGGAATGATATCAGGAGAGTGCATGAGGCGAGTTCATATGACCCACAATCATTAATGAGATCAACCACTGCCACAACCCATCTAGTGTGATAATTAGCTATGTACTACTTTATCCTATCAGGCTCAATTTGGAACCCATCTTGAAAGCTATGACCCAAGCTAAGATTTCAACTTTCTTGGCTTCAAAAAGCAAGGATCATAGCTCTGGCTCTACTAGTGGTAAGTACCTAGTAGTTAACTAGCTAACCACAGAATACTCTTGAATATAGATCCTTCTGGATCCTCACCAATCTCCGTCATCAAGCCACAAGAAGTTCCCAGAATGACAGTGATCAAGAATGTGGGCTCACTCATCTGTGTTAGATACACGCTCTCAGTGTGAGTGTCCTTGCTGTAAAAGGCCCACCCAGTAAACCAGTTGATGCTAAGGAATCCTCTAGGCATGTTTATTCGCATCACAGCCAGTAGTTGAACAAGAAGAAAACCTATAGTCGATCTCTACAAACAAGTTGGTATAAAAGGTACCCGTGGATTACAGTGTGTACCACAAGTTACAAAATATTTTGTCACACGTGTCGATTAGCAAAGTGTAAATGTCTCATTATTTTTTCAAAACGCCAACTGAGTTGCTTTATTGAAGAGGGATTTTGTAATTGTAAGGCAATAGCAAAGATGGATGAGCATGAAATAAGTGGAATGCACCGAGAAGCTGTAATGAAGTTACTGCTGCACAGTCACGTTGTACTGATGTACGTGCACAGCTTAGTGCTCAGATTTCATCTGGTCAAAAGCAGCATCAATTGATGTTATTGAAAGAAAGTAGTATTTTTGGGGGAGGGGGGCTCGTCAAGGTTTGCCGCTACGTGGGCATCATGAAGATGTTCAGTCAATGGAGGGTAACTTATTTAAACTCCTTTTGCTGAGAGCAGAGGACTGTCCGGAATTAAAGGCCTGGGTGTATCAGAAGGAATATATATCTCCTGAAATAGTCAATGAAATAATTGCAACACAGTACTTCGTAAGATTTTAACACTTATTAGAACCAGCAAAATCTTCTCCATTATTGCAGATGAAGCAACTGATGTTTCTCGAAATGAACAGATGTTTATCCATTCGATGGCAGATGATGACTATCAGATCTATGAAGAACCCCTTGGTTTGGTTCAATTGCCAGACACCAAGGCCTGCACAATATTTAGTGTTATTAAAGATCTTTTAATTAGGTGCTCTCTTCCTCTGTCACAATGTAGAGGTCAAGCTTTTGACGGTGCAGCAAATATGAGTGGCGTTAGGAATGGGGTGCAAGCTTTGATAAAAAAGGAAGAGAATCGTGCATTGTATGTACATTGTCTAGCATATAGCCTGAATTTATGTGTACAGTGTGTTGCAAAACGATGTTAGCTAATTCGAGATGTCATGGATTTCACCTATGCATTACTGCAACTCATTAAGTTTTCACCCAAGTGACTCACTCTTTTTGACACCATCAGAAAGCAAGTAGCCCTAGGGAGTGAAGTATCTCCTCCTTCATTGAGAGATCTGTGTCCAGATGGACTCTCAGAAACCGTTCAATTGATAGCATTCTACAGATTTATAGCAACCTACTGCCACACTGGAAGAAGTTGCAAAGGGAAGTGATGTATATGGTGCAAAGGGCAATGGATTGCTTCATCGTATGGAAATGTTTCATATCTTCTTCGGATTAAAGTTGGCACATTTGATATCCAGTGCATCTGAACAATTCAGTACCAATCTCCAAGCAAAAGATACAACTCTACAAGAAGCCACACAAGGAGCAGATCTTCTTGTTGCTCATTATCGGTCACTGCGTACTGAGTCCAGATTTAACCTATTTTAGGATGATGTTCTTGAGAAATCTTCTGGACTCACAGATGAGCCCTCTCTGCCAAGGAATCGAAAAAGGCTAAAACGGCTGGATGATGGTGAAGAGCCATATCACTATCATGAACCCAAGGAGAAGTACAGACATATATATTTTTATGCATTAGAGCTTGTAAAAGAGGAAGTGGAGAGAAGATTTGATCAAGCTGATTTTCAAACGATTCAGAATCTATTGCTTGATGTAGCTAATGGAAAGACTTTACAGCCAGATGAGTCTCTATTGCAGTACCTCGAAAAAGACATTTGCAGAGATCGGTTTGTTTCCCAGTTGCCAATGGTAGCTGACATGGTAAAGAGTGTTTCAACATGCTCCAATGTTGTCGGTAACAAGTGTAAGGTCAATTGCTGCAGGCATGAATCAGAGTAACATATATAAGATAATGCTTAGCGAAGTTGACACTGTTCTGAAAATATACTTCACGTTTCCAGTAACAACTGCAACGGCTGAGCGATCCTTTTCCTCATTACGTAGGCTCAAAACTTATCTACGAAGCACCATGAGTCAATCTAGGTTGAACAATCTAATCATGTTGATGTTCACCAGGATAAAACTGATGAATTGGACCTATCCTTTATAGCTAAAGAATTTGTATGTGTTAACCAATAAGATTTTTTGTGTGTATTCATAGAGTAATATATACAGGAAAATTTGGTGCCCCCCCAATGTAAAACATCTTCCTACGCCCCTGGATAGGATTTCACATTTTGTCCAATAGCTAAAATAATTGGCGTGTTTTTCCCCCCTCTTTCCCCATCGCACCTTCGCTCGTCACTCAATCCTTGCATATATATCTAGTCTGAAATAAGTACGGACGACAAATGTGCTTTGAGGGGCAACCTCCATTGGGATAGTCTGCCTTGCAAAGTCTGTATAGGGGGAGCAAAAATATATTTCCAATAAAATGTGAATAAAACAAAAGAATCAGGTGTTGGTAGTTTCAATTCTATCAGGCCTTATTCCAAGATTGATTAGAGAGGTTGGCTACTGTTGAGGTGGGGCATCTATTAGAAGAAAAAACTACTTTTAAATGTATGCTCCGATATCGACTGGATCCACTTTATTACGTGTGTATGTGCATCCGTGTGCTTATGTGCATGTGTGCACGTGTGTGTGCATGCATGCATATGTGTGTATGCGCGCGTGTGTGTATGTGCATGTGTGTGTGTGTGCATGTGTGTGTGTGTGTGCATGTGTGTGTGCATGTGTGTTTGTGTGAGCCTGTCAACTTAAAAGGCTCAACTTAAATAAATGGTCTGGGGCCGCTATTTTAGACTAACATAAATAAGAGCTTACCAAATCGCCACTGTGTTGCACTTTATTTGGAACTCAGTGACCCCTTGAACTCATTACCCCAAGTAAGTCAAAATTGACAAACATTTAGCACTAGTTACATAGCTAATGTCTCATGGGAAAGGTCCAGGATGGTATGTCAAAGATGATATCGTGAGAGTAGTCAGTAGATTCTAAAGCTAGCCCTAGTGATAGTCACTGGTGGGTAACAGTAACCATATCCCATCACTAGCATACCGATCGATGGAGAAGCCAATGAAGTCTCACCAAGAATCCAGGGCCACTCCCTTGAATACAGAGTGTTCTCTCTGATGTTGTAAAGTACCAGTTACCTACTATATATATATGCTTTAAATGGGCGCTGATCAATTAGACACAAAATCTTTTACTATTGGAGGAGGAATAAAAATTGCATTTCAGAGAAGATGGCTTCAAGAATATAATTGGTTGTGTTGTGATAATGGAGAAGGTCACTGGGTTATCAGCCATGCTTCTTGTTTTTGGGGGGGAGGGGCAGGTCCTAGGAGTGGATCAGCCTCTACCTATATACAGCAGGCTACAGCACCTATGGTCTACATAACCACTATTTAATCCATCTAGACTGACTCACCACCCGCCTTCTTTCTTTATGATTGCCATAGAAGAAGGTAGGCGGAGGTCCTTTGATCCCATTTCTCCTTAGCACTTGATGGGGATTGTACACAAACCTGGAACAGCAAGGAAGTTAGTACAATATGGTTGGCTATGGTCTACATCTATGGTTTAGCTAACTTGTAATAAAAGAAGACGACTACAGCGACCAGGCAAGTTAAGACCAAGGAGAAAATCATCTTTTACCATATACCAGTGAGATGAGCGGAAAGCAATTCCAAAGTGATCCTGTGCGCGAGCGAAGCGTCGAAACACAGAGAGCGCGCGCAAGAAAATAATCCCGACCAACACTAATGTTGCATGGACATTTTAATCCGGGAATAAATATTGATACGGCGATCACTCCTAAAAAAAAATTCGGGATGTAGCTATATTGTAAATAAGGTCCAGGCTAAGTTAGCCATCCAGCTCTACCTACCACGTGCATTCAACTGCAGAACATCACTCTACTCGCAGAGATTCTGTGCTAGGCCAAGCTCAGGAAAAAACGTGTTGCCAAGTACGTTTTTGACAAGAAAATCGACTTTTCACATGTAGCTATATATCTACTCCACGTGACTGGAGAGAGATTCCATCCATTCGGACAAAGTTGACAACTCAACTGACACATAAATTTGTTTGAGAACACCAGTGCATGTGTCGGAACTGTTTTTCAGCATACATGAGTACTAACGGACAAAAAAATCTGAGAACGTTGTGCAAACAATCAACAACTTAGTCATCAGAAACAGGGACTGCAAGTACATCTTCCACATTCCTATAATATTGGTCCCTATATACTTGTAGTTCAGATCTTGTGGCATCGTTCTTGCCTTTCCTGATGTGGGTGTGTGTGAATTGTTGGGATACAACAAAAATTGTTGCTATACCCACACCTGGTGATAACTGAATCCAAGAAACCCGGGAAGACATTATGGGGACTTTCATGAGAATTTAAGAATAGCTTTACAGGGAAAATTTGGAGCATATCTGGCTGAGCCCAGCTATAAGCCTCAGACCATTATTACCACATGCTTTTACTGAGTATTGTGACAAAAGTACAACATGCCTACAAGGAGAAAGAATATCCTGTCCTCCAATTACACTTAGCAATTATGTGACCCTAGAGCACAAGATGGAATAGTTCTAGGCAGAGTTTAGATTGTCTAGGATTTGGATGAGATTAAAAAAGGGAAGTATATATAATTGTACGAGGACAGTGGGAGGAGTGTTAAGGAATGTATGAAAAGTTGATGTGAGCTTTAATGACAGCACCATCTAGCAACTATTCTAATGCAGAAAGAATCAAAATTAATCGTGTGGATCTTATCAGGGATCCCCCTCCTGGTTGAAGCCTTGAGAAGACCCTGGACCCTAAAGATAATGCAGAGGCAGTGTAAACTAACTGATAACCATAATTAATTAATGATATTACCAATATTTTATGTCATTTTAAAGCTCTAAGAGAGAGCTACCTTTTGAGCATAAAATCACTGGTATAGAGGGTGCGATTCAGAAGTTATGAGCCATTGAAGGCAGACACTTTTTAATTTTTTTTAATGTTTAGGTCTCCCAGGAGCTGGTATTACTGGGCGAGGCAGTCTCCTTGAGATGCCGAGTAATATTCAATGGCCAAGAGATTGCCAAGAGATAGCAGGGTTCCCAGTTAGGTTATATCTTAGGGATCCACTATACTGGTGGCAGCTATGGACTAGAACCAATGCCAGAGAAACTACCACAGATAGCCGCCCAAAATGCCAGCTACCAGGACAGTACCCCACTCCAACAAATACCAAACAAAGAGTATGACGGTGGAAGCAGCAGTGGAGCATCGGATGACACATTTGGCTACAAGGTGAACACACAAATCGAAAGATAAGAACGTGAACATGCAACATCGTGAGGAGAATGGAAGATAACATGAGGAGGAGAGAAGAGAGAGAAGAGTGATGCAAAGACATGAGATGGCAAGAAGCCAAAAGAGGATAGAAAGGGAGCAGAGGATGCTAGGAGAAAAGAGGAGTCGGAGAGATGGTTCCAGATGTTGCAGATGCTGACCCAGATCTGCATCACCAGGAGACAGCAAGATGCTGAGAACAGGAGGCAAGAGAGGGGGAAGTTCAAAAGAATCAGACAAGAGGAAAAACAGGAAGACGAGAGGAGACACGAAGAAGCTAAAGAGGAGACTAATTGCCTCAGACAGGAGGCAAGAGAGAGAGAAGAATAGAGGAAGCGGGTGAGATGTCACAAACGCGAAGAAGATAGTGAGAGATAGAATCGAAGTAATGGCAAGGATTCCCCCAGGTCTGTCCAGCTTAAGGATGTGTTGGAGATTAGAGATAATTTTAGGAAATGTATGACAACCTTTGAAATACACCCGGACTACTGGGGTTGCAAACCTCCTTGCTGTGCTGGACAACAAGTCCAGTGACCAAGCTGGCCTCCTAGAAGAGCAAAAGTTGTTGTGCTATGCCAGACACTAACCACTTACCACGACATCACGTCAGATTTCTACCAGACCAAAATTAATGGCAGAGACAAACACGACTACAAGGAGAGTCTGGACAGGAGCTAGCCAAATGTGTGGACAGTCTGCTAGCCAAATGAACGAAAAGTACCACATCCATTATCCATGGGGGCACGCCACATCACACATGCCATTTACCCTTCGTTTAAGTCACCCACATGATGAAGGATAGGAAAACATCATGATGTTAGCAGCAAACAGAAAGCTCAAGTACGATACTCTGCTGGGGCTGAACATACATGATATCACCATACTCATAACAACAATAGTCCCGTGATGCTAGCCGCGGCAATGTCCCCAACCCATTTCGTATGCAGAGCTCTCAAAAGATTCAGAGGAGGAGGTGAATGAGGAGACATCACGTTAGGCAACGACAAGACAGATGACTCTGAGGGAGATCAGCACACAGTGTTTAGAGGAGGAGGACAGCCAGCCAGGAATGGACCTGCAAGATCTAGATGATGATATTTTTGAAATATATAGTGCTAAATGCAGAAAGATGCAGAGGGAGAGAAGATCGGGGGGGAAAGAAGCAGTGCAGAGACTGGGGCCAACACATACCTCTCGACGGAGGACCAGTCAAGCTATGACAGGCTCAGCTAGATGATCCATTGCTGGTGCAACATACTAGGCCTCAGGAAGCAGGGATTCCTGTATAGAAGTTGGAAACAGGTAAAGACAGGACAGTAGGTGTTCCAGCTGGTCCTATCCCAATCATACAGGGAAACGGTCCGACGAATGGCACACCAGATTCCATGGGCTGGCCACCTTGGAAAAAAAGGACAATGGCACAATTCGTGTACCGATTCTTCTGGCCGGGTATCTGAACTGATGCAGCCGAGCTGTGCAAGGTTTGCCAAGTCTGCTAGAAGGCATCACTGAGAGCAGTAGAGGAGCTACCATTGGTCCCCATGCCGGTAATGAGCTAGAATAGCAATGGATATTGTTGGACCGCGGCCAGTTAGACAGGCAGGAAATCATCTGTTTACTAGTACTGAAGCACATGCTTCAAGGTGACCAGGTCGTTCGACCAACAATGGGACAAGGTGCTGCTATTCATCTTGTCAGCACCCCTCATGAAGTAACCGGCTATTCGCCATTCGAATTGCTGTATGGATGGAACCCAAAATGACCACTGGATGTAGTGCGAGAAGGAACCAGAATTGCTACCAGAGAGCATGCTCTCCTACATTCTGATGGTTGGAAGTGAGAGACACTGTCACACACTTGGACTCGATAGCCAAGGATAAGATGAAAGCACACTATGACCGAGCGTTCAAGGACCAATCTTTCGAGGGGGAAGATATAGTTTTGCTACTGATAATCTTATCCACTAACAAGCTCTTGGCAAAGTCGCAAAGACCATTTCCAGTATTGGAGAAAATCTCGTGAACCTCTTCCAGGGTCAGCCACAGCCAACACATCTGGACTTAACACGCAAACATGATGGCCAAGTGGGAAGCTCCATTGACCATTTTCATGTTGGCAATGGACAAACTAGACCAGATGGAAGAGGTAAATATTTCGATCTGGAGTGCCGATCAGAGACCACAGACACTCCACATCAACCCGGAACTGGCCAAGGAACAGTGGTCACAGATATCCCAACTGTTGGATAAGCACACCAAACTCTTTACTGACCATCCAGGAAGGACAACACAGACGAGTATCACCATTGACATGGGAAACATGACAACCATCCACTCCTCGCTATACGCCTTCCCCATGCCAGGAAGGAAATAGTCAGGGCAGAGATCGAACAGATGCCATGGGCTGATCTCATCCAACCAGGTACAAGTGTTTGGGCTTCACCAATAGTACTGGTCCTCCAAAAAGATGGCTCCCTTCGGCTTTGTGTGGATTTCAGGAAAGTGAATGCAGTGTCATGCCCCAACCCTTTTCCCATGCCTCGGATAGACGAGCTGACAACTCTTGATCTCACAAAGGGTTATTGACAATTGCCTGTGGAAGCCACCTCCCGAGACAAAACAGCATTTTCACACCGTACGGTAAATACCAGTGCAAAGGTTATGCCATTCAGTCTCATGGGCAGCTCCAGGAGTCCTTCAACACATAATGAACCAGATCTTTGGGATATCGTCACATATGTTGCAGCCTTATCTTGACGATGTGGTTATTTTCAGTGCAACATGGCAAGATTATCTCCAACACATCGACTGCACCCTGACAAGGATCGGCAATGCTGGATTGATGCTCAAACAAGCCAAATGTAGTTGAATCCCTCTATCTAGAGGGGGAGTGTGAGCGTTCCCCCTCCTGGAAGAAGCACTGACAAGATCCCTGACATGACCCTGGACCCTAAAGTCAGAGGCAGGGTAACCTATCCTATAATCACAGTACAATTAACACTTATAATTATGATGAATCATGACATATTACCATAATTATAAGGACTGATTTTGTACCAGGCCAGGAACCTATTTATAGGAGCTGTATTACTGGGCTAGGCAGTCTTCTAAAGTGCCGAGTTTATTCAATTGCCAGAGTTCCTAGTTGGGTTATAGCTTAGGGATCCACTACAGATCTGTTGGGAATTGTGAATTCAATCTAGAATAATTCTCGATTCCTTTGATAGCTCTGATATGAAAATCTGGAATCATCTGGCTCCTTGAACTTCTCAAGACCAGGTAACTACCAATAATTTTGAGGTAGAGTGTGCAACTTTAAAGTAAATGTTTGAGATAGAAAGGAGGGGGAAGAGCATCTGTACATGCACACAGAATGACAACTTGCCAGCTGGTGTATATACCATCCATAAAGAGTGTAATGTTATTATGACAACTGAGAGTCATTTTGAGAGTTATTATTGGAATTCTTGGATCAAGGGATGGTGCGAGGTTCCGATTCACAGCAGGGCAAGATATGTCAATCACATCAGGATAATGAAAAGCTTACAAACAGGACTTGGTGGGAAAGCCATTTCTTTGGGGTGAGGCCTTTCATTTTCTTTTGGTAATGTTGGAGATGGCATCAACTGCCATAAAAAAAAAGTGGAAGAATGGAACAAGGAAGTGTTTGAGAACCCATTGTTTGACTGCTTGCCTCTCTAATTGGTCCTGCATTGATCTTTTTTATGCTAGTTCGGAAGGAATTTATGAACTTGTCTCTAAAATCCAGTTTTGTCTTGAGGCAAACAAAGGTGTGTCTCGGAATTTATATTTTTGAGTTCTAGACCAAATCTCCAAAGTGGCTTGTCTCAAAACTTCTTATCATTGAAGACCAAGGACACATTTGGGGGGAGAGAGGAAGGGAGGTGGATTTGAGAGGGAGTTCAGGGTCTGAGAAAACTCAGAGACATTGTGCTAAGTTTATCTGAGGTTATATAAGATTAACCAAAAAGTATTTTACCTGTGAATTCAGAACTTATCGGGAGTGACATCTATACCACATCATATCCTCTAGCTGGTACATGTTCACTGATCGCAGAAAGTGTAACTTGCCCATACAATACTCCAAGGAGATTGATTGTTGCAATGTGAGAGGTAATCAATTTCATGCCCTTGGCCCAAAAGATGTTCCTACACTTAACTCGCATCCATTTGTTGCTGAATTAGCTTTTTAGTTCCTTAGAATTGAGTGATATATCTCCACATCTCCTTGCAGTAAATATATAGGAGTTCATTCACAGCTAGAATATTCTGAACTACTACTATATATAATATATATTTCTTGTGGTCAACTGGAAAAAGTTGAATGCAAGAATTGGTCGGAGAATGCTGACACAAAGCATTATGTTCAGATCTTAGCCACCTGTAGAATAACTATTTGAAGGAACCAGACTTTTTCTACTTATATCTATATATATATATATGTTTACTCAGTTGATTCGTCAAATCAATCTCCTTAAGCTTGCAATTCACAACCATCACAAATATATTGCTATGTCAGCCAATGACTCACACGCCTCGAAATACTTTACCATGCGCTCTCAGCATTTTAACTAGGTCTTTAGAAAGATCCTGTCACTAGATCTCTCAGCAGAGCAAATGTTATAACTCAACTAACTGACATCAATAATGGAACCTCATCTTACTACATATATACCAGTGGTCAGAAAAGCCATAACACCACTAGTATATTTGAGCTAGCACATCACCATTGCCCTACTTTTGACTACTAAACTGCAGCATGGAACATTGTATTAAAATCACCTTCTCAATCATCAACTTCAAATTTTATTCACTCGATGTTTCGACTAGAAGCTCTAATCTTCGTTGGTTTTACCTCAGCTATATAGTCGTTCATTTTAATAACAAACTGTAATCTCAGTTGGGACTTGCGTCAAAATTAATTGGTGTAAGTACCAGCCTCAAGAAGTACATACAAGGATTCTAAGTTAAGAGAGAGATGGATTTTGTTTTTACAGATTACATCATGTCAAAGTGCCAGGAATTACCTGGCATCTATGTTATATACATAGCTTTATACAAATAAAATCAGATTAAAGTTAGACATTAAAAAACAATTATCTGGTTGTTCTGTTCCTCTGTTCCTCTATTTACGATTAATTATTTTCAGGTGCACTCCATTCTTAGGAGCCAAGGTAATACCAAGCACTGTTTCCAAAGGAACCTGCATAGATACCCACCCCATGTACAGAAACAACAACAACATGCATCAGTAAACAAAGATTAAAAAAACTCCAAAATGATGCTAAATCACCTCTGTTTCATTTGTTTTAACAAAAGAAAACTTTTTCATCAGCTCAATCAGAGCTGTCTTGGCCTCAAGGAGAGCAAATCTCATTCCAATACAGCTGCGTGGACCAGAACCAAATGGCATGTAGCATTGCTGAGGTCTCTTGGCCTTCTCCTCAGCAGTAAACCTGCAGATGAACAAACACTCATCCACAATCAATGAATTTTTTTCAAGTAATCGTACAAAAAATTAACATCCACTGTAAAACATGAAATCTTTCCAGCAATTTAAGTCGAGTGAAAGATTGCAAGCTCATTGATAATACATTGTTACACTAACATTTGTGGTAGAACTTCAATTCATGCACGTATGTTACAGAGGAAGCATGTACTTTTATTACAGAGATGCTGAGAGAGCTAAAGAAGCATTTCAATGGCCTATGCCTGCCTACTACAGAGAAGGTGCACTGACTTCACCTCTGCTAATGTATGGTGAAGGTGAAAATGAAGACATAAGCATAGCAAAAGTGACCATTTTCTAACCATTGCTATGAGGACGAAACTCAAATGTAAAGTAGGGCAGTACACAGCCAAGAAGGGTTGTAAAAACATTTACCAAGAAGCTAAGATGAAAAGCACCCGAGAGTACAGTGAGAAATTGGAAGCATGCTTATATGTCAGAACTGCAAACTTACATGGATCATGATGATTTCATCTTCAAGAGAAAACTGTGCAACCATCCTCTTCTACTAGGAAAGCTAGATAGTAAGGTACAAAAATACATAAAGCGGCTACGCATGGCAGGTGGGATTGTTAGTACCTCTATTGTAGCATCTCTAATGTAGCAGAGACTGATGGAGATATAGTCAAGAATTATAATCAAGTTCTGCTTATAGACAATGGTGGTCAGCTTGACATCAGCAAATCCGGGGCAACCTCACTAATATATAAAAATGCACGTGATGATGAGGAAGAGTATAAGAACTGTTCGCAAGTCCCCAATGATCTTGATGATATGTAAAGAAAGCTTTTTTTTCGTGTTCGTTAAGCAGTTAGTGAATCGTTTCACCTTCACCCTCAACAGATTAATAAGTAAATTCATGTCATCTGCTGTATTTGGTTGTGCACTAGATGGACAACTTCTACCATCATTATCAAGGGAAGATCTCTGCTTCTCTTCCTCACTTCAAATTTATGGATGATTGGTGTTTAACCTGCACACCAAATCATTAGTCAAAATGAAGGATGAAGGAATACCTCTTGAAGTCATTATTAGTATGACAAGCTGAAGTAATAGGAACTAGATTTTCCTGATTGGGAGTTGGTGAAGCAGCATTCGTACAGACCGGTTATAACTGCTTCACATCAGCATCAATAAATCTGTCCAGCACTTCATGCTATAAAAATGCATGGACTGTTATGATACTCGGGTTGTGAAGCTACTGGAGGCTGGAGTAGAAGTTATACCAGCGGACTTGCGATATTAATCATCTATGGTTTCAGAGCTGCTGGCATTCTGGATGTACATAGTGCGTTCTGACTTAGCTAATGTACACCTTACATGTTCTACTTCTATCTAATACATAAAGTATTTGGACCGTGTGTCTGTCCATCTATATGTATGTCTATATGCATGTCTGTATGTCTGTCCGCTATGCATGGCAAAACAGAAGGTTGGATGCTGTCAAAAATTAACCTAGATGCATGCATGGGTAGTTTTAGTCAATATTTGGTTAAATTTGGACTTGAAGCCACCATTATATCAATGATTCAACCTTATCAATGGTTTTAGAGCTGCTAGTATTCTGAATATATCATATAGTATGGCAATTTGGGAATATGCCTATGCAAGTATTTTCACATTCACGACAATAGTAACACCATCCAATGTGAGAACGTGACCGATTCTAGCCCTCTATTAAGTTGTTGCTGAATTGGAGAGATTTACAAGAGGTAGAGTGGTCTTGCACTGGCTGGTTGATTTTTGGGGATTATGTTTTTGTAGGTAGCTGGCCATAAAACTTGGGAGAGTAGAATTGGTGGGTCAATACTTGAGGGGGAGGTGAGACATGCCCTGCATTCTCGTCATGTGCTCCTTTGCTGGCTACTATATCCTCTATATTTTATCTTTATACCAATTGGAAGTACTAGCGCACTCCCAGATTTCTATTTATCTTACTATATAAAGGGGAAATTCTGTGGATTTTAGTTTAGTTTGTCTGTTCACTTTGGCACTCTAGGCCCCAAGTTCAATACTGGGTGGAATAATATATATATAATTTTTATCTTTCTTGACTGCTTGGTACTCAAAGTCCCCAGTTCGATCCTGGGTTCAATCATTAATTTTTTCCTTCCCTAACTACATTACATAGTTTTTCCCCTCGAGTTCCCAGACCACACTTGGGATCAAATTGGGGTCGTAGAGTACCATTAGAGAACAATAGAATTTTCCCTTTATACAATAACATACATGTCGTTGTAGGTAACTTCTTCTGTTCTCTTTATATCCACATAGAAGTAATGATAGTAGTAAATATGTGTCTGTTTAGAGGCCGCTAGATGCCAACACCAGCTTGAAAGCATTCTGCAACTAGTGCAGGTATCTGAGCTAGCGTATTATATTGCATACCAATACCTCAGTGGATCAAACTTGTCAGGATCATTCCAATAATTAGGATCCTTTTGCACCAGAAAGCAGGGTATAACCACAACAGCTCCAGTGGGGATGACAATGTCCTTGTAGCAGTAATCCTTGGCAAATTCTCTTGTGAACCTGACAAAAATTAAATTACAGTGGATTGTAATGCATAGGGAGAGAAAGTGAAATCGGAGAGGATAAGAAAGTTGGGAAAGGTAAAGTAAAGTACCGAGGAGCGGGAGGATAGAGTCTAAGAGATTCATGGATGACCATGTCTAGGAACTCCAGGTCAATGGGGGCTTGGTAAGGAGAAGCATCCTGCGCAGAGATGAAGACAAAAAAATTAAAATTGCGATGATTATAATAATGATGATACAATAATAAAACACAACCAAATTTGGGAAAACCCTCCTAAACCTGTTTTATTATTGATTTAAATTTCTTTTAATCAGCACCTGTGATACTTAAAGATCATGTCCTGAAAGTTTGAAACTGTTTCAGTGTATTGCCTCTGACTATAACATGAAACAGTTGCCCTCAATAAGCACACATAAATTAATTATTGGAGTGAGGTGAAGCCATGTAATGCTTACTTTTCCTAAAAGCAATCTTCCATGAATAAGTGAATCAACCTAGCTCAAGGTAAAGGCTTATTTTGTCCTCCAGAATGGGAGCCCTGGGCTTACATCTGCCACAAGTTTATGCAAAAAGGATAGTTCTAGCTGTTAGTGCATAAAAAGGAATCATGTTTTGATTAAAAAATACCTATAGCTAACGGGTTTTTGAAAATCCAGTCACACATAGCAGATATGCACATTAATATTGTATGGACTGGTAACATTATTCATGTGACCCATGTGATGCAATGCGATATGGATAATTGAGAGTAATAAAAGAAGTTGATAAATACCTGTCAAGTTCAATGTTTATCACACGCTCACGTACCATCATACACTTTTCACGTATTTCAGAATTTCCTACCCCTCACACACAAAGTAAGTAATAAATACCCTCCACCATTATACTATCTTCAGCAATCTAAGATCAGGGTGAGCACATGTAGCAAGCACACCGAATATAGATTTTGTCAAAAATTCACACATGAAACTGGTGAGAATGATAGTGCTGATAAGCATTTGCAGACTTAAATGCTTCGAATGGAGGTGAAGTCAAAGACTTGGAACTTTTAGTATATAAAGAAAAGTAGAGGCACCAGATGGACATTTAACAACTATGAAATGCAGATCTAGCCTTCTTTCTAACGTCACTGTCATTTTGATCACGTGAACAAAAATAACATTGCTGCAGCACCTAAAATCAATTCCAACACTCTACAGTAATCCAAACTTGAGACCTTCATATTCACAACAAAATAACAGCAGACTATGGAGCTTCCTGCAAAGATTAAGACTTTATAATGTGTTTTTTAAAGTGTTGTGGTTTGTCTTCAGAGTGTAAGGTGGTATATAAGACCTGAGCCAGGAATACCTAGTTGTGAGGGAAAAGGCCAAGTTGCACTCTACTTCAGGTAGAAGACGCTCTGTTAGTGGAGAGTGTAATTACAATATCTAGTACAGTTTACAAGAGGCAGAGTTGACTGGCCTGCACAGGATGCGACGGAGACACAGTCTCCACTTAACTCCTGGAGAGTAACAGTAGCTTACATGCAGACCATTGCTCAAGCTTTGGACATATCATACAGAAGGTCTATTAACAAGTTCTGGAAGTTTATTGAGGGGAAACGATAAACTCGAAGCAGAATGAGAAAGTAATGATGTCTTGTTGTTGCCATGAGACTGCTATGATGGAACAGGTATTGTTGTTGACAGATTTCGGAGGTGAGTTCCTAAAGGCTGGAGGAATCTACTAAGCATATACAGGAGAGGTAGTGATATCTATAGAACTGAAACACATCATCAGTTGGCTCCAAAAAAAATAGGAGTCTATGCAATGCATGATTTACTTATGATACATGAGCTGGAAGAACTGGGAGCCGAAAATATTAGTGCACCACTAAATTCATAGCATAGCTAGAAGAGCTTGTGGCAAAGAAAGAGTGACATTGAGTGAAATCACGATCAGGCTGTGACACATGATCGAATCGTGAAAGGAATAATGAAATTTGCTTCCTTGAGACATCAAATCAAGGAACTGTGAAGGGGCAGCAAATCTATATACTCAATCCTGACTCAGGTAATGCTCGCCACACCTTACATTTCTGAGCCATCTCCATCATGAGAGATGTCACACTTCAGGAAGTGAGACCATGTGTGTCGTAGGAGAGTAAGCCCAGATGTGGCAAGCCTCCTGCAGTGGTTACAATTTTAGAGCTCTGCAAACTTCATGCTATGGACTTGATATATATATCAAAAGATAGGTCTCTCTGTGTGCTCTCGTTTAATACTAAAATATATTTCATAGGTATAACTATAGGCAAGTTACTAGACCTAAAGTGGAGGGACCTTAAAAAACCTGAATCAAAAACCTCAGCCAAAATGAGAGTCCTGATTGCTAAGTGCTAAAGATTTGAAATTGGTATATACCAGTGGCTAGAGGAAGCCCTAGACTATTCAATGACTTTTTTCATTAGGCGTTAAAATTTTAGTACATGGTCAAGCGCGTGGGTGGGGAAAAATTTCAAATCTTTAGCACTTAGCAATCTGGAGTTATTTTGGCTGAGGTTTTGGGGATTCAGGTTTTTGAGGTCCCTCCATTTTAGGTCTAGTAACTTGCCTATAGTTATACCAATGATTTTAGTATCAAAAGAGAGCACACAGAGAGACCTATCTTTTGAGCTACATATCAAGTCCATACCATGACATTTGCAGAATCTACAGAGCTCTAAAGTTGTAACCACAAGTTTAAAAAAAATGCAACTGTCTCCCCATCAAGGAACTGTGAAGGGTCAGCAAATCTATATACTCAATCCTGACTCAGGTAATGCTCGCCACACCTTACATTTCTGAGCCATCTCCATCATGAGAGATGTCACACTTCAGGAAGTGAGACTATGTGTGTCGTAGGAGAGTAAGCCCAGATGTGGCAAGCCTCCTGCAGTAGATTCATTTACGGGAGAAAAAACATAAATCTGATTAAAGTATTGCATTCCTAATCTAAATAGATGCATGAATGAAATGGATGGTCGGCTGAAAATAAACCCCTCAAGCTCTGGGCACTTGCGAGGTGAGGCACTTCAAGAGTGGAACCCACTTAAGCTGCAAGAAGTGGACAAGTTCTACTGCAGCCCTTCTCAACTTCAAATTGTATTTTCTCGACATTTCGACTAGAAGCTCTAGCCTTCATCAGGAATAATTGGTTCCAAAACACTGGCCACTCAGGAGTTTTGTCATTGGTTCAGAAGGGAAAAAAAGCTGTAGATGACTTCATATGGTGCAGAGAATCCTGTGATACCATCACATACAAGCAGTTACATGAGGGTTTATGCTATGGTTTCCAAATTTTCAAAAGGTTTGGCAGGCATGCAGGCCTGTATTTTGCTGGGCACTCACCTTCCAATTGGTAGGTTCATTTTTAGCTGTACTGCCTGTCCTGTCTCTGTGGGAGCTCTGAGATACTCTTCAGTCCTTGCTTAGACAGGGACTCTTTTCTGGTCATGGTGGATTGGTGGTCGGTGTTTTATTTTCCTGGGAGTTGCTCCAGGTTGCCCCAATATGGTGCCATTTCATCTGCTTGCCATATCACGACACCGCATCTTTTTCGCCAATCTTCTTGCAGTTTCTGTCCTCCAGTTCTCTATTTTTCTTACATGTGCAGTCCCAATAGCTCAAAGTGTAGCAAAGTGAAAAGGCCAATAGTGTGGACTGCTTGAAGCGACGCAAACTGACACAACTTGATTCTAAGCAATGCAAAGGCCTTGCGTCATATTGTTAACGAGCCTTAAGCAAGTTGGCTGAAGATCGAGATGTAGCTCCACATTGTCAATGTAGACATCATCACAGTTCATCCTCACTGTATTGGTCGTCTTCCGAAATTAGCCAAACTTTTTTTAAGCCAACCTATGTTTCTCCACCGTTGCTCGGAAAAAATTAACGGATTCCTACTTTGCTAAGTGCATAACACTATGATTCTCTAAGCAATGTGTTCATAACACATTCACATATCAAATGCAATGTCACCGTGGAACGCAGATGAATTAATTCAATGCTCCACACACACTTAATTTAAAAAATTAGAGCAAAGAAATTCAAAAATGGAAATGGGCCCACCCATGCATATGAATGTGCTAAGAATTATTTTTAATAATATATTTTACCCCTATCTGAAGATTTTCTTCTCTAGTTAACTAGTAACCTATCCTGGCTAGAAACAGCTCCTAGTTCTACAGAATTCGCAACAAACATACTTTGAGGAATCAAATCAGTCTGCAGCAAAAGCTTGAGAGGTATATAGTCAACGAGAGTGCTCTTTTTCTAGCATATATTAAGCAGGCAAAGAAATTTTGGTAGAGGTTTCAATGGATGTGTGTTGTTTTAAAATGTTGTTTAGCAAGAATTTATTTGCACTGCTTATCTTGTAGGTTGGGTGGTGCTAAACAGAGCATTATTCATTGAGATCAAGAATTTGATTGCCTATGGAAGTTTCTGTCAGCTGAGAGCTTTATAATAATAATAATAATAATAATAATAATAATAATAATAATAATAATAATAATAATAATAATAATAATAATAATAATAATAATAATAATAATAATAATAATAATAATAATAATAATAATAATAATAATAATAATAATAATAATAATAATAATAATAATAATAATAATAATAATAATAATAATAATAATAATAATAATAATAATAATAATAATAATAATAATAATAATAATAATAATAATAATAATAATAATAATAATAATAATAATAATAATAATAATAATAATAATAATAATAATAATAATAATAATAATAATAATAATAATAATAATAATAATAATAATAATAATAATAATAATAATAATAATAATAATAATAATAATAATAATAATAATAATAATAATAATAATAATAATAATAATAATAATAATAATAATAATAATAATAATAATAATAATAATAATAATAATAATAATAATAATAATAATAATAATAATAATAATAATAATAATAATAATAATAATAATAATAATAATAATAATAATAATAATAATAATAATAATAATAATAATAATAATAATAATAATAATAATAATAATAATAATAATAATAATAATAATAATAATAATAATAATAATAATAATAATAATAATAATAATAATAATAATAATAATAATAATAATAATAATAATAATAATAATAATAATAATAATAATAATAATAATAATAATAATAATAATAATAATAATAATAATAATAATAATAATAATAATAATAATAATAATAATAATAATAATAATAATAATAATAATAATAATAATAATAATAATAATAATAATAATAATAATAATAATAATAATAATAATAATAATAATAATAATAATAATAATAATAATAATAATAATAATAATAATAATAATAATAATAATAATAATAATAATAATAATAATAATAATAATAATAATAATAATAATAATAATAATAATAATAATAATAATAATAATAATAATAATAATAATAATAATAATAATAATAATAATAATAATAATAATAATAATAATAATAATAATAATAATAATAATAATAATAATAATAATAATAATAATAATAATAATAATAATAATAATAATAATAATAATAATAATAATAATAATAATAATAATAATAATAATAATAATAATAATAATAATAATAATAATAATAATAATAATAATAATAATAATAATAATAATAATAATAATAAAAAAATAAAAAAATTAATAATAAAATTTAAACAACAACAACAACAAATAGTTCTATGATGCTTACCGGGTTATTTTCATAGTAGTTGTCTATCTCTGCTTGGAGTTTCTCCTGGATGTCAGGGTGTAGAGCTAGCAGGTAAGAGACATAAGTCAGAGCATTGGCAGTGGTCTCATAGCCAGCCAGCATGAAGGTGATAGCATGGCCGGCAATCTCTTCATCCACCATCTTTGTTGTATTGCTACCACTGCTGTCCTCAACACTAGCTTCAAACATGAGCTGAAGGGGAGATCC
Source organism: Cladorhizidae sp. MBARI D1340-BT2 (assembly GCA_028752905.1). Taxonomy (NCBI): domain Eukaryota; kingdom Metazoa; phylum Porifera; class Demospongiae; order Poecilosclerida; family Cladorhizidae; species Cladorhizidae sp. MBARI D1340-BT2. The sequence goes on from JAQNBH010000009.1 coordinate 16,856,664, forward strand.
TTGTACTGTGGAGATAAAAGTACTTCATGGGATGACTTAATTAATTGTGACAACTACTTGTTGGCACATTTAACATTGGAATAAGTTAACACAGACACCTAGTCAAGGGAGGCTCCAACAGTCTGGCCAGTATGGACTACTTCCCAGTACATTATTAAACTTATGCCAACTACGGACAGCACCAATTATTGTTCATTTGATTGAGATCATATCTGCATTCATTAGGTCACAAGAAAGACCAAACAAAGTGATGATTACAAAGACTCAATAATTAACTTGAAATTTACTCTCTCGACGTTTCAACAAGATGCTCTAGCCTTCATCAGAAATAATGAGATGCTAAAACTCTATGTGAGCTTGTTTATACCGGTAGAACCACACCCTAGCATACGCATCCAGAATGTGAACCGGATGTCACAAAATTAAATAAAATACAAACAATAAATAAAATTAAAAATTGATAGGAAATAAATAAAAAACACAATTAAAAACAACACGCAATTAAAAACACAATTAATAAACAATACAATAAACAATTAAAAATTAATAAGAAATTTAAAAAATACACAATTAAAAACTAATATTAAATTCACAATTAAAAATCAAATACGAATAAGAAATTTAAAAAATACACAATTAAAAACTAGTAATAAAATGAACAATTAAAAATTAATAAATAAATAAAAATACACAATTAAAGAGATTAAATAAATTACACAATTAAATAAATTAAATAAATTACACAATTAAAAAATAAATAAATTACACAATTAATTAAATTACATAATTAAAAACTAATAAGAAATAAATAAAAATACACTAATAATATAATGCACAATTAAAATTAAAAACAAATACATTAAAAATACATAATATAAATCTAACAATAAATAAATAAAAATACAGAATTAATAATTAAAAATAATAATAAATAAATAAAAATACACAACACTGATAATAAAATGCACAATTAAAAATTAATAATAAATAAATAATTAATAAAAATAAAAAATACAGGATTACAGGATTACATAATTAAAAACAAATAAAACATAAATAAAAATACATTATTAAAACTAATACACAAATAATAATAAAATACATCTAATATTTATACATCTAATATATATAATTAAAAACTAATAATAAAATAAATAATTTAAAAAATAATACATAATTTAAAAACTAATACATAATTAAAAACTAATAATAAATAAATACAAATGCATAATTTGTAAAAAATACATAATTAAAAATAAATAAAAATACACAATTAAAAACTAATCGTAAAAAATATATGCAATTAAACGGAAAAATAAAATAAAAATAACAGAAACAAACCAACAGAAACAAAACAAAATGATTATAAAAAAAAATTTTTTTTTATTATCCTTCTTCTGGTTGCTTTGTGTTGGTGTTATTATAATTGTGTATTTTTTGCCAAATCTGGTTCATGTGCTAGACATGTGTACCAGGGTGTGGTTTTTATCCCTCCTGATAATTATTCCTTCCTGATGAAGGCTAGAGCATCTAGTCGAAATGTCGAGAGAGTAAATTTCAAAGTTGATTATTGAGAAGGTCATGTTGAGAGTTTGATGAGAAATTGATGACTTATGTGTTCACTAGAAGAGCTCACAGACAAGCTTACCGAATTTCCTCGATTAGAATGTGCCCTAGTTTAGACCATGCCACCATTTACTATAAATAAAATACTCTGCTCGATTAGACCATGCACCAACAGGAAGTGTGAAAGTTGCAGAGAGAATGCTGTCTGGAGTGGGTGAAGAAAGCTTGGCCATCAGACACCACTGAAGTGATAAATAAATACTTCAAAAGCTGAGGCCTCTCAGTTGAGACAAAGTGTCACATGATGAAGCATTCAGTTAAAGCCAGAGCAAGTAGAAAAAAGTGATGCAGCAAACATCTCCAATGAGACAGCCATAGCCATAGAAAAGGTGGGAGAGACTGACGATGAGGATCCTTCCGCAAGTGACAAAGCTGACTATAAACAAGACGAAACTAGAGTAGAGGACAATGACTGAGTATGCACATAATAATTGTCAGTTGCTCAAGATCAGAGCACATGCCCTTGAGTAGAACATGGCTTAAGCACCTCATAGAATAAGCATGTTCCAATCACGGGAAATTTACTTTAATTAAGAAATGTAACAATACAAGGGGAAATTCTAATAAATAATTAGTTTATTGATCTTCCTGCACACTGTTGGCTGATATAACTAACAAATATTGGCCATTTAGGGGGTGCAACTTAAACCATTTAGGGGGTGAAACTTTATCAACCATTTAGGAAGGACCATTTAGGTAGGGGGGTGCAACTTTAACCATTTAGGGAGGTGCGACCTTAACCATTTAGGGGGTGCAACATTAACCGTTTTATTGGTTTTACTAACTTAAATAATGCACTGAGACTTACATCTTCTGGCAAAGAGTTCCGCAGTGAATTGGCACTTAGGAAAAAGGAAAATTCATAGGACATGGTTCGGACACGAGGAAGAGTCAGCACTGAATCAGGAGTCTGGACTGGAGTGGGACATGTGTAAAGTGGACACCACCACTAAGAGTTAGCATGATTTCAAGGTTTTTCTTCTAGAAGCCAGAGTGGGCAGCCCAGCCAACAGTAACAAGTTGTTGAATATCCAACGAATCCTCAGAGCAAACCTCTGAACAACTTGGATGAGAGCGACACTATGAGGGTCCCAGAAAGGAGTCAAAACTAGCTGTATAAAGGAGAGATACAACTGAAGCAGAGTTGTTTGACTAGAAATGTTGAAGTTAATGTAAAGCCACACCCACATCCTGGCCAATCTTAGCGTCTCATTAATCCTGATGAAGGCTACAGCATCTAGTTGAGATGTCGAGAGAATACAATTTCAAGTTGATAATTGATAAGATTATTGTCACTTTTTGTGGAAGTGTTATTGCATGATGATGTCCTAAGTAGATCATAACAGGATATCAAAAGCCTTTCACTTGTAGCAGTTATCCTATGCACAAGCAAGCAACAAAACCCTGTTAAGACAAGGCAGAGAGCTGCTAGGCAGTTTAAAAAAATTGTGTCATCTATTTTGAGTGCCATTGAGGTGCCACTGTATGTCTCTCAGAGTATGACTCGAGGAATTCAGATTCAGAGCTACCGGTAGTTCAAAATATTTGCTGAGATAAAGTATGGTTCTCTAGATGTGACTGAGTTGGGTGGTCTGTCTTAGAAAAAAAACATGGCTGGTGCTTCCATCTTGGCTTTATCAAAAGCTCATGGAGTTCCATTCTAGTGGGTACAGAGCTAAGCCAAGATAATGCGGCATGTCGATGTCCTAGCAAGATTTGAGGCAATTTTCCGTAGTGTAAGGCCACTAGTATTGCTTGCCAGACTATACCATCTCATAGGAAAATGCTCGCTCATAAAAATGGGGGAAATGTTTTCCTAATCAATTATACACGAGAAGAACTACCATAAATGAAATATCACACACCACCTCTTTTAATACTACTGCAATGCTACATACCTTTCCGGGCTCTTTCTCCTTGCGACGTTCTTGAATAAGCTTGGAGGCAGTCTCGCATAGGATCATATAACTAATCTGTCTTTTGCTTCCCTGTAACATGTACTGGAGTACAGGAGTCAACCAAGGGAAGTTACCTGCCAAGACAACAGGAGGCGCAGTAATATATAACATGGTGAATACTTGGTATAAATATTCTCTCACTCATGATCACTATAGCATCATCTGGAGATGTCTTTTTCATTTCATGTGCATCACCAAATAGTCCAGCAGCTGCATCAGCGAGATAATCTGATTCTCCTGTCTGGAGGTCGACATTTCGACCAAAAGCAGTTGCAAAGATAGTCTCCATGGTGAAATTACCATAGATCCTGTTGCATGATAAATGTAAGATTATTTCGCTGCACCAATAGAGCTTCATATACTTCCCACCTGAATAATTCAACACTCTTGCCTGTGTCTGCATGGCTTGTGAAAACCTCTACCAGTGTCCTCACACTGTCAACAATCAGAGGTGTCATCTGGGGCCAAACGAAGATGATGGGTAATAATGCAATTAAGACTTAGAATTAAACAGACACACTGCTCTCATCTTGGAGGGAGAGAAGGTGGGGGAGAGGGTCTGTCGTGCTCTGCGCCATGTCTCATCTCTAGTTTGTAGAAGACCAGGTTTGATTGCAGTACTTCTCCTTACAAGGTCAGGAAATTTCTAAGAGGTCAACAAATTGTTTCCAAGTCATGTGCATGTAATTAACAACACTGACACAACCTACTCACATCTCGGTTGATAAAGTTACCAGAGTCCTTTATAGTGACAAGCTTGATAAGCTCCAAGTCTGTAACAGAGACGTGAGGACGTGTTCCGGTGTAATACCTGGATAAATTTTTGCCTTGTGTCAATACACTATCCTTTCAATTTTCATGTAGATAGACATACCCCACTATCGGTCCATAAGTCTTGTTAAGGTCTTCAGTATACTTCATCAGACCCTACATGAAAACAACAACAGTTTCACCCTTTACTCTTTTGAAGCATGTAAATGTTTCCAAATGAGTATCAGTTGCTTCACTCACATTATATATCATTTAATATATAATAACGTACTGTTTCAATGAATGTACTTACATTACTAAAATGTAACATGCACGTTTAATTCCTCCTGTTATTTTGGTAATAAATGTAATATTATTATTCTATGTAGCTGTATTAATCGTCTTTTTTCTAGTTCATCATTGGTGGCTGAAGAAGATGGAGTCAGACTGCTGGTGAAGAGTAGATAACTGTGTCTGTCACACTAAACCTTCCACAAACTTGACAGCTCAAATGAAACCTAGCTCCATACATAGAACATTATATGCATCTAACATGGCTTCCTACAGCTTGGAACATAGTACACACCAAATGTGGCTGTACTCTCCAACTATTGTAGGGTTGCTTCTTACTCTCAAGTCTCTAATTATTAATCACAACTTTGTCAGAATATGGTGGAAGTGAACCATAGCAGTTGAGGTCAAAATTTGTCTTACCTTACTTTAAGGGCTGTCAACACTATGAAAAATGAAAGTGTTTCAGAAGTGCATTCAGTCCTACACAATCAAGATTACAATGAATGCATACTGTCATATCCTCACTAGTATTTCAATAAAGAACATGCAGTAGCAGGGGGGAGAAAGAATTGTTTTTTTTCCTGATTAGGATAAGCTCTGATGAGGATAAGCTACATGCAGATTAGAAGGAGACCTATGCTGCAGACCAGAAAAAGGATAGAGCTATGGGAAAGGGAGAATCATTGAAGGATGATGCTCAAAGAATCCCACAGGAAAAATTAGGAGGTATGCTAGCAGCAAAAAAAGGAGGTATTCAGTATACACATATAAAATGTTGCCGCTTAAGTTAGTCGAGACCTTGCTAGCTTATACCCTACAAGTAATTTCTAGCTGGGTTAGCACTCTAGTTTCCTCCAAGATCTGACTAGTAGTCTTAGCAAGGAGAAGTTCTATTTAACACACATCTGCATAAGACCAGGCTTGATGCTATACTTATTTTTTTGACACCTATTTTTATTGCTCTGAATTGATTTCAACGTCTGAAGACATATTGGATCTAATGCACATTGGGATGGAAAATCATAATAATTATGATTTTGCATCCCAATGGCGAGCCAAGCGAGCCGTCGGTGGGGAATTGGATGGAAAACTTGATATTGCCACGCATGACGAGTCAATGTATGTACAGTAGAACCTCAGAGTTACGAACCGCTGAATTACGAACACCTTCCTCAGTCAAACTGAACGGCAAGTCAACAGCCAACGGGTCAAGGATCGTCACACTCGACTGACACGCACAAGTCATATTTATCGTGCATGCGCACACCTGAATTGCAACTGCTCTTTCTCCTTTGCACGCTAGCAACGTATAGTTTCTTTGCCATGGCCTCAAGCTCTTCTATGAAACGTAAGCGAGTTATGCTATCCATCGATGAGAAACTTAAGATTTTGAAGAAAGTGGACCAAGGCAGTACTTTGTCAGCCGTAGCCAACAACTTTGGGAATGGCCGTGACGGACTTAAAAAAAAATAGGGAAAAGATCGCGAGGTTTGCTGCTGAAGCACAAGATCTTAGCTCCCTGAAAAAGAGGTACATAGTAAGAAGAGCTGATGATGATGCTTTTGATAGAGCCATGCACAACAATGGTATAAGGGCAGTGGTGTCTTGATGATGGAAAAAGCAAGATTGCTTTTTCAACAGCTCCACCCAGATAAATCTGAAGATGACTTCAAAGGTAGCAATGGATGGTTGCATCGATTTAAGAAGAGATATGGTATAAGGCAGTTGAGTCTACAAGGTGAATCCCTGTCAGCAGATGCTAGTTCTGTAGAAGATATTTTCCCATGAATTTGTGGAAGAACACAAGCTGTCTCCACACCAGATTTTTAACTGTGATGAGACAGGCCTGTATTGGCATCTTCTTCCAAACAAAACTTTAGCTGAAAAGAATGCAAAGAATTTTAAATCTCCTAAGGATAGAGTGACATAGATGGCCACTGCTAATGCCAGTGGAGATTTCCACCTGCCTTTAGTATTTATACACAAAAGTGCTAAGCCGTGTTGTTTTTCTGGAGTCTATATGTCGGCTCTGCCCATTCTTTATTAAAGCCAGAAGAGTGGACAGAATAATTTTCTCAGATTGGTTCCACAAACACATTGTGCCCTCAGTGAAGTTCTATCTGCAGTCCAAGTCATTGTCTTCTAAGGCTGTCCTACTCCTCGATAATGCTCCATCCCATCTTTCTTCATCCACACTTGTGTCTGCTGATGGTGACATTAAATGTTTATTTTTATCACTCAATGTTACCAGCTTGGTTCAGCCTATGGATCATGGTGTGCTTGAGAACTTAAAGCATAGATATAAGAAACTACTTTTAAGAAAGCTGCATTCAGAGCATGACTCTTTTGTGCAATTCAGCAAGAGCCTCACCATCAAATATGTGGTTTATCTTTGTGTCAAGTCCTGGGATGAGATTTCTACAATCTCACTTAGTCGTGCCTGGAACAAGCTAGGCTTTGGTCCAGACTGTGGTAGTCAACAAGAAGAATTGCCAGGGGTGTCTGAAGAATGTAATCAGTTAGCTCCCTGATGCTGAGATGGAAGAATGGCTAACCATGGACCAAGGTGAAACTGGTGTGGAGGACATGACTGATGAGGATATACTAGGAACTGTTCCAGAATCATCAGTAGTTGATGAAAGTGAGGAGGAAGAGGAAGAACAAACTGGTGTCACCATCACCCATACTGAAGCTGAAGAAGCTTTCAGCACTTGTTTGACATGGATGGAACAACAAGCAGAAGCTACACCAATGAACTTGATACTTCTACGTGAACTGCACTCTTTAAAAGAAGAGAAACGATTCTTTAAAACAAACAAACATTACTGATTTCTTAGTTATACAGTATGTACACATAGTAAAATGTTAGTGCATAAAGTACAGACATACTTGGCGTAATGGTAGATAATTTGTACAAGCGAATATAATTTAATTCAAGTGATGGCATAGAATTAAGGTAAGTGAGAGGTAAAAGAGTCTTGAAACAGTGAAACAATTGTGAACTACCTGCAGAATAGTAGATAAGTACGTACAAGTACATGTACATAAGTACTGTTAAACAAGTCTAAATAAGCATGACATCATTATGATGTAATTGTTTCAGAGTTACGGGCATTTCCGAGTTACGAACACTCATTTTCCCCGAGGCGCTCGTAACTCTAAGGTTCTACTATACCTATGTATGTATTCACTGTGGGTTCACCCATGGTGGGACGAAATCATAAATAGTAGTAAGTGTTAAAAACTTGTGGTTACCACTTTATATATAGCTCCATAGATTCTGCAAGCTTCATGGGTATGCCATGTGCTCTCTTTTGACATTTTTCATAGCTATAACTATACCCAAGTTACTGGAGCTAAAGTGGGGGTACCTCAAAACCTGAGTACCTGATTTTGGAATACATTTTCCTCCCGATGGCCATGTGCTAGACAGTTGAAATTAGCACCAGTGGCTAGAGGAAGCCACCGGCTTGTTTCATTAGGCGTTAAAACTTGAGTATGTGATCAATGGAAAACGAATTTTGTTAAAATTAAATTCATTTTCCAACCACGCACTTAACCACATACCCAAATTTTAGCGCCTAATGATGAAACAAGTTGTTTGTATAGAGTAGGGCTTCTTCTAGCCACAGGTACTAATTTCAGCTCTCTAGCACATTGCAATCTGGAGAAAAATGTGTTCCAAAATCAGGCACTCAGGTTTTGAGGCACCCACAATATCCAGTAACTTGGGTATACTTAGAGCTACGAAAAATGTTTTAGTCTCAACAGAGTGCACACACAGAGACCTATCTTTTGAGCTATAAATCAAGTCCATACCTATGAAGCTTGCAGAATCTATGGAGCTATAAAGTGGTAACCACACGTTTTTAACACTATTTATGGTTTCGTCCCCCCCTTAAAGAAATATGAACGGGCCGGCCACCCACCTTAAATAATGCAGGCTTAAGTAAATTGGTAATGGTCATCATAGTGAAGAGAAGGATGAGATTCGAAGGAAAGCTGGCTGCACTTGCAAGTGGGAATGGACTGTGTTGTTAATACATGTGGCCAACATGAAAGTATGCTGAAGTTTCATTCTGACATGGATATCAACATGCTCTAGCAGTGCAAGTGTGACGCCACCTCAAATTTAAAAAGGGTTTGCTAAACTGGAAAATATCGTCACGGTGAATCTGAGCGGGCTCTTGCTTCAAGATGCCAGTTCAGAATCTGTAAGGAATATATACTACATAATACTTCTCTTATCATAATCCATGCATTACAATACGATGCCATCAATAATGCATAGATCGGTGTGTCCTAGTATATTAGGCCTTCAGCTATGCTAAGGTTACGACAATGGCTAGAGCACTACAATAATAGGATTTCACATTTTGTCCAATAGGCTAAAATAATTGGTGTGTTTTTGGTTATTGTTTTTTTCTTCTTTCCCCATCGCACCTTCTTGTCACTCAATCCTTGCATATATTACTAGTATGAATTAAAGTATGGACGACAAATGTGCTTTGAGGGGCACCGATAGTCTGCCTTGCAAGTCTGTATAGGGGGAGCAAAAATTTATTTCCAATAAAATGTGAATAAAACAAGAGAATCAGGTGTTGGTAGTTTCAATTGTATCAGGCCTTATTCCAAGATTGATTAGAGAGGTTGGCTACTGTTGAGGTGGGGCAATCTATTAGAAGGGAAAAACTCTACCCGGACCTTTTAAATCTATGCTCCGATATCGACTTGATCCATTTTATTATAGCATATATCTATTTTAGACTAACGTAAATAAAATCGCCACTGTGTTGCACTTTATTTGGAACTCAGTGACCCCTTGAACTCATTACTCCAAGTAAGTAAAAAATGAGAAACATTTAGCACCTAATTTCTCGTGGGAAAGGTCCAGGATGGTATGTCAAAGATGATATCGTGGGAGTAGTCAGTAGATTCTAATGCTAGCCCTAGTGATATTCACCGGTTGGTATCAGTAACCATACCCCATCACTAGCATACCAATCGATGGAGAAGCCAATGAAGACTCACCAAGAATCCAGGGCCACTCCCTTGAATACAGAGAGTTCTCTCTGATGTTGTAAAGTACCAGTTACTTACTATGCCTTAATTATGGGTGATGATAAATTAGACACAAAGTTTTTTAATATTGGAGGAGGAATAAAAAGGAGAAAAAAATAGCATTTCAGAGAAGATGGCTTCAAGAATATAATTGGTTGTGTTGTGGTAATGGAGAAGGTCACCAGATTATCTGCCATGCATTTTGTTCCTGGGGGAGGGGGGCAGGTTCTAGGAGTGAATCAACCTCTACCTATATACAGCAGGCTGCAGCACCTATGCTCAACATAACCACTATTTAATCTATCTAGACTGACTCACCACACGCCTTCTTTCTTTATGATTGCCATAGAATAAGGTAGGCGGAGGTCCTTTGATCCCATTTCTCCTCAGCACTTGATGGGGATTGTACACAAACCTGGACAGCAAAGAAGTTAGTACAATAATATTATGGTTGGCTAAGGTCTACATCTGCTAACTTGTAATAAAAGAAGACGATTACAGCGACCAGGCAAGTTAAGACCAAGGAGAAAATCATCTTTTACCACTACCAGTGAGATGAGCGGAAAGCAAAGCCAAAGTGATCCTGCATGCGAGCGAAGAGGGCCGAAACAGAGCGCGCGCAGGTATGCGAGCAAACCGAAATTGGGGCGAGAGCCTGAACACTGCCGTCGTTGGAATTTTAGTCCGGTGTCCCAGGGAATTTGGCATCCCCACTATTTGGTATCCCCATGCCAAATACCCTAGGTTATTTGGCATCCCCGTGCAAAATATCCTAGGGTATTTGGCATCCCCGCGTGGTATCCCTTCAGGGAATTTGGTATCCCCACTTTTACACACGCGGCGTCGGATATGGCTTCGTTTACTGAAGAAGAACGTAAATATGACGAAGTGTACCAGTATCTCCACCAAGGAGTTTACCCTGAAGGAGCCCAGAAAGCTGTTTTTTTATAGGCCTAGTTAGGTAGCGTATTTTAATTTTACTTATAACCACAGACAGGTATATGACGAGGACACCACGTTGAAGAGCACTCTTTCTTGGCAGCATCACAAATAACTGCTAGCCCCACCAGTGCTTGTAGCAAGAACTACAAAGTACGTGCTAGCTGGCGTCGGGATGGGGATACCAAATACCCTAGGGCGCGTGGGATATCAAATTCCCTGAGGGGATGCCAAATACCCTAGGGTATTTGGTGTGGGGATACCATATTCCCTGGCATGCCAAATACCCTGTGACACCGGGAATAAATATTGGTACGGCGGTCCAAAATATTGGCTAATTTTACTCTGTAAAAAAATGGTGGGATGTGTATATTGTATATATATTAGGTCCAGCCTAAGTTAGCCATCTCGAGCTCTACCTACCACGTGCATTCAACTGCGGAACATCACTGTACTCGCAGAGAGTCTGTGCTAGCCAAGCTCATGGAGGATCTGTGCAAAACCTGAAAAACCTTTTTGTAATTCGCAAAAAGGCCAAGAAGTACGTTTTTTACAAGAAAATCGACTTTTTACAGGTAGCTAGCTATACATATCTATTCCACGTTACAGGAGAGAGATTCCATCCATTGAATAAAGTTGGCAACCCAACTGATACATAAGCTGTTTGAGGAACACCAGTGCATGTGTCGGAACTGTTTTTCAGCATACATTGGTACTTACGGAGAAAAAAATCTGAGACCATTGTGCATACAATCCACAACTTAGTCATCAGAAACAGCGACTGCAAGCACATCTGTTCTGAACATCCACATTCCTAATTTGTTGGTACTTAGCTACTTGTATACTTGTAGTTCAGACCTTGTGGCAAAAGACAGATTTTCCTGAGGTTGGGGATTGTTGGGATACAAAAATTGTTGCTATGCCCACACCTGGTGATAACTGAAACTCGGGAAGACATTATAGGGGACTTGCATGAGAATTATTTAAGAATATCTTTACAGGGAAAATTTAGAGCATATCTGGCTGAGCCCAGCTAAGACCATTATTACCACATGCTTTTACTGAGTATTGTGACAAAAGTACAACATGCCTACAAGGAGAAAGAATATCCATGCTCCGATTACACTTAGTAATTATGTGACCCTAGAGCATAAGATGGCATAGTTCTAGGCAGAGTTTAGAGATAGAAGGCTTGTCTAGGATTTGGATGAGATTAAAAAAGGGCAGTTATTGTAATTGTGTGAGGATGGTGGGAGGAGTGTTAAGGCATGTCAAGTCAACATGAAAAATTGATGTGAGCTTTAAATTTTAATTATGACAGCACCATCTAGCAACTATTCTAATTGCAGAGAGAATCAAAATTGATCATGTGGAGGTCCCCCTCCTGGTTGAAGCCCTGAGAAAACCCTGGACCTGCAGAGGCAGTGTAAACTAACTGATAATTAACATTTAGATGTTTATATTACCAATATTTTTATGTTATTTTAAAGCTCTAAGAGACAGCTACCTTTTTGAGCATAAAATCCCTGGTGTAGGGGGTGCAATTCAGAAGTTATGAGCCATTGAAGGCAGACACTTTTTATTTTATTTTTTATGTTTAGGTCTCCCATGAGCTGGTATTACTGGGTGAATGAGTCTCCCTGAGATGCTGAGTAATATTCAATGGCCAAGAGATTGCCAAGAGATAGCAGGGTTCCCAGTTAGGTTATAGCTTAGAGATCCACTTTACTGGTGGCAGCTATGGACTAGAACCAATGTCAGAGAAACTACCACAGATAGCAATGGCTAAACGCCCAAAACGCCAGCTACCAGGACAGTACCCCACTCCAACAAATACCTAAAGAGTATGATGGTGGAAGCAGCAGTGGAGCATCGGATGACACACTTGACTACAAGGTGAACACACAAATCGAAAAACAGGAACGTGAATATGCAATATCGTGAGGAGAATGGAAGACAACTTGAGGAGAGAAGAGAGAGAAGAATGACGTGAAGACATGAGACAGCACGAAGCCAAAAGAGGATAGAAAGAGAGCAGAGCAAAAATTAGGACACTAGGAGCAAAGGGGAGTCAGAGAGATAGTTTCAGATCTTGCAATCAGCATCACCAGGAGACAGAAAGATGCCGAGAACAGGTGGCAGGAGAGGGAGGAGTTCGAAAGAATCAGACAAGAGGAAAAACAGGAAGACGAGAGGAGACACGAAGAATCTAAAGAGGAGACTAAATGCCTCAAACAGGAGGCAAGTGAGAGAGAAGAATAGAGGGAGCCAGTGAGATGTCACAAACGCGAAGAAGACATGGAGAGATAGAATCGAAGTAACGGCAAGGATTCCCCCAGGTCTGTCCAGGTTAAGGATGTAATGGAGACAGAGACATTCCTAGAGAATTTTAGGACACGTATGACAACCTTTGAAATACACCTGGACTACTTAGTTGCGAACCTCTTCTCTGTGCTGGATGACAAGTCCAGTGACTACCAAGCTGGCTTCCCAGAAGAGCAAAAGTTTATATGCTATGCCAGACACATACTGCTTACCATGGTATCACGTCAGATTTCTACCGGACCAAATGGCATGGGTAAAATGACTACAAGGAGAGTCTGACAGGAGCTGGCCAAATATGTGGACCGTCTGCTAGCTAAATGGATAAAAGGTGCCACATCCAGGCAAGATCTGCATAACATGATAGCAGTGGAGAGGACCATCCAGGCACTGTCAGACTCCAAGGCACAGCTCTGGGTCAGGAAGTGAGCACCGACAACACCAGCTAAAGTAGGGAGTCTGATTGCTACATCCAGACAAAGATGGAGGAGCCCAGGTGACTATGGATCAGATTACCTCTTCTCAGCCAACCCGGAGGAGCTGACGGACCTAGACTGAGGCCATAGCAAGATCACAACAAACGGGAGAAGACCAGCTTGGGGAAGAGAAACCAATGCCAGAGGGCAGACGACCATGGCCACCGGCCTTCGACCCAATTCTTGGACCGAGGTGTTTCAGCTGCCATGAATATGGCGGAATACGGTCCCAAGAAGTTAACATCCATGGTGGTTACACATTTAACAGTGTTGAGATTTTTCCACTTCCAGGTACCATCGACGGCACTTCAGTGAAGCAGATGATTCTTGATACCGGAATAATGAAGACACAGGTCCACCCTCGGTGGGTACGGAAAGAGGCATACACAGGTGATGCCATTGCAATCATGGGGGCACACCATCTCATATACCATTTTCCATTTGTTTAAGTCACCCACATGATGGAGGATAGGAAAACACCATGATGTTAGCAGCAAGCTCAAGTACGATGCTCTGCTGGGGCTGGACATCCATAATATCACCACACTCATCCAAATGATGGTTCCGTGACGCTCGCTGCGGAAATGTCCCCAACCCATTTCATATGCAGAGCTCTCAAAAATTCAGAGGAGGTGAATGAAGGAGACATCACGATAGGCAATGATAAGACAGATGACTCTAAGTAGGATCAGCCCACAGTGTTTAGAAGAGGAGGATGACAGCCAGCCAGGGATGGGCCTGCAAGACCTAGAAGATGATATTTTTGAAATATATAGTGCTAAATACGGAAAGATGCAGAGGGAGAGAAGATCGGGAAAAAATAAGCAGTGCAGAGTCTGGGGCCAACACGTACCCCTCGACAGAGGTCTAGCCCAGTTACAGCAGGCTCAGCTAGATGAACCATTGCTGGAACACTGCAGATGACAGTAACAGACTAGGCCAACCCTTTCTCAGGAAGTAGAGTTTCCTCTATAGAAGTTGGAAACAGGCAAAGACAGGACAGTAGGTGTTCCAGCTGGTCCTATCCCAACCATACAGGGAAACGGTCCGACGAATGGCACACCAGATTCCATGGGCTGGCCACCTTGGAAGAAAAAAGACAATGGCACAACTCATGTACCGACTCTTCTGGCCAGGTATCTGACCTGATGCAGCCAAGCTGTGCAAGGGTTGCCAAGTCTGCCAGAAGGCATCACTGAGAGCAGTAGAGGAGCTACCATTGGTCCCCGTGCCAGTAATGAAGAAAAATCATTCTCTTAGAATAGCAATGGATATTGTTGGACTGCTGCCAGTTAAACAGGCAGGAAATTGTATTATTCTAACTGTTTGCTATTACTGAAGATGATGCTTCCCAAGGTGTTCGACCAACAATGGGACAAGGTACTGATATTCATCTTGTCAGCACCCCTCAGGAAGCTACCAGCTATTCGCCATTTGAATTGCTGTATGGATGGAAGGTACCCAAGAGGACGACTGGATATAGTGCGAGAAGAATGAGAGGAACCAGAATTGCTACCAGAGAGCATGCTCTCCTACCTTCAGGAGACCTACCGATAGTTGGAAGTAAGAGACACTGCCACCCACTTGGACTCAATAGCCAAGGATAAGATGAAAGCACACTATGACCAATCGGCCAAGTACCAATCTTTCCAGGGGGAAGATATACTTTTGCTACTGATAATCTTATCCACTAACATGCTCTTGGCAAAGTCGCAAAGGCCATTTCCAGTATTGGAGAAAATCTCGTGAACCACTTCCACTTCCACCATCACCCAATCTGGATGTAACACGCAAACATGATGGCCAAGTGTTGGCAATGGACTAGCTAGACCAGATGGAAGAGGTAGATATTTCGACCTGGAGTGCTGATCCCCATTAACTCCACACCATACCTCCAGGAAGGAAATAGTCAGGACAGAGATCAAACAGATGCCGAACAGATGCTATGGGCTGATCTCATTAAACCAAGTACAAGTGCTAGGGCTTCATCAATAGTACTGGTCGCCCAAAAAGATAGCTCCCTTTGGCTTTGCGTGGATTTCAGGAAAGTGAATGCAGTGACATGCCCCAACCCTTTTCCTGTGCCTCGGATAGACAGGCTGATAGATGGGTTGGCTGGGGCATCGCCATCACAACTCTTGATCTCACAAAGGTTTATTGGCAATTGCCTGTGGAAGCCACCTCCCAAGACAAAACAGCATTTTCACACCGTACGGGAAATACTAGTGTAAGGTCATGCCATCTGGTCTCATGGGAAGCTCGAGGAGTGCTTCAACACATAATGAACCAGATCTTTGGGATATCGTCACATATGTCGCAGCCTATCTTGATGATGTGGTTATTTTCAGTGCAACATGGCAAGATCATCTCCAACACATCGACTGCACCCTGACAAGGATCGGCAATGCTGGATTAATGCTCAAACAAGCCAAATATAGATTCGCCATGTTTGAATCCCTCTATCTTGGCCACATTGTTGGCCGTCAAGTCACGCTGGAAGAAGCCAAAATCCAAGTAGTGATGGAATTAAAGATACCCCGGCGAAAGAAGGACATCCAAGCTTTCCTTGGCCTAGCCGGATATTATAGGTGGTTCATTGCCCACTTTGCAAGGCCACCCCCTTACCAACCGCTCTTGAAAGCAGCTGCCCGACAAGGTGAATTAGACCGGCCAGCTTGAAATAACCTTCCAAACTCTGAAAAATGCCTTGACTGCAAAACGAGTCTTACAGGGCGTAGACTTTGTGAAGCAGTTTGCCACAGATGGATGCATCAGACGTAGGCATAGAAGCCATCCTCAGCTAGGCAAACGAGGGTCAATGAGACCACTCAGTGGCATTAATCTCCCGCAAATTGTTTTCAAGGAGAGAAACTTCCCTGGGGTGGAAATAGAATGCCTGTTTATCATCGAAGCAGTCAAACACTTCATGGTTTGCCTCACCAAAGTAAATTTCACTGATCACAATTGCCTTAAGATTTTTGGAGCAAATGAAGGATGCAGGGGAATCAATGACTCACAAGATGGGCACTACAACTTCAACCCTTCCATTACGAAATCTGCTATTGCCTGGGAATGCAGAATGCAAATGTGGACAGTCTGTCGAGGCAAGCCTGGAAAGATGACTGGGATGCACTGCAGGAAAGGGGGAGTGTCAGGGATCTCCCTCCTGGAAGAAGCCCTGACAAGATCCCTGACACGACCCTGGACCCTAAAGTCAGAGGCAGGGTAACCTAACTGTTAACCACAGTACAATTAACACTTATATGATCATATTACCATAATTATAAGGACTGATTTTGTACCAGGCCAGCGACTTATTTAAAGGAGCTGGTATTACTGAGCTAGGCAGTCTGCCTAAGGTGCTGAGTTTATTCAATTGCCAGAGTTCCTAGTTAGGTTTAGCTTAGGGATCCACTACAGATCTGAGAATTGTGAATTCAATCCAGAATAATCCTCGATTCCTTTGATAGTTATTGAAGGGTAATCATGCTCTGATATGAAAATCGGGAATCACCTGGCTCCTTAAACTTCTCAAGACCAGGTAACTACCAATAATTTTGAGGTTGAATGTGCAACTCTAAAGTCAATGTTTGTGATAGAAAGGACGGGGAAGAGCATCTGTAAATGAACTGAGAATGACAACTGGCCCATCCATAATGAGTATGATAGACTGTGATCTTCTGATTATTGTTTTGGTTATATATTTAATTTACACTATACTATAATATAAAATACCATGTCTTGATTTACGAAACAGTTCAGTACATTTAATGTAGCGTAACTTCAATAATAAGTAGTGTACATGTAGTACTATGTAGTAACATCGACTAGTACAGTACCAGCTAAGATGGTACATTAGTATCTGTACTCCTCTAGTTTATATATATCCTGAAACTTGCTTGGTTGTGAGAGTTTGGCATTATACACTTTGATTCTACCATCTCCCATTTCCTTTCGACATTGGTGCCCCTAGATGCTCTAGCCTTCATCAGGAATAATAAGATGCTCAAGACACACGAAATGTTGAAAGACAATTTCAAGTTGATTATGTTGAAAAGGTTATTATGTCAACTGAGAGTTATTTTGAGAGTTAGATAATTATTGGAATTCTTGGACAAGGGATGGTGCGAGGTTCAGATTCACAGCATGTCAAGATATGTCAATCACATCCGGATAATGAAAAGCTTACCGATAGGACTTGGTAGGAAAGCCATTTCTTTGGGGTGAGGTCTTTCATTTTCTTTTGGTAATGTTGGAGATGCCATAAAAAAAGTGGATGAATGGAACAATAAAGTGTTTGAGAACCCAGTATTTAACTGCTTGCTCCTCTAATTGGTGCTGCATTGATCTTTTTTATGCTAGTTCGGAAGGAATTTATGAACTTCTCTCTAAAATCCAGTTTTATCTTGTGGCAAACAAAGGTGTGTCTCGGAATTTATAATTTGAGTTCTAAACCAAACCTCTAAAGTGGCTAAAACCTTTTTATCATTGAAGACCAAGGACACATTTGGGGGGGGTGGGGAGGAAGGGAGGTAGGGGATTCAGGGTCGGAGGAAACTCAGACATTGTGCCAAGTTTATCTTATATAAGGTTATCCAAAAAGTATTTTACCTGTGAGTTCAGAACTTGAGGCAAAAGATAGAGAGTTGTTCAATTGACATCTGTACCACATCATATCCTCTAGCTGGTACATGTTCACTGATTGCAGAAAGTGTATTAACTTGCCCCTACAATACTCCAAGGAGATTGATTGTTGCAATGTGTGAGGTAATTAATTTCATGCCCTTAGCCCAAAAGATCTTCCTACATTCACACTTAACTCACATCCATTTGTTGCTGAATTAGCTTGCTGGTTCCTTAGAATTGAGTGATGTATCTCCATATCTCCTTGCAGTACCTAGGAGTTCATTCACAGCTAGGATACTCTGAACTACTATATATTTCTTGTAGTCAACTGGAAAAAGTTGAATGCAAGAATTGGTCATAGAGAATGCTGAAACAAAGCATACGTTCAGGTCTTAGCCATCTGTAGAATCAACTATTTGAAGGAACCGGACTTTGTCTATGTATCTATATATGTCTACTGAGTTGCTTCATCAAATTAATGTTCTTAAGCTTGCAATTCACAACCACCACAAATATATTGCTATGCTAGCCATTCACTCATATGCCTCCTTTATTAGAAGTGGATCCACTTGGCTATGACTAAATACTTTCTCATGCGCTCCCAGAATTTTAACTAGGTCTTTATATGATTTTAAAAGATCCTGTCACTAGATCTCTCAGCAGAGCAAATGTTATAACTCCACTAACTGACATGAATGGAACCTCATCTTAGTACGTACCAGTGGTCAGAAATGCCATTAACACCACTAGTAGTATTTGAGCTCCATTGCCCTACTTTTGACTACTAGTATAATATTGTAGCTGATTTTGGCTCCAGATATACTGTACCTGAGCTGGTAGTATCGTGGACTGTTTCCTTCTTTCCTCTTCCTCCCCTTCCCTAAAAATATACATGAGAAAATAAAATCTGGCTCACAGGAGTGTTTGGCTCGCTGGCTTGGAATACTAACTGCAGCATGGACATTCTAGTTGTGTTTTGCCTCTCCAATACATATAGTTGTTCATTTTAACAAACTATATTCTCCCAACTGGGGCTTGCAGTCAAAATTAATTGCTACAGCCTCAAGAAGTTTATACAAGGATTCTAAGGTCAGAGCTATTTTGAAGAGATGGATTTTCTTATTACATATTACATCATGTCAAAAGTGCCAGGAATTACCTGGCATTTTTATACAAAAAAAATCAGATTAATTAATCTTGTTGTTCTGTTCCTCTATTTACGATTGACTATTTTCAGGTGCACTCCATTCTTAGGAGCCATGGTAAGACCAAGCACTGTTTCCAAAGGAACCTGCATAAACACACACACACCAAACACAAACAACACATACACAAACAACATGCATCAGTAAACAAAGACAAAAAAACACCAAAATGATGCTAATGACAAGAGTCAACAATCACCTCTGTCTCTTTGGTTTTAACAAAATAAAACTTTTTCATCAGCTCAATCAGAGCTGTCTTGGTCTCAAGGAGAGCAAAACTCATTCCAATACAGATGCGTGGACCAGAACCAAATGGCATTTAGCATTGCTGGGGTCTCTTGGCCTTCTCTTCCGCAGTAAACCTGCAGAGAAACAAATGAGGTCAAAACTCAAATGTAATGTAGGGCAGTACACAGCCTGGAACGATAACACTTGGGTTGTAAAAACATTTACAAAGAAGCCAAGATGAAAAGCACCTGAGAGTACAGTGAGAAATTGGAAGCATGCTTATCTGAGAGAAACGAAAACTTGCATGGATCTTGATGAGTTCATCTTCAAGAGAAAACTGTGTGGCCGTATTCTTCTACTAGGAAAGCTCGATAGTAAGGTACAAAAATACATAAAGCGGCTACGCATTGCAAGTGGGATTGTGAGTACCTCTATTGTAGACCTCTAATGTAGCAGCTACTGATATAGATATAGTCAAGAATTATAATCAAGATCTGCTTATAGACAATGGTGGCCAGCTTGACATCAGCAAATCAGGTCAAATCAGGGGCAACCTCACTAATATAAAAAATGCACATGATGAAGAGATGAACTGTTCGCAAGTCCCCAATGATCTTGATGATGTTTTCTCGTGTTCTTTAAGCAGTTAATGAATCGTTTCACCTTCACCCTCAACACATTAATAAGTAAATTCATGTCATCTAATGAATGGGCACTGGATCAAGGAACAGTTGTTTACAATGTAGTTGAGATGGAAAACATCCATGTTAATATTCAACTGGTTACTATAAGTATTGTTCCAGTGATTTTGTTGGATTAGGGAGTTAAATGGAAAAAAGATAGCAGGGTTACAGGTATCAGTGATAAATGCAAAATTTACTGCAGTATTTGGTTACACTAAATGGACAACTTCTACCATCATTATCGAGGGAAGATTTCTACTTCTCTTCCTCACTTCAAATTTATGGATGATTGGAGTTTAACCTGCACACCAAATCATTAGTCAACCAGGAGAAAATGAAGGAATACCCCTTGAAGTCATTATTATGAGAAGCTAAAGCAATAGGAACTAGATTTGCCTGATTGGAAGTTGAGGAAGCAGTATTCATACAGACCGGTTATAGCTACTTTACCTCAGCATCAATAAATCTGTCCAGCACTTCATGGTATACAAGTTCTGGTACAACAAGGGTTGTGAAGCTACTGGAGGTTGGAGTAGAAGTTATGTTAATGGACTTGCGATATCCATCATCTGGTTTCAGAGCTGCTGGCATTCTGGATGTACATAGTGTATTCTTGACTTAGATAATGTACACCTTACATGTTCTACTTCCATCTAATATATAAAGAATATATTGGACTGTGTGTCTGTCCATCTATATGTATGTCTATATGTAT
Source organism: Cladorhizidae sp. MBARI D1340-BT2 (assembly GCA_028752905.1). NCBI lineage: Eukaryota > Metazoa > Porifera > Demospongiae > Poecilosclerida > Cladorhizidae > Cladorhizidae sp. MBARI D1340-BT2. The sequence goes on from JAQNBH010000009.1 coordinate 16,877,547, forward strand.
GTCTGTATGTCTGTCTGCTATGCATGGCCAAACAGAAGGTTGGCAAAATTTAACCTAGGTGGATGTATGGGTAGTTTTAGTCAATATTTGGTTAAGTTTGGACTTGAAGCCACCATTGTATCAATTATTCAACCTTATTAATGGTTTTAGAGCTGCTAGTATTCTGAATATATCATATAGATTGGCAATTTGAGAATATGCCTATGCAAGTGTTTTCACATTCACGACAATAACAACACCATCCAATGTGACAACGTGACCAATTCTAGCCTTCCTCTATTAAAAATATAGCGTAGTTGCTGAATTGGAGAGATTTACAAGGGGTAGAGTGGTCTTGTACTGGCTGGTTTGATTTTGGGGGGTTATGTTTTTGCAGGTAGCTAGCCATAAAATTTGGGAGAGTAGAATTGGTGGGTCAATACTTGAGAGGGGGGAGGTGAGATGTGCCCTGAATTCTCATCATGTGCTCTTTGCTGTCTACTATATCCTCTATATTTTATCTTTATACAAATTGGAAGTGCTCGCACTCCCTGATATGTCGTTAGTTTGTCTGTTCACTTTGGCACTCTAGGTCCCAAGTTCAATTATATTGGGTGGAATAATATATATATAATTTTTATCTTTCTTTACTGCTTGGTACTCAAGGTCCCCAGTTTGATCCTGGGTTCAATCATTACATCCCTAACTACATTACATAGTTTTTCCCCTAGAGTTCCCAGACCACACTTTGGATCAAAGTGAGGTTCTAGAGTATATATATACCATAGAGAACAAAAGAATTTTCCCTTTATACAATAACATACATGGGTCTCTTTATATTCACATAGTAGTAATGATTGTGGTAAACCTGTGTCCGTTTAGAGGCCGCTAGATGCCACACCAGCTTGAAAGCAATTCTGCATAGTGCAGGTGTCTGAGCTAGCGTATTATATTGCATACCAATACCTCAGTGGATCAAACTGGTCAGGATCTCATTCCAAAAATTAGGATCCTTTTGCACCAGAAAGCAGGGTATAACAATAACAGCTCCTGTGGGGATGACAATGTCCTTGTAGCAGTAATCCTTGGCACATTCTCTTGTGAACCTGACAAAAATTAAAGTAGAGTGGATTGTAATACATAGGGACAGAAAGTGAAATCAGAGAGGATAAGAGAGCTGGGAAAAGTAAAGTACCGAGGAGCAGGAGGATAGAGTCTGAGAGATTCATGGATGACCATGTCTAGGTATTCCAGGTCAATGGAGGCTTGATAAGGAGAAGCATCCTGCACAGAGATGAAGACAAAAAAAATGGTGATGATTATAATAATGATGATAATAATAATAATAAAACACGACCAAATTTGGGAAAACCCTCCTAAACATGTACCATGGGTAACTGAGTTTGCTCAAACAAGTCCGTCCATCTCAGTCAAATAATATTAGAAAATAGTGGCACTTACTGTAATTAGAGAAATGTACGTAGAAATGGTGATACTTACAATTTCAGAAATGGTGTTGCTTAGTTACATAGATCACCGAATTCAATTCGAGCACATGGAACTCCACCTGTTTTATTATTGATTTAAATTTTTTTTAAATCAGCACATGTGATGCTTAAAGATAATGTCCTGAAAGTTTGAAACTGTTTCAGTGTATTGCCTTTGACTATGACATGAAACAGTGGCCCTCCACAACAAGTAAATGATTGGAGTGAGGTGAAGCCATATACTTCTGAGGTGAAGCCATGTAATGCTTACTTTTTCTAAAAGTGTGACCATCAGAGCCTCTCATCATGTTGCAGGCTTCTCTGTCCCACCTTCAAAAGACAGCAGAATGTACATCTAATGAGCATGCTCAAGCATACACAGCAATGTTCCATTCAAGAAGAAAGTGCACCAACCTAGCTCAAGGCAAGGGCTTATTTTGTCCTCCAGAAGGGAGCCCTGGGCTTACACCTGCCACAAGTTTATGCAAAAAGGATAGTTCTAGCTGTTAGTGCATAAAAAGGAATCATGTTTTGACCAAAAATAGTGAAACTACTGAAAATCGAGTCACACATAGCAGATATGCACATTACTATAGTATGGACTGGTAACATTATTCATGTGACCTATGTGATGCAATGCGATATGGATAATTGAGAGTAATAAAAGAAGTTGATAAATACCTATCGAGTCCAATGTCCTATCACACGCTCACATACCATCATACACTTCTCATGCATTTCAGAATTTCCTACCCCTCACACACAATCACACACAAATATATAGTAAATATCTTCCACCATTATGCTGTCGTCAGCAATCTAAGATCAGGGTGAGCACATGTAGCAAGCACACAGAATATAGATTTTGTGAAAAAATCACACATGAAACTGGTGAGAACGATAGTGCTGATAAGCATTTGCAGACTTGAATGCCTCGAATGGAGGTGAAGTCAACGACTTGGAACTTTTATGAACCTGATATACTACAGCTAAAGTAGAGGCATTAGATGGACATTCAACAACTATGAAATGCAGAGCTAGCCTTCTTTCTAACTTCACTGTCATTTTGATCACATGAACAAGAATAACACTGCTGCAGCATCTAAAATCAATTCCAACGCTCTACAGCAATTCAAACTTGAGACCTTCACTAAATGCCTACAACTAACACATTCACAACAAAATAACAGCAGACTATGGAGCTTTCCTGCAAAAATTTAGACTTTATAATGGGTATTTTAAGTGTCGTGGTTTGTCTTCAGAGTGTAAGGTGGTATATAAGACCTGGGCCAGGAATACCCATAAAGAAGCTAGTTGTGAGGGAAATGGCCAAGTTGCACTCTACTTCAGGTAGAAGACATTCTGTTAGGTAATTACAATATCTAGCACAGTTTACAAGAGGCAGAGTTGACTGGCCGGGGACAGAGACACAGTCTCTCCACTTAACTCCTGGAGGGTAAAGGTAGCTTACATGCAGACCATTACAAGCTTTGGGCATATCATGCAGAAGGTCTACAGACAAGCTCAGGAAGTATACTGAGGGGAAACGGTAAACTTGAAGCTGAATGAGAAAGTAGTGATATCTTGTTGTTGCCATGAGACTCCTGCGATGGAGTAGGTACTGTTGTTGACAGATTTTGGAGGAGAGTTCCTAAAGGCTGGAGGAATCTACTAAGCATATACAGGAGAGGTAGTGATATCTATAGAACTGAAACACATCATCAGTTGGCTCGAGAAAAAATAGGAGCCTATGCAATGCATGATTTACTTACGATACATGAGCTGGAAGAACTGGGAGCTGAAAATATTAGTGTACCACTAAATTCATAGCATAGCTAGAAGAGCTTGTGGCAGAGAAAGAGTGATATGGAGCGGAATCACGATCAGGCTATGACACATGATCGAATCGTGAAAGGAATAATGAAATTTGCTTCCTTGAGACATCAAATCAAGGAACTGTGAAGAGGCAGCAAACCTATATACTCAATCTTGACTCAGGTAATGCTCGCCACACCTTACATTGATTTCCGAGCCATCTCCATCATGAGAGACATGACACTTCAGGAAGTGAGACTATGTGTATCGTAGGAGAGCAAGCCTAGATGTGGCATGCCTCCTGCAGTAGATTCATTTACGGGAGAAAATACACGATCCCGATTAATGTATTGGCTTCCTAACCTAAACAGATGCATGAATGAAATGGATGGTTGGCTGAAAATAAACCTCACCAGCTCTCTGGGCACTTGCGAGGTGAGGCACTTCAAGAGTGGAACCCACTTAAGCTGCGAGAAGTGGACAAGTTCTACTGCAGTATAATACCTCAATATATCCTTCTCAATAATCAACTTCAAATTTTATTTTCTCAACATTTCGACTAGATGCTCTAGCCTTTATCAGGAATAATTGGTTCCAAAACACTGGCCACTCAGGAGTTTTGTCATTGGTTCAGAAAAAAATTTGGCTGTAGCTGACTTCATATACTGCACAGAATCCTGTGATACTGTCACATACAAACAGTTACATGAGGGTTTATGCTATGGTTCCCAAATTTTCAAAGGTTTGGCAGGCATGCAGGCCCTATATTTTGCCAGGCACTCGCCTTCCAATTGGTAGGTTCATTTTCACCTGTACTGCCTGCCTTGTCTTTGTGGGAGCTCTGAGCCACTCTTCAATCTTGCTTAGACACATGGACTCCTTTCTGGTCATGGTGGATTGGTGGTCATTGTTTTAGTTTCCTGGGGTTTGCCCCAGGTTGCCCTAATGTGATGCCATTTCATCTGCTTGCCATATCATGACACCACATCTTTTACGCCAATCTTCTTGTAGTTTCTGTCCTCCTTTAGCAGCAGTTCTCTATTTTTCTTACATGTGCAGCTTGAAGTGTAGCAAAGTGCAAAGGCCAATAGTGTGGACTGCTTGAAATGATGCAAACTGACACAACTTGATGCTAAGCAATGCGAAGGCTTTGCGACATATTGTGAACGAGCCTTTAAGCAAGTTGGCTGAAGATGGAGATGTAGCTTCACATTGTCAATGTTGATATCCTCACAGTTCATCCTCATTGTATTGGTCATCTTCTGACATTAGCAAAGCTTCTTTAGCCAACCTATGTTTCTGCCTTAACTCCACCGCAGCTCGAAAAAAATGAACGGATTCCTACTTTGCTAAGTGCATAACACTATTGATTCTCTAAGCAATGTGTTCATAACACATTCACATATCAAATGCAATGTCACCGTGGACCGCAGATGAATTAATTCCATAACATATTCACGTATCAAATGCAATGTCACCATGGAACGCAGATGAAGTGATTCCATGCTCCACACACACTTAATTTAAAAAATTATAGCAAAGAATTCAAAAATGTAAATGGGCTCACATTGAAGCTAAGAATTATTTTTAATAATACATTTTACCCCTATCTCTTTTCCAGTTAACTAGTACCCTACCCTGGCTAGGAAGAGTTCATAGTTCTACAGCATTCGCAACAAACATACTTTGAGGAATCAAATCAGTCTGCAGCAAAAGCTTGAGAGGTATATAGAATGAGAGATTTGCTCTTTTGCTAGCTAAATATACATATATTATGCAGGCAAAGAATTTTTGGTAGAGGTTTCAATGGATGTGTGTTGTTTTAAAATAATGGATGTGTGTTGTTTTAAAATGTTGTTTAGTAAGAATTTATTCGCAGTTAAGCACTGCTTATCTTGTAGGTTGGGTGGTGCTAAACAACCATTATTCATGGAGATCTAGAAGTTGATTGTCTATGGAAGTCTCTGTCAGCTGAGAGCTTTATAATAATAATAATAATGATGATGATGATGATGATGATGATGATGATGATGATGATGATGATGATGATGATGATGATGATGATGATGATGATGATGTGATGATGATGATGATGATGATGATGATGATGATGATGATGATGATGATGATGATGATGATGATGATGAATAATAATAATAATAATAATATAATAATAATAATAATAATAATAATAATAATAATAATAATAATAATAATAATAATAATAATAATAATAATAATAATAATAATAATAATAATAATAATAATAATAATAATAATAACAACAACAACAACAACAACAACAACAACAACAACAACAACAACAACAACAACAATAATAATATAATAATAATAATAATAATAATAATAATAATAATAATAATAATAATAATAATAATAATAATAATAATAATAATAATAATAATAATAATAATAATAATAATAATAATAATAATAATAATAATAATAATAATAATAATAATAATAATAATAATAATAATAATAATAATAATAATAATAATAATAATAATAATAATAATAATAATAATAATAATAATAATAATAATAATAATAATAATAATAATAATAATAATAATAATAATTCATACCAATTTTTGATGCAACAATTGTCTGTGGCGGTACAGAGAGGCAATGCTCTTGCAGTCATGGGGGCAATGGGAGGCTCGGGCATGGACAGTCTTGTGTAATTATTAGTGTTGTTGTTGTTATTGTTTTGTTGTTGTTTGATATATATAATAATAATAATAATAATAAATAAATAAAATAATAATAATAATAATAATAATAATAATAATAATAATAATAATAATAATAATAATAATAATAATAATAATAATAATAATAATAATAATAATAATAATAATAATAATAATAATAATAATAATAATAATAATAATAATAATAATAATAATAATAATAATAATAATAATAATAATAATAATAATAATAATAATAATAATAATAATAATAATAATAATAATAATAATAATAATAATAATAATAATAATAATAATAATAATAATAATAATAATAATAATAATAATAATAATAATAATAATAATAATAATAATAATAATAATAATAATAATAATAATAATAATAATAATAATAATAATAATAATAATAATAATAATAATAATAATAATAATAATAATAATAATAATAATAATAATAATAATAATAATAATAATAATAATAATAATAATAATAATAATAATAATAATAATAATAATAATAATAATAATAATAATAATAATAATAATAATAATAATAATAATAATAATAATAATAATAATAATAATAATAATAATAATAATAATAATAATAATAATAATAATAATAATAATAATAATAATAATAATAATAATAATAATAATAATAATAATAATAATAATAATAATAATAATAATAATAATAATAATAATAATAATAATAATAATAATAATAATAATAATAATAATAATAATAATAATAATAATAATAATAATAATAATAATAATAATAATAATAATAATAATAATAATAATAATAATAATAATAATAATAATAATAATAATAATAATAATAATAATAATAATAATAATAATAATAATAATAATAATAATAATAATAATAATAACAACAGCAACAACAAATAGTTCTATGATGCTTACTGGGTTATTTTCATAGTAGTTGTCTATTTCTGCTTGGAGTTTCTCCTGGATGTCAGGGTGCAGAGCTAGCAGGTAAGAGACATAAGTCAGAGCATTGGCAGTGGTCTCATAACCAGCCAGCATGAAGGTGATAGCATGGCCGGCAATCTCTTCATCATCCATCTTTGTTGTGTTGCTACCACTGCTGTCCTCAACACTAGCTTCAATCATGAGCTGAAGGAGATCCTTGTACTGTGGAGATGTGATAATACAATAAGTACTTCATGGGGTGACTTAATTATGACAACTACTCGTTGATACATTTACTCACAGATAACATTGGAATAAGTTAACACAGACTCCTAGCCAAGGGAGGCTCCAACAGTCCGGCCAGTATGGATACTTCCCAGTATAATATTAAACTTATGGATAGTTTATGACAGCTATGGACAGTACCAATTAACGGTCATTTGATTGAGATCATATCTGCATTCATTAGGACTGCATTCATTATGTCACAAGAAAGACCAAACTATTAAAGTGATGATTACAAAGACTCAATAATCAACTTGAAATTTACTCTCTCGACGTTTCGACAAGATGCTCTAGTCTTCAGATGCTAAGACATATGCGAGCTTGTTTATACCAGTAGAACCACACCCTAGCATACGCATCCAGAATGTGAACCGGATGTGGCAAAATTAAATAAAAATACAAACAATAAAAATACAAACAATAAATAAAATTAGGAAATAAACAATTAAAAACACACAATTAAAAACCAAATAAAAATACACAATAAAAAAAATATTTAAAAAATATACTAAAAAATTAATAATAAATAAATAAAAATATAAATAAATAAAAATACACAATTAAAGAATCACACAATTAAAAAATAAACAAAACTACATAATAAAAAAATAAAAAGAAAGGAAAAAAAAATTAATAATATAATGCACAGTAGACATAATTTAAATCTAATAATAAATAAATAAAATGCACAATTAATAAAATGCTCAATTTAAAAAAATAAAGATACACAATTAAAAAATGATAATTAAAAGGTAATATATAATCAAATAAAAATAAATAATTAATAAAAATACACGATTAAAGAATTACACAATTAAACACTAAACACTAATATGTAAACACTAATAAGAACTCACAATTATAAAATGCTCAATTAATAAATAAATAAACACAATTAAAGAAATAAAATAAATTACACAATTAAAAATAAATAAAACTACACAATTAAAAACATAATAAAAAACTAATAAAAAATAAATAAAATACACTAATAATATAAAATATAAAATACATAATTTAAACCTAATAATAAATAAATAGAATTAATAAAATGCTCAATTAAAAATTAATAATAAATACACAAAGCTGAATACACAAAGTTGATAATAAAATGCACAATAAAAATTAATAATAAATAAATAAAAATACATAATTAATATAAATAAAAATTCACGATTAAAGAATTACCTATAATAAAAAATTATAAAAATACACTAATATACATAATTAAAACTAATACTAAAATATATAATTAAAAACTAATATACATTATTAAATTAAAATCTAATAATAAATAAATAAAATGCTAATTAATACTAACTGCAAATTAATAATAACTGCAAATTTGCAAATTAATAATAAATAAATGAAAATACAATAAATAAAAATACACAATTAAAACCTAATAGTAAAAAATATATGCAATTAAACGAAATAAATGTTAAAAAATAACACCAAAACAAAACAAAATGATAAACATAAAAAAATTATCCTTCTGGTTGCTTTGTGTTGGTTTTATTATAATTGTGTATTTTTTTGACACATCCGGTTCATGTGCTAGACGTGTGTACCAGGGTGTGGTTTGTATCCCTCCTGAAAATTATTCCTTCGTGATGAAGGCTAGTCGAAATGTCGAGAGATAAATCTCAAGTTGATTATTGAGAAAGTCGTTGTATGTCAACTGATAGTTTGTTGAGAAATTGATGATATTACATGTTCACTACTAGGAGCTCACAGACTAACTTATGTTTAGACCATGCACCATTTACTATAAATGAAATACTCTGCTCGATTAGACCATGCACCAGCAGGAAGTATGAAAGTTGCAGAGAGAATGCTGTCTGGAGTGGGTGAAGAAAGCTTGGCCATCAGACACCACTGAAGTGATAAATAAATACTTCATAAGCTGAGGCCTCTCAGTTGAGACAAAGTGTCACATGATGAAGCATTCAGTTAAAGCCAGAGCAAGTAGAAAAAGTGATGCAGCAAACATCTCCAATGAGACAGCCATAGCCACAGAAAAGGTGGGAGAGACTGACGATGAGGATCCTTCCACAAGTGACAAAGCTGACTATAAACGAGACGAAACTAGAGTAGAGAACAATGACTTTGAGTATGGACATAATAATTGTCAGTTGCTAAAGATCAGACAGAGCACATGCCCTTGAGTAGAACACGGCTTAAGCACCTCAAAGAATAAGCATGTTCCAATAACGGGAAATTTACTTTAATTAAGCAATGTAACAATACAAGGGGAAATTAATTAGTTTATTGATCTTCCTGCACGCTGAAATTTATTATTGGCTGATGTTAACTTAACAAATATTGGCCATTTAGGGGGTCCAACTTAAACCATTTAGGGGGTGCAACTTAAACCATTTAGGGAGTGCAACTTTAACCAATTTCGGAGCAACTTTAACGATTTAGGGAGATGTGACTTTAAACATTTAGGGGGGTGCAACTTTAACCATTTAGGGAGGTGAGACTTTAACCATTTAAGGGGTGCAATTTTGTTTTATTGGTTTTACTAACTTAAATAATTCACTGACTTGCATCTTCTGGCAAAGAGTTCCGCAGTGAATTGGCACATAGGGAAAAGGAAAATTCATAGGACATGGTTCGGACATGAGGAAGAGTCAGCACTGAATCAGGAGTCTGTACTGGAGTGGGGCATGTGTAAAGTGGACACCACCACTAAGAGTTAGCATGATTTAAAGGTTTTTCTTCTAGAAGCCAGAGTGGGCAGCCCAGCCAACAGTAACAAGTTGTTGAATATCCAACAAATCCTCAGAGCAAACCTCTGAACAACTTGGATGAGAGCGACACTATGAGGGTCCCAGAAAGGAGTAGTATATTCCAAAACTAGGAGAGATACAACTGAAGCAGAGTTGTTTGACTAGAAATGTTGAAGTTAATATAAAGCCACACCCACATATTGGCCTGACTGTCTAATTGCCCGAGTCTCCTCTGTTAGCTGACAGTTACGCTGTTGACAGTTACTCAGTTACGTGTTACTCATTTGACATAGTTGATACGGTTACCTGCTGACAGTAGACACACATAGTGGCCACAGTGACTCAGTTGATATATCTACCTTATAGAGGGAAAATTTCAAAGGTTATTTTTTGTATCAAAGCCAAATGTGCTTCAGAATGGAATTTCAAAATGGGTTTTTTGACGAGGAAAAATAATCACATATCATAATTATGCACGGATGTGGGTGTGTTGACTTCTAACCCCTTTTGAGTAGCGAGAATGGCTGTCTAATTGCCATTTAACAAAGTAGCTTCGGCCTTTGGCAAATGAAAAATAAATTCTGACAGTGGAGCTGGAAAGGTCTTTCACAAGCTGAAAGTAACTGTAGAGACTTACTAGCCATGATCTCTGTCCAATCTCGATGTGTCTAACTTAGTCTCATGCAGCCAGATCCTTGACCAATCTAATTATTACTCTTCATTCGAAATCTCCCCACTATGATAGCTACTCTATTGACAGTTTACTCAGTTTACAGTTACTTAATCTACTTAATGGCATTCAAAGTTGCACAGGATAACTCACTCAATTTCCCAATTCCAAACCAGTGGCCATTTCAAGTAGATATACTACATGCATTTGTGCTGTTCTGCCTGGTCATAGTTGTTTGGAAAATCACCCATGAGAAAATACTTTCACTTTAATAAATGAACTCTCGGTTGACATAATAACATTACAATAGCCTTCTCAATAATCAACTTGAAATTGTACTCTCTCAACACTACCGGTATATAGCAGGCTCACGCAATCTTAGCGTCTCATTACTCCTGATGAAGGCTATCTAGTTGAAATGTCGAGAGAATACAATTTCCAGTTGATATTGATAAGATTATTGTAATACTTTCACTTTTTGTGGAAGTGTTATTGCATGATGATGTGTAAGTAGATCATAACAGGATATCAAAAGCCTTTTACTTGTAGCAGTTATCCTATGCACAAGCAAACAAAACCCTGTAAGACAAGGCAGAGAGCTGCTAGGCAGTTTAAACAAATTGTGTCAGCTATTTTCAGTGCCATTAAGATGCCACTGTATGTCTCTCCGAGTATGACTTGAGGAATTCAGATTCAGAACTATTTCAAAATATTTACTGAGATAAAGTATGGTTCTCTAGATGTGACTGAGTTTGGTGGCATCTTAGAAGGGAAAAAACATGGCTGATTCTTCCATCTTGGCTTTATCAAAAGTCTCATGGAATTCTATTCTAGTGGGTAGAGAGCTAAGCCAAGGTAATGACGTATATGTCGATGTCCTAGCAAGATTTGAGGCCATTTTCCATACCACTAGTTTCGCTTGCCAGACTATACCATGTCACAGGGGAAAAAATGTTTGCTCGCTCATAAAAATGGGGGAAATGTTTCCCAAATCGATTATACATGAGAAGAAATACCATAAATGAAATATTACATAACACATCTATTAATACCACTGCAATGCTGCATACCTTTCCGGGCTCTTTCTCCTTGCGATGTTCTTGTAAGCTTGGAGGCAGTCTCACATAGGATTATAAAACTAATCTGTATTTTGCTTCCCTGTAACATGTACTGGAGTACAGGAGTCAACCAAGGGAAGTTACCTGCCAAGACAACAGGAGGCGCAGTAACAAATAACATGGTGAATACTTGGTATAAATATTCTCTCACTCATGATCACTACGGCATCATCTGGAGATGTCTTTTTCATTTCATGTGCATCACCAAATAGTCCAGCAGCTGCATCAGCCAGATAATCTGATTCTCCTCTCTGGAGGTCGACATTTCGACCAAAAGCAGTTGCAAAGATAGTCTCCATGGTGAAATTACCATAGATCCTGCATGATAAAAATAAGATTATTTCGCTGCACCAATAGAGCTTCATATACTTCCCACCTGAATAATTCAACACTCTTCCCTGTATCTGCATGGCTTGTGAAAACCTCTACCAGTGTCCTCACACTGTCAACAATCAGAGGTGTCATCTGGGGCCAAAGGATGCTGGGTAATAATGCAAGATTTAGAATTAAACAGACATACTGCTCTCATCTTGGCGGCAGAGAAGGTGGGGGAGAGTGTCTGGCGTGCTCTGCGCCATGTCTCATCTCTAGTTTGTAGAAGACCAGGTTTGACTGTAGTATTTCTCCTTACAAGGTCAGGAAATTTCTAAGAGGTCAACAATTGTTCCAAGTCATGTGCATGTAATTATCAACACTGACACAAACTACTCACATCTCGGTTGATAAAGATACCAGAGTCCTTTATAGTGACAAGCTTGATAAGCTCCAAGTCTGTAACAGAGACGTGAGGAAGTGTTCCGGTGTAATACCTGGATAGATTTTTGCCTTGATTAATACACTAACCTCTCAATTTTTATGTAGATAGACATACCCCACTATCGGTCCATAAGTCTTGTGAAGGTCTTCAGTATACTTCATCAGCCCCTACATGAAAACAACAACAGTTCCACCCTTTACCCTTTACTCTTTTGAAGCATGTAAATGTTACTGCTCAAAATGAGTATCAGTTGCTTCACTCACTTTATATATCATTGTATCATTTAATATGGATATGAGATAAATAAAATAATAACATACTGTTTCAATGAATGTACTTAAATTATAAAATGTAACATGCACGTTTAATTGCTCCTGTTATTTTGGTAATAAATGTAATATCTATGTAGCTGTATTGATCGTCTTTTTTCTAGTTCATCATTGGTGGCTGAAGAAGATGGAGTCAGACTGCTGGTGAAGAGTACATAACTGTGTCTGTCACACTACACCTTCCACAAACTTGACAGCTCAAATGAAACCTAGCTCCATACATAGAATATTATATGCATCTAACATGGCTTCCTATCCCACAGCTTGGAACATAGTACCCATCATACTTGGCTGTACTCTCCAACTGTTGTAGGGTTGCTTCTTACTCTCAAGTCTCTAATTATTAATCACAACTTTGTCAGATTATGGTGGAAGTGAACCGTAGCAGTTGAGGTCAAAATTTGTGTTACCTTAGTTTAAGGGCTGTCCACACTATGGAAAAATGAAAGCGTATCAGAAGTGCATTCAGTCCTACACAATCAAGATTCCAATAAATGCATACTGTCATGTCTTCACTAGTATTTCAATAAAGAACATGCAGTAGCCAAAAAAAGGGGGGAGAAAGAATTGCTTTTTTTCCTGCTAAGCATAAGCTACCTGCAGATTCGAAGGAGGCCTATGCTGCAGAACAGAAAAAGGATAGAGCTATGGGAAAGGGAGAATTATTGAAGGATGATGCTCAAAGAATCGCACAGGAAAAATTAGGAGGAGTATGCTAGCAGGAGTATGCTAGCAGTAAAAAAGGAGGTATTCACTATCTACATATAAAATGTTGATGCATAAGTTAGTCGAGACCTTGCTAGTTTATGCCCTACAATAATCTCTAGCCGAGTTAGCACTCTAGTTGCCTCCAAGACCTAACAAGTAGTCTTAGCAAGGAGAAGTTCTATTTAACACACATCTGCATAAGACCAGAACTATTTCTATACTTTTTATTTGACACCTATTTTTATTGCTCTGGATTGATTTCAACATCTGAAGACATATTGGATCTAATGCACATTGGGATGGAAAATCATAATTGGCGAGCCAAGCGAGCCGTCAGTGGGGAATTGGATGGAAAACTTGGTATTGCCACGCATGACGAGTCAATGTATGTACAGTAGAACATCAGAGTTACGAACCCCAGAATTACGAACACCTCGGTCAAACCGAACGGCAAGTCAACATCCAACGGGTCAAGGATCGTTGTTAGGGTATGCACCACCCCTAACAAGTCTAGCTATGGCTTTACACACTTAGTGTTTTAGGCAACTAGTTATAACAACTTTATTCACTTCGACAAGACACAACTCAAGACCGAATAATCTGTCCAGAGGGAGGCTGCCCTTAACTAGGCTGGCCTCCCCCCCAGGGACATGACCATATAAGGTAAAATACATGCATGTGGTTGATTGACTATCCAATGGAATACAAGTAGCAGCTGTGTGTTTGTTTATGCATGCTGCTATTAACATAAGTGTGGTCAACTTTGAGGTCAACAGTTTGTTTGTGAGCTTTCTGCAGGTTAACACCTGCAGGTTGCTCCTGTGTTGTTAGGGCTGTTAGGGTGTTACCTAACAAGGTCCCTAACAATATTGGATCTAATGCACATTGGGATGGAAAATCATAATTGGCGAGCCAAGCGAGCCGTCAGTGGGGAATTGGATGGAAAACTTGGTATTGCCACGCATGACGAGTCAATGTATGTACAGTAGAACATCAGAGTTACGAACCCCAGAATTACGAACACCTCGGTCAAACCGAACGGCAAGTCAACATCCAACGGGTCAAGGATCGTCACACGACACGCACAGGTAATATTTATCGTGCATGCGCACATCTGAATTGCAACTGCTCTCTCTCCTTTGCACGCTATATAGCAATGTGTAGTTTCTTTGCCATGGCCTCAAGCTCTTCTATGAAACGTAAGCGAGTTATGCTATCCATCGATGAGAAACTTAAGATTTTGAAGAAAGTGGACCAACAAGGCATTACTTTGTCAGCCGTAGCCAACGAGTTTGGAATTGGGAAAACAACCGTGACAGACATTTTAAAAAAATAGGGAAAAGGTCGCGGGGTTTGCTGCTGAAGCACAAGATGTTAGCTCCCTGAAAAAGAGGTACATAGCTGATGATGATGCTTTTGATAGAGCCATGCATTTGTGGTTCACACAATAACGGCAGAAGGGCACACCAATCAGTGGTGTCTTGATGATGGAAAAAGCAAGATTGCTTTTTCAACAGCTCCACCCAGATAAATCTGAAGATGACTTTAAAGGTAGCAATGGATGGTTGCATCGATTTAAGAAGAGACATGGAATAAGGCAGTTGAGTCTACAAGGTGAAACCCTGTCAGCAGATGCTAGTGCTGCAGAAAAATTTAAGATATTTTTCCAAGAATTTGTGGAAGAACACAAGCTGTCTCCACACCAGATTTTTAACTGTGATGAGACAGGCCTGTATTGGCGTCTTCTCAAACAAAACCTTAGCCGATGCTTCTGAAAAGAATGCAAATCTCCTAAGGATAGAGTGACATTGATGGCCACTGCTAATGCCAGTGGAGATTTCCACCTGCCTTTAGTATTTATACACAAAAGTGCTAAGCCGTGTTGTTTTTCTGGAGTCAATATGTCGGCTCTGCCCGTTCTTTATTACAGACAGAAAAGTGCATGGATGGACATAATAATTTTCTCAGATTGGTTCAACAAACACTTTGTGCCCTCAGTGAAGTTCTATCTGCAGTCAAAGTCATTGTCTTCTAAGGCTGTCCTCCTCCTCGATAATGCTCCATCCCATCCCTCTTCATCCACACTTGTGTCTGCTGATGGTGACATTAAATGTTTATTTCTACCACCCAATATTACCAGCTTGGTTCAGCTATGGATCAGGGTGTGCTTGAGAACTTAAAGCGTAGATATAAGAAACTACTTTTAAGAAAGCTGCTACTGGGGAACTCAGAGCATGACTCTTTTGTGCAATTCAGCAAGAGCCTCATCATCAAAGATGTGGTTTATCTTTGTGCCAAGTCCTGGGATGAGATTTCTACAATCTCACTTAGTCGTGCCTGGAACAAGCTAGGCTTTGGTCCAGACTTTGGTAGTCAACAAGAAGAATTGCCAGGGGTGTCTGAAGTATGTAATCAGTTAGGTGTCCCTGATGCTGAGATGGAAGAATGGCTAACCATGGACCAAGGTGAAACTGGTGTGGAGGACATGACTGATGAGATATACTAGGAACTGTTCCAGAAAATCATCAGTAGTTGATGAAAGTGAGGAGGAAGAGGAAGAACAAACTGGTGTCACCATCACCCATACTGAAGCTGAAGAAGCTTTCAGCACTTGTTTGACATGGATGGAACAACAAGCAGAAGCTACACCAATGAACTTGGTACTTCAACGTGAACTGCACTCTTTAGCAGCAAAGAAGAGACACGATTAATTAAAACAAACACACATTATTGATTTCTTAGTTATACAGTATGTACATATAGTAAAATGTTAGTGCATAAAGTACAGACATACTTGGTGTAATGGTACATAATTTGTACAAGTGAATATAATTTAATACAAGTGATGGCGGCAAGTGGAGAGGTAAAAGAGACTTGTAACAGTGAAACAATTGTGAAATACCTGTAGAATAGTAGATAAGTACGTACAAGTACATGTACATACTGTTAAACAAGTCTAAATAAGCATGATATCAATTGTTTCAGAGTTATGGACATTTCAGAGTTACAAACACTCATTTTCCCAAAGTGGTTCGTAACTCTGAGGTTCTACTGTATCTATGCATGTATTCACTGTGGGTTCACCCCTGGTGGGACGAAACCATAAATAGTAGTAAGTGCCTTCATGGGTATGATGTGTACTCTCTTTTGACATTTTTCATAGCTATAACTATACCCAAGTTACTGGAGCTAAAGTGAGGTACCTCAAAACCTGAGTACCTGATATTGGAACATATTTTCCTCCAGATTGCCAAGTGCTAGACAGCTGAAATTAGCACCTGTGGCTAGAGGAAGCCCTACTCTATACACCGGCTCGTCACTAAAACTTGAGTATGTGATCAAGCACGTTTGGAAAATTAAAAATATATTCATTTTCCCACCACGCACTTGACCACATACCCAAGTTTTAGCGCCTAATGAAGAAACAAGTTGTTTGTATAGAGTAGGGCTTCTTCTAGCCACAGGTGCTAATTTCAGCTCTCTAGCACATGGCAATCTAGAGAAAAATGTGTTCCAAAATCAGGCACTCGGGTTTTGAGGACCCCCACTTTAGCTCCAGTACCTCGGATATAGTTAGAGCTACGAAAAATGCTTTAGTTTCAAAAGAGTGCTCACAGAGAGACCTATCTTTTGAGGCTATAAATCAAGTCCATAGCTATGAAGTGTGCAGAATCTATGGAGCTATAAAGTGGTAAACACAAGTTTTTAAACAATATTATGGTTTCGTCCCCCCCCTTAAAGAGGGCCACCCACCCAGGCTTAAGTAAATTGGTAATGGTCATCATAGTGAAGAGAAGGATGAGAAAACAGTAGATTCGAAGGAAAACTGACTGCACATGCAAGTGGGAATGGGCTGTGTTGTTAATACATGTGGCCAACAGGAAAGTATGCTGAAGTTTCATTCTGACGTGGATAGCCAATTCATCAACATGCTCTAGCAGTGCAAGTGTGACACCACCTCAAAATTAAAAAGGGTTTGCTACACTGGAAAAGATCGTCACGGTGAATCTGAGCGGGCTCTTGCTTCAAGATGCCAGTTCAGAATCTGTGAGGAATATATACTACGTACGACTCTTAGCTACTTTCCTTATCATAATCCACGCATTACAATATGATGCCAACAATAATGCACAGATCGGTATGTCCTATATCAGGCCTTCAGCTATGCTAAGGTTATGACAATGGCTAGAGCACTACAATGATAGGATTTCACATTTTGTCCAATAGGCAATCAGGCTAAAATAATTGGTGAATAAAACAAAAGAATCAGGTGTTGGTAGTTTCAATTCTATCAGGCCTTATTCCAAGATTGATTAGAGAGGTTGGCTACTGTTGAGGTGGGCATCTATTAGAAGGAAAAACTACTTTTAAATGTATGCTCCGATATCGAGTCACTGGATCCACTTTATTACGTGTGTATGTGCATCCGTGTGCTTATGTGCATGTGTGCACGTGTATGTTCATGCATGCATATGTGTGTATGTGCATGTGTGTGTGTGTGTGCATGTGTGTGTGCATGTGTGTTTGTGTGGGCCTGTCAACTTAAATAAATGGTCTGGGGCCGCTATTTTAGACTAACGTAAATAAGAGCTTACCAAATCGCCACTGTGTTGCACTTTATTTGGAACTCAGTGACCCCTTGAACTCATTACCCCAAGTAAGTCAAAATTGACAAACATTTAGCACTAGTTACATAGCTAATGTCTCATGGGAAAGGTCCAGGATGGTATATCAAAGATGATATCGTGAGAGTAGTCAGTAGATTATAAAGCTAGCCCTAGTGATAGTCACTGGTGGGTAACAGTAACCATATCCCATCACTAGCATACCGATCGATGGAGAAGCCAATGAAGTCTCACCAAGAATCCAGGGCCACTCCCTTGAATACAGAGTGTTCTCTCTGATGTTGTAAAGTACCAGTTACCTACTATGCCTTAAATGGGCGCTGATAAATTAGACACAAAATCTTGTATTGGAGGAGGAATAAAAAGGAGAAAAAATTGCATTTCAGAGAAGATGGCTTCAAGAATATAATTGGTTGTGTTGTGATAATGGAGAAGGTCACTGGGTTATCAGCCATGCTTCTTGTTCCTGGGGGAGAGGCGCAGCCTAGGAGTGGATCAACCTCTACCTATATACAGCAGGCTGCAGCACCTATGGTCTACATAACCACTATTTAATCTATCTAGACTTACTCACCACCCGCCTTCTTTCTTTATGAAGAAGGTAGGCGGGTCCTTTGATCCCATTTCTCCTTAGTACTTGATGGGGATTGTACACAAACCTGGAACAGCAAGGAAGTTAGTGCAATATGGTTGGCTATGGTCTACATCTATGGTTTAGCTAACTTGTAATAAAAGAAGACGATTACAGCGACCAGGCAAGTTAAGACCAAGGAGAAAATCATCTTTTACCATATACCAGTGAGATGAGCGGAAAGCACTTCCAAAGTGATCCTGTGCGCGAGCGAAGCGTCGAAACACAGAGAGAGCGCAGGGATGCGCGCCAAAAAATAACCGAAATTGGGCGAGAGCACTAATGTTGCATGGACATTTTAATCCAGGAATAAATATTGATACGGCGGTCCAAAATATTGGCCCCCCCATGACTAATTTTACTCCGAAAAAAAATTTCGGGATGTATATTGTATATTAGGTCCAGGCTAAGTTAGCCATCCAGCTCTACCTACCACGTGCATTCAACTGCAGAACATTACTCTACTCGCAGAGATTCTGTGCTAGGCCAAGCTCAGGATCTGTGCGAAACCTGAAAAAAGGTGTTGCCAAAAAGGCTTTTGGTAGCTATATATCTACTCCACCTGACTGGAAAGAGATTCCATCCATTCGGACAAAGTTGACAACTCAACTGACACATAAACTTGTTTGAGAACACCAGTGCATGTGTCGGAACTGTTTTTCAGCATACATGAGTACTTACAGACAAAAAAATCTGAGAACATTGTGCACAACTTAGTCATCAGAAACAGGGACTGAAAGTACATCTTCCACATTCCTAATTTATTGGTCCCTATATACTTGTAGTTCAGATCTTGTGGCATCGTTCTTGCAAAAGACAGCCTTTCCTGATGTGGGGGTGTGTGAATTTTTGGGATACAAAAATTGTTGCTATACCCACACCTGGTGATAACGGAATCCAAGAAACCCGGGAAGACATTATGGGGACTTTCATGAGAATTTAAGAATAGCTTTACAGGGAAAATTTAGAGCATATCTGGCTGAGCCCAGCTATAAGCCTCAGACCAATATTACCACATGCTTTTACTGAGTATTGTGACAAAATTACAACATGCGAAAGAATATCCTGTCCTCCGATTACACTTAGCAATTATGTGACCCTAGAGCACAAGATGGAATAGTTCTAGGCAGAGTTTAGATTGTCTAGGATTTGGATGAGATTAAAAAAGGGCAGTATATGTAATTGTACGAGGACAGTGGGAGGAGTGTTAAGGAATGTCAAATGAACATGAAAAGTTGATGTGAGCTTTAATGACAGCACCATCTAGCAACTGTTCTAATGCAGAGAGAATCAAAATTGATCATGTGGACCTTATCAGGGATCCCCCTCCTGGTTGAAGCCCTGAGAAGACCCTGGACCCTGAAGATACTGCAGAGGCAATGTAAACTAACTGATAACCATAATTAAATTAATGATATTACCAATATTTTATGTTATTTTAAAGCTCTAAGAGAGATCTACCTTTTGAGCATAAAATAACTGGTATAGAGGGTGTGGTTCAGAAGTTATGAGCCATTGAAGGCAGACACTTTATTATTATTTATTTTTTGTTTAGGTCTCCCAGGAGCTGGTATTACTGGGCGAGGCAGTCTCTCTGAGATGCTGAGTAATATTCAATGGCCAAGAGATTGCCAAGAGATAGCAGGGTTCCCAGTTAGGTTATATCTTAGGGATCCACTATACTGGTGGCAGCTATGGACTAGAACCAATGCCAGAGAAACTACCACAGATAGCAATGGCTAAACGCCCAAAATGCCAGCTACCAGGACAGTACCCCACTCCAACAAATACCAAACAAAGAGTATGATGGTGGAAGCAGCAGTGGAGCATCAGATGACACATTTGGCTACAAGGTGAACACACAAATCGAAAGATAAGAACGTGAGCATACAACATCGTGAGGAGAATGGAAGATAACATGAGGAGGAGAGAAGAGAGAG
This sequence comes from Cladorhizidae sp. MBARI D1340-BT2, assembly GCA_028752905.1. NCBI lineage: Eukaryota > Metazoa > Porifera > Demospongiae > Poecilosclerida > Cladorhizidae > Cladorhizidae sp. MBARI D1340-BT2. The sequence goes on from JAQNBH010000009.1 coordinate 16,898,309, forward strand.
AAGAGTGATGCAAAGACATGAGATGGCAAGAAGCCAAAAGAGGATAGAAAGCGAGCAGAGAAAAAATTAGGATGATAGGAGAAAAGAAGAGTCGGAGAGATGGTTCCAGATGTTGCAGATGCTGACCCAGATCAGCATCACCAGGAAACAGTAAGATGCTGAGAACAGGAGGCAGGAGAGGGAGGAGTTCAAAAGAATCAGACAAGAGGAAAAACAGGAAGACGAGAGGAGACACGAAGAAGCTAAAGAGGAGATTAATTGCCTCAGACAGGAGGCAAGAGAGAGAGAAGAATAGAGGAAGCGGGTGAGACGTCACAAACGCAAAGAGGATAGGGAGAGATAGAATCGAAGTAATGGCAAGGATTTCCCCAGGTCTGTCCAGCTTAAGGATGTGATGGAGATTAGAGAATTTTAAGACATGTATGACAACCTTTGAAATACACCCGGACTACTGGGGTTGCAAATCTCCTTGCTGTGCTGGACAACAAGTCCAGTGACTACCAAGCTGGCCTCTCAGAAAAGCAAAAGTTGATGTGCTATGCCAGACACTAACCACTTACCACGGCATCACGTCAGATTTCTACCAGACTAAAATTAATGGCAGAGATAAATACGACTACAAGGAGAGTCTGGACAGGAGCTGGCCAAATGTGTGGACAGTCTGCTAGCCAAATGAACAAAAAGTGCCACATCCATTATCCATGGGGGCACGACATCACACATGCCGTTTAACTTCGTTTAAGTCACCCACATGATGAAGGATAGGAAAACACCATGATGTTAGCAGCAAACAGAAAGCTCAAGTACGATACTCTGCTGGGGCTGGACATCCATAATATCACCATACTCATTACAACAATGGTCACGTGACGCTAGCCGCAGCAATGTTGTCGGAAACTCTCCTTTGATGACCTTCTCTGGTCAATTAGTTCACCGATGACGCCCGTACTCTTGTCTTGCAACCCTAGGTGACTCTCACTAGTCAAACCTCTTAGTTCCAGACCTAGCAGGACCAAATAAAACCACTACTCACTTAGGCTAACCACAAGCTGTAAGATGACAGTAGTAACAACAATGAATTCTTCATACAATCACAATAACATAATACCGTGGTGACTAGGTTGTGTTCCGTAGTCTATTACAATTCCATGTAATTCTCCATGAATACGCATGTGCAAAGAAGGGATAGTCTTAACATGTTAAGCGCTGTCTACTTATCCACTCTCTCTCTCTTTTCTCTCTCTACTCTCTGTCTTTATATACACAATTCATGTCTACACCACACTCCCTAACAATTCCTTATACGGGTATATACGTTCGGGTGGTGTGGTAACTTCTCATCCTGTGGTTGCTCTGTCCAATCAGGAGACTTGTAGATTCCTTCTAGAAGGTTGTGGTTGTGCACAACCTCGTCCATAGACTGCAGTGGTTTTGGTTGAGAGTCATAGAAACTTCCTTCCTGTTGAACTTCTTGTCCTCTTGTGTTTAGGGGTGTTTCCGACAAATGTCCCCAACCCATTTCGTATGCAGAGCTCTCAAACGATTCAGAGGAGGAGGTGAATGAGGAGAAATCACGTTAGGCAACGACAAGACAGATGACTCTGAGGGGGATCAGCACACAGTGTTTAGAGGAGGAGGACAGCCAGCCAGGAATGGACCTGCAAGACCTAGACGATGATATTTTTTTAATATATAGTGCGGGAGGGAAGATCGGAGGGGAAAGAAGCAGTGCAGAGACTGGGGCCAACACATACCTCTCGACGTAGGATCAGTCCAGCTACAGCAGGCTCAGCTAGATGATCCATTGCTGGAACACTGCAGATGACAGTGCAATAGACTAGACCATCCCTTTCTCAGGAAGCAGGGATTCCTGTATAGAAGTTGGAAACAGGCAAAGACAGGACAATAGGTGTTCCAGCTGGTCCTATCCCAACCATACAGGGAAACGGTCCGACGAATGGCACATCAGATTCCATGGGCTGGCCACCTTGGAAGAAAAAAGACAATGGCCCAATTCGTGTACCGATTCTTCTGGCCAGGTATCTCAACTGATGCAGCCGAGCTGTGCAAGGTTTGCCAAGTCTGCTAGAAAGCATCACTGAGAGCAGTAGAGGAGCTACCATTGGTCCCCATGCCAGTATAATGAGCTAGAATAGCAAAGGATATGGTTGGACCGCGGCCAGTTAGACAGGCAGAAAATCATCTGTTTACTAGTACTGAAGCACATGCTTCCCAAGGTGACCAGGTTGTTCGACCAACAATGGGACAAGGTGCTGCTATTCATCTTGTCAGCACCCCTCATGAAGCAACCGGCTATTCGCCATTCGAATTGCTGTATGGATGGAACCCAAAAGGACCACTGGATGTAGTGCGAGAAGAATGGAAGGAACCAGAATTGCTACCAGAGAACATGCTCTCCTACCTTCTGATGGTTGGAAGTAAGAGACACTGTCACACACTTGAACTCGATAGCCAAGGGTAAGATGTAAGCACACTATGACCGATCGTTCAAAGACCAATCTTTCGAGGGGGAAGATATAGTTTTGCTACTGATAATCTTATCCAATAACAAGCTCTTGGCAAAGTCGCAAAGGCCAATTCCAGTATATTGGAGAAAATTTCGTGAACCTCTTCCAGGATCAGAATGGTTGGCCACCGCCACCCAATCTGGACTTAACATGCAAACATGATGGCCAAGTGGGAAGCTCCATTGACCATTTTCAAGTTGGCAATGGACAAACTAGACCAGATGGAAGAGGTAGATATTTCAATCTGGAGTGCTGATCAGAAACCACAGATACTCCACATCAACCCGGAACTGGCCAAGGAACAATGGTCACAGATATCCCATAAGCACACCGAACTCTTTACTGACCATCCAGGAAGGACAACACAGACGAGTATCACCTTTGACATGGGAAACACGACAACCATCCACTCCTCGCTATACGCCTTCCCCATGCTAGGAAGGTAGTCAGGGCAGAGATCGACAGATGCCATGGGCTGATCTCATCAAACCAAGTACAAGTGTTTCGGCTTCACCAATGCAGAATGGAAATGTGGACCATCTGTCGAGGCAAGCAGCCTGGGAGGACGACCGGGATGCACTTCAGGAAACGGGGAGTGTCAGGGTTCCCCCTCCTGGACGAAGCCCTGACAATATATCCCTGACATGACCCTGGACCCTAAAGTCAGAGGCAGGGTAACCTAAACAATAACCACAGTACAATTAACACTTCGATAATGAATCATGATATATTACCATATAAGGACTGATTTTGTACCAGGTATGTATTACTGGGCTAGGCAGTCTTCCTAAGGTGCCGAGTTTATTCAATTGCCAGAGTTCCTAGTTGGGTTATAGCTTAGGATCCACTACAGATCTGTTAATAATTGTGAATTCAATCCTGAATAATCCTCGATTCCTTTGATAGTTATTGAAGGATAATCATGCTCTTATATGAAAATCGGGAATCACCTGGCTCCTTGAACTTCTCAAGACCAGGTAACTACCAATAATTTTGAGGTAGAGTGTGCAACTTTAAAGTCAATGTTTGAGATAGAAAGGAGGGGGATGAACATCTGTACATGCACTCAGAATGACAACTTGCCGGCTGGTGTACCATCCATAAAGAGTATAATGTTATTATGACAACCGAGAGTTATTTTGAGTTATTTTTGGAATTCATGGATCAAGGGATGGTGTGAGGTTCAGATTTACAGCAAGGCAAGATATGTCAATCACATCAGGATAATGAAAAGCTTACAATAGGACTTGGTGGGAAAGCCATTTATTTGGGGTGAGGCCTTTCATTTTATTTTGGTAATTTTGGAGATGGCATCAACTGCCATAAAAAAAGTGGAGGAATTGAACAAGAAAGTGTTTGAGAACCCAGTGTTTGACTGCTTGCCTCTCTAATTAGTGCTGCATTGATCTTTTTTATGCTAGTTCGGAAGGAATTTATGAACTTCTCTCTAAAATCCAGTTTTGTCTTGAGGCAAACAAAGGCGGGTCTCGGAATTTATATTTTGAGTTGTAGACCAAATCTCCAAATCTCCAAAGTGGCTTGTCTCAAAACTTCTTATCATTGAATACCAAGGACACATTTGGGGGGAGGGAGGAAGGGAGGTGGATTTGAGAGGGAGTTCAGGGTCTGAGAAAACTCAGAGACATTGTGCTAAGTTTATCTGAGGTTATATATATATATAAGATTAACCAAAAAGTATTTTACCTGTGAGTTCAGAACTTGAGGCAAAAGATCGGGAGTTGTTCAATTGACATCTATACCACATCATATACCACATCATATCCTCTAGCTGGTACATGTTCACTGATCACAGAAAGTGTAACTTGCCCCTACAATACTCCAAGGAGATTGATTGTTGCAATGTGAGAGGTAATCAATTTCATGCCCTTGGCCCAAAAGATGTTCCTATAATTATTATGTACACTTAACTCACATCCATTTGTTGCTGAATTAGCTTGTTAGTTCCTTAGAATTGAGTGATATATCTCCACATCTCCTTGCAGTAAATATATAGGAGTTCATTCACAGCTAGAATATTCTGAACTACTATATATAATATATATTTCTTGTGGTCAACTGGAAAAAGTTGAATGCAAGAATTGGTCGGAGAATGCTGACACAAAGCATTATGTTCAGATCTTAGCCACTGTAGAATAACTATTTGAAGGAACCAGACTTTGTCTACTTATATCTATATATATATATATATTTTTTTTTTTTATTATTTTTTTTTAAGTAAAATTATTATATAGAATATAGTAGAATAGAAATTACATATAATAGTATGCCTAAAAACTGTTGTATGACAGAGAACAACATGCCATACCTCAAGTTAAAAAGTTTAAAAGTTCATGCGATGACTAGGGAAATGGCTCGTCCCCAACCCCGATGGCAAAGATCCCATTACTGAGGCTGCATTAGCTATATTTGAAGGAACCAGACTTTGTCTACTTATATCTATATATATAGCTATATGTTTACTGAGTTGATTCGTCAAATCAATCTCCTTAAGCTTGCAATTCACAACCACCACAAATATATTGCTATGTCAGCCACTGACTCACACGCCTCTAAATACTTTACCATGCGCTCTCAGCAGGTCTTTATAAAGATCCTGTCACTAGATCTCTCAGCAGAGCAAATGTTATAACTCAACTAACTGACATCAATAATGGAACCTCATCTTACTACATATATATATACCAGTGGTCAGAAAAGCCATAACACCACTAGTATATTTGAGCTAGCACATCACCATTGCCCTACTATTGACTACTAAACTGCAGCACGGAACATTGTATTAAAATCACCTTCTCAATCATCAACTTCAAATTTTATTCACTCGATGTTTCGACTAGAAGCTCTAATCTTCGTTGGTTTTGCCTCACCAATATATAGCTAGCTATATATATAGTCGTTCATTTTAATAACAAACTGTATTCTCCCACAGTTGGGACTTGCGTCAAAATTAATTGGTGTAAGTACCAGCCTCAAGAAGTACATACAAGGATTATACTATTTTGAAGAGATGGATTTTGTTTTTACAGATTACATCATGTCAAAGTGCCAGGAATTACCTGGCATCTATGTTATATACATAGCTTTATACAAATAAAATCAGATTAAAGTTAGACATAAAAAAAAAATTATCTGGTTGTTCTGTTCCTCTGTTCCTCTATTTACGATTAACTATTTTCAGGTGCACTCCATTCTTAGGAGCCAAGGTAATACCAAGCACTGTTTCCAAAGGAACCTGCATAGACACCCACCCCATGTACACAAACAACAACAACATGCATCAGTAAACAAAGACAAAAAACTCCAAAATGATGCTAATAATTATCAATCACCTCTGTTTCATTTGTTTTAACAAAAGAAAACTTTTTCATCAGCTCAATCAGAGCTGTCTTGGCCTCAAGGAGAGCAAATCTCATTCCAATACAGCTGCGTGGACCAGAACCAAATGGCATGTAGCATTGCTGGGGTCTCTTGGCCTTCTCCTCAGCAGTAAACCTGCAGAGGAACAAACACTCATCCACAATCAATGAATTTTTTTCAAGTAATCGTACAAAAAATTAACATCCACTGTAAAACATGAAATCTTTCCAGCAATTTAAGTCGAGTGAAAGATAGCAAGCTCATTGATAATACATTGTTGCACTAACATTTGTGGTAGAACTTCAATTCATGCACGTATATATGTTACAGAAGGAAGCATGTACTTTTATTACAGAGATGCTGAGAGAGCTAAAGAAGCATTTCAATGGCCTATGCCTGCCTACCACAGAGAAGGTGCACTGACTTCACCTCTGCTAATGTATGGTGAAGGTGAAAATGAAGACATCAGCATAGCAAAAGTGAGCATTTTCTAAACATTGCTATGAAGACGAAACTCAAATGTAAAGTAGGGCAGTACACAGCCAAGAAGGGTTGTAAAAACATTTACCAAGAAGCTAAGATGAAAAGCACCCGAGAGTACAGTGAGAAATTGGAAGCATGCTTATATGTCAGAACTGCAAACTTGCATGGATCTTGATGAGTTCATCTTCAAGAGAAAACTGTGCAACCATCCTCTTCTACTAGGAAAGCTCGATAGTAAGGTACAAAAATACATAAAGCGGCTACGCATGGCAGGTGGGATTGTTAGTACCTCTATTGTAGCATCTCTAATGTAGCAGAGACTGATGGAGATATAGTCAAGAATTATAATCAAGTTCTGCTTACAGACAATGGTGGTCAGCTTGACATCAGCAAATCCAGGGCAACCTCACTAATATAAAAAAATGCACGTGATGAAGAGGAAAAGTATAAGAACTGTTCGCAAGTCCCCAATGATCTTGATGATGTAAAGAAAGCATTTTTTTCTCGTGTTCTTTAAGCAGTTAATAAATCGTTTCACCTTCACCCTCAACACATTAATAAGTAAATTCATGACATCTATATAATGAATGGGCACTGGATCAAGAACAGTTCTTTACACTGTAGTTGAGATGGAAAACATCCATGTTAATATTCAACTGGTTACTATAAGTATTGTTCCGGTGATTTTGTTGGATTAGGGAGTTAAATGAGTTAAATGGAAAAAAAGAGAGTGGGGTTACAGGTATCAGTGATGGTTGCAAAATTTACTGCTGTATTTGGTTGTCCACTAGATGGACAACTTCTACCATCATTATCAAGGGAAGATTTCTGCTTCTCTTCCTCACTTCAAATTTATGGATGATTGGCATTTAACCTGCACACTAATCATTAGTCAAACAAGAGAAAATGAAGGAATACCCCTTGAAGTCAGTATTAGTATGAGAAGCTGAAGCAATAGGAACTAGATTTGCCTGATTGGGAGTTGGGGATACAGCATTCATACAGACCTGTTATAATTGCTTCACCTCAGCATCAATAAATCTGTCCAGCACTTCATGCTATAAAAGTTTATGGACTGTTATGATACTCGGGTTGTGAAGCTACTGGATGCTGGAGTAGAAGTTACACCAGCGGACTTGCGATATCAATCATCTATGGTTTCAGAGCTGCTGGCATTCTGGATGTACATAGTGTGTTCTTGACTTAGCTAATGTACACCTTACATGTTCTACTTCTAATATATAAAGAATCTAAATATATTTGTACCGTGTGTCTGTCCAACTATATGTATGTCTATATATGTGTCTGTATGTCTGTCCACTATGCACGGCCAAACAGAAGGTTGGATGCGGTCAAAACTTAACCTAGATGGATGCATGGGTAGTTTTAGTCAATATTTGGTTAAGTTTGGACTTGAAGCCACCATTGTATCAATGATTCAACCTTATCAATGGTTTTAGAGCTGCTAGTATTCTGAATATATCATACAGTATGGCAATTTGGGAATATGCCTTTGCAAGTGTTTTCACATTCACGACAATAGCAACACTATTTAATGTGACAACGTGACCGATTCTAGCCCTCCTCTATTAAAAATATACCGTAGTTGCTGAATTGGAGAGATTTTACAAGAGGCAGAGTGGTCTTGCACTGGCTGGTTTGATTTTTGGGGATTATGTTTTTGTAGGTAGCTAGCCATAAAACTTGGGAGAGTAGAATTGGTGGGCCAATACTTGAGGTGGGGGTAGGGTGTGACATGCCCTGAATTTTCTGAGACATGCCCTTAATTTTCATAATGTGCTCCTTTGCTGGCTACTATATCCTCTATATTTTATCTTTATACCAATTGCACTCCCTGATATGTATTTATCTTGGGGAAATTCTGTGGATTTTTTATTTAGTTTGTCTGTTCACTTTGGCACTCTAGGTCCCAAGTTCAATACTGGGTGGAATAATATATATGTATATTTTATCTTTCTTGACTGCTTGGTACTCAAGGTCCCCACTTCGATCCTGAGTTCAATTATTACCAACCCTTAACTACATTACATAGTTTTCCCCCTAGAGTTCCCAGACCACACTTTGGATCAAAGTGAGGTCCTTGAGAATTTTCCCTTTACATTCATATCGTTGTAGGTAACTTCTTCTGTTCTCTTTATATATCCACATACATGTAGTAGTAATGATAGCAGTAAACCTGTGTCTGTTTAGAGGCCGCTAGATGCTACACCAGCTTGAAAGCAATTCTGCAACATAGTGCAGGTATCTGAGCTAGCCTATTATATTGCATACCAATACCTCAGTGGATCAAACTTGTCAGGATCATTCCAATAATTAGGATCCCTTTGCACCAGAAAGCAGGGTATAACAACAACAGCTCCTGCAGGGATGATAACGTCCTTGTAGCAGTAATCCTTGGCACATTCTCTTGTGAACCTGACAAATTAAAGTACAGTGGATTGTAATAAATAGGGAGAGAAAGTGAAATCGGAGAGGATAAGAGAGCTGAGAAAGGTAAAGTACCGAGGAGCAGGAGGATAGAGTCTAAGAGATTCATGGATGACCATGTCTAGGTACTCCAGGTCAATGGAGGCTTGGTAAGGAGAAGCGTCCTGCGCAGAGATGAAAACAAAATAATTATAATAATGATGATGATAATAATAAAACACGACCAAATTTGGGAAAACCCTCCTAAACCTGTTTTATTATAAATTTAAATCAGCACCTGTGATGCTTAAAGATCATGTCCTGAAAGTTTTAAACTGTTTCAGTGTATTGTCTTTGACTATGACATGAAACAGTTGCACTCAACAAGCACTTATAAATTAATTATTGGAGTGAGGTGAAGCCATATACATGTACTTCTGAGATGAAGCCTAAAAGTGTGACCATAGAGCCTCCCATCATGTTGCAGCCTTCTCTGTCCCACCTTCAAAAGACAGTTAGAAAGAACAAATAGCTGAAGAAAGCGCATCTAATGAGCATACTCAAGCATGCACAGAAATGTTCCATTCATGAAGAATAAGTGCACCAACCTAGCTCAAGGTAAGGGCTTATTTTGTCCCCCAGAATGGGAGCCCTGGGATTACAACTGCCACAAGTTTATGCAAAAAGGATAGTTCTAGCTGTGAGGGCTGGTGGACTGGTCCCTGTGAGGGCTGGTGGACTGGTCCCTGTGAGGGCTGGTTGACTAGTCCCTGTGAGGGCTGGTTGACTGGTCCCTGTGAGGGCTGGTTGACTGGTCCCTGTGAGGGCTGGTTGACTATTCCCTGTGAGGGCTGGTTGGCTGGTCCCTGTGAGGGCTGGTGGACTGGTCCCTGTGAGGGCTGGTGGACTATTCCCTATGAGGGCTGGTTGACTGGTCCTTGTGAGGGCTGGTGGACTGGTCCCTGTGAGGGCTGGTTGACTGGTCCCTGTGAGGGCTGGTTGACTATTCCCTGTGAGGGCTGGTTGACTGGTCCTTGTGAGGGCTGGTGGACTGGTCCCTGTGAGGGCTGGTGGACTGGTCTCTAGCTGTTAGTGCATAAAAAGGAATATGTTTTGACAAAAAATAGTAAAACTACCACCTATATATAGCTAAAGGGGTTTTTTCAAATCCTGTCACACATAGCAGATATGTACATTACTATAGTATGGACTGGTAACATTATTCATGTGACCCAAGTGATGCAATGCGAGATATGGATAATTGAGAGTAATGATAAATACCTGTCAAGTCCAATATCTTATCACACGCTCACGTACCATCATACACTTCTCACACATTTCAGAATTTCCTACCCCTCACACACAAATATATAGTGTAGGTAATAAATACCCTCCAACATTATACTGTCTTCAGCAATCTAAGATCAGGGTGAGCACATGTAGCAAGCACACAGAATATAGATTTTGTCAAAATCACACGTGAAACTGGTGAGAAGGATAGCGCTGATAAGCATTTGCAGACTTGTATGCCTCTAATGGAGGCGAAGTCAACGACTTGGAACTTTTAGAGAGTCTGATATATAAAGAAGAACTACAGCTAAAGTAGAGGCACCAGATGGACATTCAACAACTATGAAATGCAGAGTTAGCCTTCTTCCAAACTTCACTGCCATTTTGATCACATGAACAAGAATAACACTGCTGCAGCACCTAAAATCAATTCCAATGCTCTACAGCAATCCAATTGAGACCTTCACTAAATGCCTACAACTAACACATTCACAATAAAATAACAGCAGACTATGGAGCTTCCTGCAAAAATTAAGACTTTATAATAGAGTGTCGTGGTTTGTCTTCAGAGTGTAAGGTGGTATATAAGATCTGAGCCAGGAATACCCATAGAGAGCTAGTTGTGAGGGAAATGGCCAAGTTGCACTCTACTTCAGGTAGAAGACATTCTGTTACGGGAGAGTGTAATTACAATATCTAGCACAGTTTACAAGAGGCAGAGTTATCCAATGACTGGCCAGCACAGGACGGGACGGAGACACAGTCTCCACTTAACTCCTGGAGGGTAACAGTAACTTACATGTAGACCATTGCAAGCCTTTGGCATATCATGCAGAAGGTCTACAGACAAGTTCAGGAAGTATACTGAGGGGAAACGGTAAACTCGAAGCTGAATGAGAAAGTAGTGATATCTTGTTGTTGCCATGAGACTCCTGTGATGGAGCAGGTACTGTTGTTGACAGATTTTGGAGGAGAGTTCCTAAAGGCTGGAGAAATCTACTAAGCATATACAGGAGAGGTATTGATATCTATAGAACTGAAACACATCATCAGTTGGCTCGAGAGGGAAAAAAGGAGTCTATGCAATGCATGATTTACTTACGATACATGAGCTAGAAGAACTGGGAGCTGAAAATATTAGTGCACCACTAAATTCATAGCATAGCTAGAAGAGCTTGTGGCAGAGAAAGAGTGACATGGAGTGGAATCACGATCAGGATGTGACACATGATCGAATCGTGAAAGGAATAATGAAATTTGCTTCCTTGAGACATCTCAAATCAAGGAACTGTGAAGGGGCAGCAAATCTATATACTCAATCCTGACTCAGGTAACACTCGCCACACCTTACATTTCCGAGCCATCTCCATCATGAGACATCACACTTCAGGAAGTGAGACTATGTGTATCGTAGGAGAGCAAGCCCAGATGTGGCAAGCCTCCTGCAGTAGATTCATTTACGGGAGAAAACACATGAACCTGATTAAAGTATTGGCTTCCTAACATAAACAGATGCATGAATGAAATGGATGGTTGGCTGAAAATAAACCCCTCCAGCTCTCTGGGCACTTGGCACTTCAAGAGTGGAAACCGCTTAAGCTGCGAGAAGTGGACAAGTTCTACTGCAGTATAAATACCCTAATACCCTTCTCAATACCTTTCTCAATAATCAACTTCAAGTATTTTCTCAACATTTCGACCAGATGATCTAGCCTTCATCAGGAATAATTGGTTCCAAAACACTGGACACTCAGGAGTTTTGTCATTGGTTCAGAAGGGAAAAAAAGCTGTAGCTGACTTCATATGCTGCCATCACATACAAGCAGTTACATGAGGGTTTATACTATGGTTTCCAAATTTTCAAAGGTTTGACTGGCCTATATTTTGCCAGGCACTCGCCTTCCAATTGGTAGGTTCATTTTCAGCTGTACTGTCTGCCCAGTCTCTGTGGGAGCTCTGAGACACTCTTCAGTCCTTGCTCAGACATGGACTCTTTTCTGGTCATGGTGGATTGATGGTCATTGTTTTAGTTTCCTGGGGTTTGCCTCAGGTTGCCCCAATGTGATGCCATTTCATCTGCTTGCCATATCACGACACTGCATCTTTTTCGCCAATCTTCTTGCAGTTTCTGTCCTCCAGTTCTCTTGTACAGTCGCAATAGCTCGAAGTGTAGCAAAGTGAAAAGGCCAATAGTGTGGACTGCTTGAAGCGACGCAAACTGACACAACTTGATTCTAAGCAATGCGAAGGCCTTGCGACATATTGTGAACGACACTTTAAGCAAGTTGGCTGAAGATGATGATTGTCAATGTTGGAATCCTCACAGTTCATCCTCACTGTCTTGGTCATCTTCTGACATTAGCCAAACTTCTTTAGCCAACCTATGTTTCTGCCTTAACTCCACTGTAGCTCGAAAAAAATGAACGGATTCCTACTTTGCCAAGTGCATATCACTATGATTCTCTAAGCAATGTGTTCATAACACATTCACGTATCAAATGCAACGTCACCGTGGACCGCAGATGAATTAATTCAATGCTCCACACAGACTTAATTAAAAAAATTATAGCAAAGAAATTCAAAAATGCAAATGGGCCCACCCGTGTATATGGACATCACATTGAAGCTAAGAAGTAATACTTTTTACCCTTATCTGAAGATTTTCTTCTCTAGTTAACTAGTAATCTATCCTGGCTACAAACAGCTCCTAGTTCTACAACATTCGCAACAAACATACTTTGAGGAATCAAATCAGTCTGCAGCAAAAGCTTGAGAGGTATATAGTCAATAAGAGACTTGCTCTTTTGCTAGCTAAATATACATATATTATGCAGGCAAAGAAATTTTGGTAGAAGTTTCAATGGATGTGTGTTGTTTAGTAAGAATTTATTCGCAGTTAAGCACTGCTTATCTTGTAGGTTGGGTGGTGCTAAACAACTATGATTGAGCATTATTCATGGAGATCAAGAAGTTGATTGCCCATGGAAGTGTCTGTCAGCTGAGAGCTTTATAACAACAACAACAACAACAACAACACCAACACCAACACCAACACCAACACCAACAACAAAATAAAATAAAATAATAATAATAATAAAATAAAATAATAATAATAATAATAATAATAAGCAACAACAACAAATAGTTCTATGATGCTTACCGGGTTATTTTCATAGTAGTCGTCTATCTCTGCTTGGAGTTTCTCCTGGATGTCAGGGTGCAGAGCTAGCAGGTAAGAGACATAGGTCAGAGCATTAGCAGTGGTCTCATATCCAGCCAGCATGAAGGTGATAGAATGGCCGGCAATCTGTTCATCCCCCATCTTTGTTGTGTTGCTACCAGTGCTGTCTTCAACACTAGCTTCAATCATGAGCTGAAGGAGATCCTTGTACTGTGGAGATGATAATACAATAAGTACTTCATGGGGTGACTTAATTGTGACAACTACACGTTGACACATTTACTCACAGATAACATTGGAATAAGTTAACACATACACCTAGCCAAGGGAGGCTCCAACAGTCCGGCCAGTATGGACTACTTCCCAGTACATTATTAAACTTATGGATAGTAGTGCTATTTAGGCCAGCTACGGATAGCACCAAACGGTCATAGATCATATCTGCATATTCCATTATGTCACAAGAAAGACCGCAAAGTGATGATTACAAAGACTCAATAATCAACTTGAAATTTACTCTCTCGACGTTTCGTCGACAAGATGCTCTAGCCTTCATCAGAAATAGTGAGTCGCTAAGACTTACGTGAGCTTGTTTATATACCGGTAGAACTACACCCTAGCATACGCATCGAGAATGTGAACCGGATGTGGCAAAATAAATAAAAATACAAACAACACAATAAAAAATTAATAGGAAATAAATAAAAACACACAATTAAAAACACACAATTAAAAACTAAAATCTAATAATAAACAAAATAAATAAACAAAATAAAAATAAACAATTAAAAAAACTAATGAGAAATTTCAATTAAAAACAAATAATAAAATAAAAATTAATAATAAGCAAATAAATTAATAATGAATAAGAAATAAAATAAAAACACGATTAAAAACTATAAAATGAACAATTAAAAATTAATAAAAAATAAAATATAATATATAATTAATAAATAAATAAAAATAGACAACAATTAAAATTAAAAGCAAATACACTAAAAAAATACATAATTTAAATCCCATAAATCTAATAATAAATAAATAAAAATACAGAATTTATAAAATGATTGATACACATAAAATGCACAATTAAAAATTAAATAAAAATACATAATAAATAAATATAAATACACTATTAACTCTTTGACGGATGGCACGTGAATATTCACGTGTCACCGTGGTCGGCAAAAAAATTAACAAATTTTTAATAAGACCCTGCGGCATGTTCAGGAGGATATCTGACAGTCTAAACATTTCTAAGGCACCAAAACAAGTAACAGCCTTCAGCACTATATCATTTTGATATAGAAACAGTTAGCTATAACGGGGAGGGGTGAAAGCTAGTGCTAAACAGAGATGAAAGAGCGCCTAAACTCTAGCTTGGCCTCCAGGTAGCAGCTATTGAATTCAATCATCAGCAAAGCAAACAACAAATCTAAGCTTTACTAGTGCCAATTCCCAGTTTCTGCATGAATTTTAACTCGTTCGGAAATGTAGTGTCAATTTTCACACCCTTCAATTTGGGGTCATGCCCTTTGTCAGCAAAATTTGTAATTATTGAACGGAAGGAAGTGGTGACTAATAGGTGGTAGATCGTTCGAGATGATCCTCCACAAAACTGAGCCCTCCCAGGTTAGTTGATGAAGCTGTTTTGTGACTAGTTAGCTACCTGATCAATCTTAGATTACTAACACACTGGTGTAATAGGTGAGGAAAGCTGTACTAAACCGAGTTGATCGAGGCATAGGGTCTATCAGCTACCTTAGCGTCTGAGGTAGAAGCTTTTGAATTAGATAGTCAGCTAACATCACATCCAAGCTTTACTAGCTCCAATTCCAGTTTGTGCGTGAATTCTAGCTTATCTTGCCTGTATCACAATTCAAATTTGGGTCACACCCTTTCTTTGTCGCCCGTTTGGTAGTGGTGTCTAATACAAGCTGTCAATAGACCCATCCTTTAAATAGCTGAGCTGTCACAGGTTAGATGACAAAATAGTTTTGTGTATATATCCTAACTGATCATTCTTTGCTGACTAAATAAGATGTTAGCTAACTGGAAGTCAAGGCTCTTATGAAGGTTTGTTAGTTGTTTTGAGGGTGGAAGAGAGGATTACAGTTGGTGCAACTATTTGGTCTTCAACTGTCTTCTCTCTGTGTGACAAGTTCACGGATGACATCACTAGGTCACAATGACATCAACAGTTTACAGGTGAGAGAGTAATTGTCGTCCTAATTGTCGGCCTTGTCTCTTCTATTTGTAGGTCAAAGTAAAGCAATGACTGGTTGACTAAATTGTCAGTCGTTTACATCAAAAGTTAGACAAGTAAAGTATCATAAGTGCATGGTAATTCTATGAATAGTTCAGTTTGGTGTGGTAGTCCTCCATGCAGTTTAGCATGTTTTGCATCTATACATAGTTTGGGATATTTTTTTCCTTGCTCTGCACACCTCACAGATTGACCGACCTCCAAATGGAGTATCCTTGGGGATTTCCTCAGGAAATGGCCTTTCGGTGAGTCTGAGTGGTAGTTCTTTTGCTGTAGTTGTTTTTCTTTCCAGATTGGCGTGGCAATGCCCCTCTAGTAGTCCTTTGGCTGAATGCCATCTGGGTAAGTGGCTTGTTGGTGGCAGTGTTGTGCAAGATATGTGCATTTACTAGAGATAGGTCGAGAAGGTGGAAGAAAAACCTCTTCAACCATTTTTTTTATCTGTGAGCGTACCCATAGTAGAGGACCATTTGGTCAGACCTGTCAACGCCACCCATAATATGTTGGTTGTATTCTTCAACCATGTGGGGTTTGGATGTCAATTCTAGTCCCCCAGGAACACTTCTTGTCCTCCTCCTCTTCTCTGGACTACCCGTTTGTCCCTCCACTTTAGGCAGGTAGTGCTGGTATCATCCATCTTTTCAGTGTAAACCTCGCCTTCAAAAAAAAGAAAGAATGAGTCATCATTATTACATACTAAATTATTGTTTTAATGTCACCTTTGTCTATGTTTTTGGACTTGAAGGATGCAGATAGCCCCCTTGCATTAGCCTGCAATGTCCCGCAAGCTTCAAACCCAAGGCTTTTTAGGTGAGCAAAAAGTGGTATGGACGAGTAAAAATTATCCGTGTAAATATGGTACCCCATATTACAGATATTTTTCACTAGTGATGTCACAACTCTATACGCCAAACCTTTCTGAGGTTGGCATGATGTTCTTTGCCTATGTCATAAAAATAGGTACATAAGTACATATCTTGTCTTTTGAAGAAATTGACATGTAATTTTTCTTTACCAGTATAGAGCTGGAAGTTGCATACGTATCCGTTGTTTGAATCCGCCATGACCCATGCCTTGATGCCCCATTTTGTAGGCTTTTTCGGCATGTATTGAATCCAGGACAGTCTCCCTTTGAATCCAATTATGGTCTCGTCAGTGGAAATTTGTTATGAGGGTGTATAAACATTTTGAAATGCTTCTATGACTGGGGTAAGAAATGGCCGGATTTTGTAAAGCTTGTCATAGTTATCGCTGGACCGATCTGGTTGGTTTTGGTTGTCATTCAAATGAAAATATTTCATGAGAAGCTCAAACCTACGCCCCGACATGATAGAACTAAAGTTTCCAGAAAAAACGGCCATTTTGTACTCCAGTGAGACCTGCACATGCACAATATTTGTGTGTAAATAAATAACAACATACAATTTGAAAGTGTAATTCATTAGCTCACTAGGAAATCCAACAATTCCCATTCCGATTACTACAGCGAGCAGTGGCTCAAGCTCATCTCTTGTCACGGGATTGCGTAGCCAATCATTTCCTCTCGCGTACACATGCTCCTCCAGATAGTAGTCTCTCTGAGTGCCTAGCTGTTGTTGAGCATACCTGTTTATGTATGGTCTATTGATTGAAACATTTGGTGTATACCTTCAAAGATTATGTCCAACACAGCTGGTGTGAAGAACAGGTGAAAGAAATCTACTGACTGTTTCCAAGTTATGTCTAAGTTCAGTCCTGGAGTTGCTGTACAATGGACAATCTTTTATAAAATATATTTTATATTATTTGAATAACCTGTGAAATCCTGAACAGAACCAGGGGAATGTGTTGGAGTAGGGCTGGGTGGGGGAGTGGCTGAGGCAGTCTGAGTGGGAGGAATGGGTGGGGGAGTAGCTAAAATCGAAGGTGAAATAGAGTTTGCTGTAGCTTGATACGAGGTCCCAGCAGTGTCCAGTCCCACCACAGGTCTACTGCGAAGTATGCAGTTGGAGTCAATGGACTGAGGCTCCATCTGGTCGTCTATAAAAATGTTTTCGTCTGGAAAAAGACTTTCATCTAGGCCGTCGAACTCGCTGTCAGAGTCATCGCTCTGAAGTGCATCAAAATAGTCCAATAGAAACTGGATATATACTGCACTCGTTGCAGTATATACTCGTTTTAAGTGAGGCTAGGTAACTGAAAATGCCGTTGCTTTTTACAAAAGCTGCTGCATCGCATGAATGTGTTGCAGCGCAATAACGGGGGTTCCACGCATGAATGCGTCGCTGCCTGTCAAAGAGTTAAAGGATTAAATAATTAAAAACTGATAAAAATTAAAAATTAAATAAAAATACATAATTAAAACTTAAAACTAATATACATAATTAAAAACACAATTAAAAACTAATAATAAAATATATAATTTTTAAAAAATACATAATTTAAAAACTAATAAATAATTAAAAACGAATAACAAATAAAAAAGCAAATTAATAATAATAAATAAATAAAAATAAGCTAATAAAAATACACAATATGCAATTAAACGAAATAAATTTAAAAAAATAATAACACCAAAACAAAACAATCCTTCTTCTGGTTGCTTTGTTTGGTGTTATGTTTGCCACATCCGGTTCATGTGCTAGACGTGTGTGCCAGGGTGTGGTTTGTATCCCTCCTGATAATTATTTCTTCCTGATGAAGGCTAGAGCATCTAGTCGAAATGTCGAGAGAGTAAATTTCAAGTTGATTATTGAGAAGTTCATTGAATGTCAACTGAGTTTGTTGAGAAATTGATGATATTATGTGTTCAGTAGAGGAGCTCACAGACAAGCTTACCGAATTTCCTCGATTAGAATGTGCCCTAGTTTAGACCATGCCACCATTTACTATAAATGAAATACTCTGCTCGATTAGACTACGCACCAGAGGAATTATGAAAGCTGCAGAGAAAATGCTCTCTGAAGTGGGTGAAGAAAGCTTGGTAATCGGACACCACTGAAGTGATAATCAAATCCTTCAAAAGCTGAGGGCTCTCAGTTGAGACAAAGTGTCACATGATGAAGCATTCAGTTAAAGCCAGAGCAAGTAGAAAAAAAGTGATGCAGCAAACATCTCCAATGAGACAACCATAGCCATAGAAAAGGTGGGAGAGACTGACTATGATGATCCTTACGCAAGTGACAAAGCTGACTATAAACAAGACGAAACTAGAGTAGAGGACAATGACTTTTGAGTATGCACATAATATTTGTCAGTTGCTCAAGATCAGAGCACATGCCCTTGAGTAGAACACGGCTTAAGCACCTCATAGAATAAGCATGTTCCAATCCCGGCAAATTTACTTTAATTAAGAAATGTAACAATACAAGGGGAAATTAATTAGTTTATTGATCTTCCTGCACACTGAAATTTATTATTGGCTGATGTTAACTTAACGAATATTGGTCGACTTTAGGGGTGCAACTTAAACCATTTAGGGGGGTGCAACTTTAACCATTTAGGGAGGTGAGACTTTAACCATTTAGGGGGTGCAACTTTGTTTTATTGGTTTTACTAACTTAAATAATTCACTGACTTGCATCTTCTGGCAAAGAGTTCCGCAGTGAATTGGCACTTAGGAAAAAGGAAAATTCATAGGACATGGTTCGGACATGAGGAAGAGTCAGCACAGAATCACGATAACCTCTTAATCTAGTAGCCTGGACTGGAGTGGGGCAGTGGACACCACCACTAAGAGTTAGCATGATTTCAAGGTTTTTCTTCTAGAAGCCAGAGTGGGCAGCCCAGCCAACAGTAACAAGTTGTTGAATATCTAACGAATCCTCAGAGCAAACCTCTGAACAACTTGGATGAGAGCGAAAGGAGCCAAAACTAGCTGTATAAAGGAGAGATACAACTTAAGCAGAGTTGTTTGACTAGAAATATTGAAGTTAATATAAAGCCACACCCACATCCTTGCCTGACCGTCTAATTGCCCGAGTCTCCTCTATCAGCTGACAGTTACTCTGTTGACAGTTACTCAGTTACGTGTTAATAGCTACTCATTTGACATAGTTGATACTGTTACCCGCTGACAGTAGACACACCTAGTGGCCACAGTGACTCAGTTAACACAGTTACTCAGTTGATATAATTATGTAGGGAAAATTTCAAAGGTTGTTATATTTGTATCAGAGCCAAATATCAAAGCTTCAGAATAAAATTTCAAAAGTATTTTTGACGAGGAAAAAATAATCACATATCCTAATTATGCACGGATGTGGGTGTGTTGACTTCTAGCCCCTTTTGAGTAGCGAGAATGGCTGTCTTATTGCCATTCAACAAAGTAACTTCGGCCTTTTGGCAAATGAAAAATAAATTCTGACAGTGACCCACTGGAGCTGGAAAGGTCTTCACAAGCTGAAAGTAACTGTAGAAATGTATTAGCATGATCTCGATCTCACTAGCTTAGTCTCATGCAGCCAGATCCTTTACCAATCTAATTATTACTCTTCATTCGAAATCTCCCCACTATGATAGTACTCTATTGACAGTTTACTCAGTTTACAGTTACTTAATCTACTTAATGGCATTCAAAGTTGCACAGGATAACTCACACAATTTCCCAATTCCAAACCAGTGGCCATTTCAAGATACTACATGCATTTGTGCTGTTCTGGTCATAGTGTTTTGAAACTCACACATGAGGAAACACTTTCACTTTTATAACTCCTCAGTTGACATAATAACATTACAATAGCCTTCTCAATAATCAACTTGAAATTGTACTCTCTCAAAACTACCGGTATATATATAGCAGGCTCATGCAATCTTAGCGTCTCATTACTCCTGATGAAGGCTATCTAGTTGAAATGTCGAGAGAATACAATTTCAAGTTGATTATTGATAAGATTATTGTAATACTTGCACTTTTTGTGGAAGTGTTATTGCATGATGATGTAGACCAAGTTTTTCTTCTTTGCTGCAGTGAGCGAGACATTCTCGTCCTCCAAGTCTCAGTCATCATTCCCACATTGTTTTGTCATCCACTCCTGCTCTATACTATACCAACAAATCAATGTTGACATGGCTTACACTGAGGTTGTGTCTTCCATGAGGATTAACTTTATGGAGTGTAAGTAGATCATAACAGGATATCAAAAGCCTTTCACTTGTAGCAGTTATTCTATGCACAAGCAAGCAACAAAACCCTGTTAAGACGAGGCAGAAAGCTGCTAGGCAGTTTAAAACAATTGTGTCTCTATTTTCGGTGCCATTCAGATGCCACTATATGTCTCTCCAAGTATGACTCGAGGAATTCAGAGTCAGAGCTATCGGTCCTTCAAAATATTTTCTGAGATAAAGTATAGTTCTCTAGATGTGACTGAGTTTGGTGGTCTGTCTTAGAAAAAAAACATGGCTGGTGCTTCCATCTTGGCTTTATCAAAAGCTCATGGAGTTCCATTCTAGTGGGTGCAGAGCTAAGCCAAGGTAATGGCGGCATGACGATGTCCTAGCAAGATTTGAGGCCATTTTCCGTAGTATAAGGCCACTAGTATCGCTTGCCAGACTATACCATGTCACAGGGGAAAAAAATTTGCTCGCTCATAAAAATGGGGGAAATGTTTTCCTTAATGAATTATACACGAGAAGAAATACCATAAATGCAATATCACACACCACATCTTTTAAAACCACTACAATGCTACATACCTTTCCGGGCTCTTTCTCCTTGCGACGTTCTTGAATAAGCTTGGAGGCAGTCTCACATAGGATCATAAAACTAATCTGTCTTTTGCTTCCCTGTAACATGTACTGGAGTACAGGAGTCAACCATGGGAAGTTACCTGCCAAGACAACAGGAGGCGCAGTAATAAATAACATGGTGAATACTTGGTATAAATATTCTCTCACTCATGATCACTATAGCATCATCTGGAGATGTCTTTTTCATCTCATGTGCATCACCAAATAGTCCAGCAGCTGCATCAGCGAGATAATCTGATTCTCCTCTCTGGAGGTCGACATTTCGACCAAAAGCAGTTGCAAAGATAGTCTCCATGGTGAAATTACCATAGATCCTGTTGCATGATAAATGTAAGATTATTTCGCTGCACCAATAGAGCTCCATATACTTCCCACCTGAATAATTCAACACTCTTCCCTGTGTCTGCATGGCTTGTGAAAACCTCTACCAGTGTCCTCACACTGTCAACAATCAGAGGTGTCATCTGGGGCCAAAGGAAGACATATGGTAATAATGATTGAGTAAGAGTTAAACAGACATACTGCTCTCATCTTGGAGGCAGAGAAGGTGGGGGAGAGTGTCTGTCGTGCTCTGCGCCATGTCTCATCTCTAGTTTGTAGAAGACCAGGTTTGATTGTAGTATTTCTCCTTACAAGGTCAGGAAATTTCTAAGAGGTCAACAGTTGTTTCCAAGTCATGTGCATGTAATTATCAACACTGACACAAACTACTCACATCTCGGTTGATAAAGTTACCAGAGTCCTTTATAGTGACAAGCTTGATAAGCTCCAAGTCTGTAACAGAGACGTGAGGACGTGTTCCGGTGTAATACCTGGATAGATTTTTGCCTTGCGTCAATACACTATCCTCTCAATTTTTATGTAGATAGACATACCCCACTATCGGTCCATAAGTCTTGTGAAGATCTTCAGTATACTTCATCAGCCCCTTCATGAAAACAACAACAGTTCCACCCTTTACTCTTTACTCTTTTGAAGCATGTAAATGTTACTGCTCAAAATGAGTATCAGTTGCTTCCACACTTTATTTATGAGATAAATATGGATATGATATAAATAAAATAATAACGTACTGTTTCAATGAATGTACTTAAATTACTAAAATGTCACATGCTCATTTAATTCCTCCTGTTATTTTGGTAATAAATGTAATATTATTATTCTATGTAGCTGTATTGATTGTCTTTTTTCTAGTTCATCATTGGTGGCTAAAGAAGATGGAGTCAGACTGCTGGTGAAGAGTACATAACTGTGTCTGTCACACTACACCTTCCACAAACTTGACAGCTCAAATGAAACCTAGCTCCATACATAGAACATGGCATGCATCTAACATGGCTTCCTATCCCATGGCTTGGAACATAGTCCCCACCAAACTTGGCTGTACTCTCCAACTGTTGTAGAGTTGCTTCTTACTGTCAAGTCTCTAATTATTAATCACAACTTTGTCAGAAAATGGTGGAAGTGAATCATAGCAGTTGAGGTCAAAATTTGTCTTACCTTAAAGGGCTATCCACACTATGGAACGTATCAGAAGTACATTCAGTCCTACACAATCAAGATTCCAATAAATGCATACTGTCAGTATTTCAATAAAGAACATGCAGCAGCCAAAAAAAAGGGGAGAAAGAAGTTTTCCTGATGAGGATAAGCTACCTGCAGATTTTAAGGAGATTGCAGAACAGAAAAAGGATAGAGCTACATATGGGAGAGGGAGAATCATTGAAGGATGATGCTCAAAGAATCCCACAGGAAAAATCAAGACAAGTATCTAGCAGTGAAAAAGGAGATATTCACTATGCCGCGTAAATTAGTCTAGACCTTGCTAGCTTATGCCCTACAAGTAATTTCTAGTTGCCTCCAAGATCTGACCAGCAGTCTTAGGGGAAGTTCTATTTAACACACATCTGCATAAGATGAGGCTTGATTGAACTATTTCTATTTGACACCTATTTCTATTGCTCTGGATTGATTTCAACATCTGAAGGCATATTGGATCTAATGCACATTGGGATGGAAAATCATAATTGGCGAGCCAAGCGAGCCGTCAGTGAGGAATTGGTGGAAAACTTGGTATTGCCACGCATGACGAGTCAATGTATGTACCTATGCATGTATTCACTGTGGGTTCCCCATGGTGGGACGAAATCATAAATATGTAGTAGTAAGTGTTAAAAACTTGTGGTAACCACTTTAAAGCTCCATAGATTCTGCAAGCTTCATGGGTATGCCGTGTGATCTCTTTTGACATTTTTCATAGCTATAACTATACCAAAGTTACTGGAGCTAAAGTGGGGGTACCTCAAAACCCGAGTACCTGATTTTGGAACACATTTTACTCCAGATTGCCAAGTGCTAGAGAGCTGAAATTAGCACCAGTGGCTAGAGGAAGCCCTACTCTATTCAACGACGTCGTTGTTTCATTAGGCGCTGAATATGTGGTCAAGTGTGGTTGGAAAACGAATTACGTTAAAATAAAATTCTATTTTCCAACCACACGCTTAACCACGTACCAAGTTTTAGCGCCTAATGAAGAACAAGTAGTTATCAGAGCAGGAAGCTCCTTTCGAATGGCTCGCACACATCTCTCATGAGATAGCCATCTTGTTTGGACTACTTTCAGCTCTTGGAAAATTTAGGACATTTTTCAGAGCTTCTGCTTTTTGGGGGGAATAATAAAACAATTTCCACAAGCTGGCCATTGTGCCAAACATCTTTTTCATGGTAGCAACAGACTCGGCTGCTTGCATGGAAGCAAGCTGCAACCTGTGGCAGGAGCAGTGGATGTAGAGAGCATGGGCTGCATGCACCCTCATCCTTCTTTTCACTCCACTTCTGCAACCTGAGAATGTTGCAGCACCGTCATACCCTTGTCCAACAAGTTTAGAGTAATCAAGATTCTTCTCACTGATGAAGGAAGTTAGAGCATGTGTAATTTCTTCAGCATCAATGGATTTGAGATGAAAAATCGTCAAAAAGTGTTCCTCTGGGTGACCATCCACAAGCCACCGGAAACAAATCAATAGCTCCTCCTGTGTGGAAATGTCTTGGCTCTCATCTGCTAGAATTGAGAAGAATGGGCTGGATTTCAGGCTTTCTATCAGCTTTCTGTCAAGCCATGTGTCAATGGCTTCAATCAGTGACGTAGTGCTGAACTTGGAGGTGTACTGGGCATTAGATGGGTCTTCATTGCTATGTTGCTCAAGTAATTTATCCCCATTGGCAACTAGGAGCTGGATCAAATGTGGATAAACACTCATATGAGGAATTCTATTCTTGACCAGAAAGTAGACTGCTCTAAACAGATCGAGTTATAACACACACCGATTTCTCTGTCTATGCTCAGCAGCCTCTTGTGCAACAGCTGAACACTGGAGCTCAAGTACAGACTTCCCACTCTCTACTTGCTGTGCCATGGCACCAACAGCTGCAGCATCTCTGTGCCATTGGAAGCCTGCATGCTTCTTCAATACTTCACTAGCATGGTTCTAGTCAACTATGCCTCTGGTTGTCCTTGACCCAACAGGGGGCTTCCCCCAATTCTGGCATGTAGCACAGAACATGCCTCCACTAAAATCCTTGCAGGTGACCCAGGGGTATTTCTTCTACCCATTCTTTTTTAAATGAAAGTTTTTCCCTGTAGACCTTCCTCTTTTCACTAGCACTGAGTTTGTTCTTCTTCTTCTGAGGCTCCTGCTGATTGTCAGTTGTCTGGGAGAGACTGGATGAGGAATGGGCAGCTTCCTGATCAGTCAACGAGTCTGATGCATCACTGCTTGTCCTCTTTCGAAAGTAGGCTCTGAGATCCATGTTTGTGAATGATTTCTTCAGGGAGATCAACCCACCAGGGGGGAAAAATCAAGGAGCAGTGCCCTTACAAACTCAACAGGCAACTGACGACAACACTTTATTAGACTAGTATTTACAGATTTCTCTTTTATAACTCAGCATACAATCAATCAATACCAATCAACAGCACATTCACAACACATAACCACAACTTTCTGGCACAAACACACAAACATATCCACCTACAGCAATTAACACATTCATAACACAATCATAAACTATCCTGCTGTACACAAACATGTCCCCACAAGCCAACC
Source organism: Cladorhizidae sp. MBARI D1340-BT2 (assembly GCA_028752905.1). Taxonomy (NCBI): domain Eukaryota; kingdom Metazoa; phylum Porifera; class Demospongiae; order Poecilosclerida; family Cladorhizidae; species Cladorhizidae sp. MBARI D1340-BT2. Next base: position 16,923,695 of record JAQNBH010000009.1, read on the forward strand.
ATGTACCCACAAGCCAATCAACAACATTATTATATCACCAAAAGTTTTAAGCAAGTGACTGAATGTAGCAAATGTAGGCCATACCCACAGATAATCAGTGGCTAACACTTTCCAGCTACATAGTATAGCTTGGGCAATGCTAAGCTGGATACTTTTCTCTCCCCCCCCCCCAACCAAAAATCCTGTTGATACCCATAGATGGATGAAGCCAGTGAAGTCTCACCGGAAGGCGAGGCCATTCCCTTGAATACACTCAGATGTTGTAAAGTACCAGTTACTTACTATGCCTTAATTATGGGCGCTGATATATTAGATACAAAATCTTTTACTATTGGAGGAGGAATAAAAAGGAGAAGGCTTCAAGAATATAATTGGTTGTGTTGTGGTAATAGAGAAGGTCACCAGATTGTCGGACATGCTTCTTGTTTCTTGTTCCTGGGGGAGAGGGGCAGGTCCTAGGAGTGGCAGCCTCTAGTAGACTGCAGCAACTATGGTCGTCATAATCTACCTAGACTGACTCACCACATGCCTTCTCTCTTTATGGTTGCCATAGAAGAAGGTAGGAGGTCTTCCTCTGATCCCATTTCTCCTTAGCACTTGATGGGGATTGTGTACAAACCTGGAACAGCAGTCGAGTACAATAATTATGGTTGACTAAGGTCTATTTCTATGGTTTAACTAACTTGTAATAAGAGAAGACAATTACAGCGACCAGGCAAGTTAAGACCAAGGAGAAAATCATCTTTTACCAGCAGGAGGTCAGTGAGGTGAGTTTCCAGGTAACCGACCTTGCCACGTTTTCTGAGCGGAAAGAGTGAACCAGGCGCGAGTTAATAAAGGGAGGCAACAAAAAAAACTAAATTATTTGTTGCTGTTATCTGCTCAATAGTATGTGCTGAGTATGTATTAAAAAATTTTAGCTTCTATTAGCTTCTACAAACAAACCGTTGTTGAGCTAGAGAGCCTCTTTGACAGCCAACAGGTCACTTCCTGTTTGTGGGCGTGGCCTCGCGATATGTGCCTGGAAACAAGGACTCTGTCTCTGTTAGCAGCCTGCACCCTCATTTTCTTCTTCAGCAATTGAAAGTTCATCTGAAATATCAGATACAGGCCTAGCTGAAGAGCAGGAAGCAAGTGGAACAGTAGAGCGTCATCTTTTTTTCTTTTTCACTTCTCATTTTGCTTCTCAGTATCATAAATTTTGCAGAGGGAGATGTACAGTTGCATATGTGAGTGTGAGTACTGATGGTCAGCCAGGCTGGTGCACTGACTGCCTTGAACATGCAATGGTAAAAATATAATAATAACTTGTAGTAGCTATGGGTGGGGCAAGAATTTAAATAAGATTAGACAAAAATCAAAAACTTATGGTATGGGGGGGGGGGGGGGGGGGGGGGGGGGTGAGCAAGAGGCATAGGTACATGGAGAAGAGGGGTCAAATGTGTTCAGGAAATGGTTCCACAACTTTTCTTTGACTTTCTCTCTGAGGATTTTTCCAAGTCAATCTGTGGGATGGTCTTCCATAGTCTTGGCAAACGGTTGAAGTAAGAGAAATGAGCTGTTTAAGATGTTGAACGTTTGTGGCACATTTTTGTGTATGTAGCTGACCTGGTTCCATTTGTTCTAAATGATATGTAGTCTCTGATGTCGAATGGCTTGCAGGGGACTTCAGGTTCCTAACACAGAAGACTATGTCGTTAAGTTCATACTCCCCCATGAGCGGGAGAATCTTCAGTGCCATTAACCTCGACTTGTAATCCGATGTATAATCATTGAGTATATACTTCGTGGCTCTCCTCTGATTTTCTAATTTAGTTATGACGTCCTTTATAAAGTGAGGTCTCCATACCTGTGAGCAGTATAGCAGCTGGGTACGAATAAGGGTGATGTAGAGTAGCTTCTTGGTATGTACTGATTGCACAAAGTGGAAGGTACGCCATAGGAGCCCAAGGGTTTTGTATGCCGTGGATGCCAGATAGTCGTAATGGGCGTTCCAAGTGAGATTAGAGGATGTGATGACACCAAGGTCCTTGTGTTCTTTCTTCACAGGTATCGGATGTTCATTGGATGTAAGTTGTATTCATAATGTTATCCTTTGAGCTGAATCGCAGGTGCACACACTTTCCCACTTTGAAGGTCAGTTTCCACTTCCTGCTCCAATCCCCCATACTGTCTAGGCCATCTTGTAACTCTATGAACCTTCAGAAGATGAGGATAGTAGTGTAGGCATGGTTGAAAGTGATGATTTGATGATTTAATGCAACGCATACTAGAGAACACCAGGATTAATTGGCTAGCTCTAGCTAGCTAGATTTACTGAATTTACTCCACAGGTGCAACTGTGGTCATTGCCAGGTGATGCCTACTGGTCTTGAGTGTATTTGCTGCCATGTAATTGACAAGACAATGTCCAAGATGCAGGAGGGTGAAAATGTGGTCAGCTGTATCATAGATCATGAGGGATTTGGTCCAGTGTGCCTCAATACATGGGTCCTTCAAGCAGCCTATTTCACTTATCGGCAGCAGTATGGCATTGGTGATGTTCATCACATTCCCTTACATGGAGCTATGTTGTCAAATTAACTAACACATCAATATTATTGTTATAGGCGCTACAGATTTTTTTCATATTGCCAATTAACTAGCTGGTGTTGGGGGTGGCTTGAGAAGGGTCAGGGTTGTTCAGATTTTGTCTGGAAGAGCAGCACATGTAGAAGACATTGACGATGAAGAAGATGAAATGTCGCCACTAACAGAGCTCGAGTTGGTCGATGAGAGAACTTCCGGCCTCACGCCTAATGCTTTATTCTGGCCCTTTGTCTCTTAGTATAAAAAACTAATGATGACTCTGACTCTGGAACTAATTGATTTCTTATTTGTTGTAAAATCTCTAAAAACCCATCTGAACATTTCAATATTCTTAATTACTTTCTATGTCCACTATAACTACCAGGTCTGCTAATCATCTAAAAATCAAACATGTTCATGCTCGTAATGTAAAGACATCCACTCATTTTTTACTCGCACTCCTCGTCTTTCCTAGTATAGACTTGAATCTTTCCTTGTTATTTCATAAATCACTTCATTTCAAACTTTTGATCCAAATAATTCATGGTCTTATCATTTCCTATATATATATGTGCATGTAACAAATCCACAATAAACCATTCCTCCCACCCCCAATTTCCACAACTTAAATCTGGCTACTTGATTTTGACTTGTAGACCATCAGTACTCTTTCTCCCTAACCACGGTCACCACTCTGTTTCTATATAATTATATGTACTGTAAAGTGATACTGTAAAGTGATAATAATAATAAAGTGATGATTAATAATAATAATAATAATAATAATAATAATAATAATAATAATAATAATAATAATAATAATAATAATAATAATAATAGTAGTAGTAGTAGTAGTAGTAGTAGTAGTAGTAGTAGTAGTAGTAGTAGTAGTAATAATAATAATAGTAGTAGTAGTAGTAGTAGTAGTAGTAGTAGTAGTAGTAGTAGTAGTAGTAGTAGTAATAATAATAATAATAATAATAATAATAATAATAATAATAATAATAATAATAATAATAATAATATTAATATTAATAATAATAATACATGTAATAAGGAAGGTAAAGGGACGGCTATGTCTACCAGAGACCTAGTCAGTTTAGTCTATGTGACACTAGCATCTTCAGACTAAAGAGCTATATACCATCACCTATCAATTATCACTGAGCCCTGTCAGGGCTCATTCCTTACCCCCCCCCCCCCCCCCCCCCCCCCCGTCATCACACGTGCCAGGCTGCGGTTCACGTTACTGCATATCAAAATCATGTGATTCTGAGCAACTGTGTGAGAAACAATTTGTTTCTAAATAACGTGCATTCTTTCTGGATTATTTTTTGATAGAAGTACGAGCAGCAGTTAGTCTCCACCTGTTTACCAAAGGTTGCCTATAATTAATCTGACGGAGCCACACACCCGACACGCTAAGCGTAGAGGTGACCTGTAATAGAGTTGTCGCCGAGCATAGCCAACACTGCCTCTCAAGCGCAACCACGGAATTTCTAATTGTTCCGTTTCTGCACGGCCTCTACCCTTAGGTCTGCATCAACATCTAGATTCTAGCACGCTCGCTCTGGGTAAATATATACAAGTGTAGCTGCATGCCATGATCTTGGTTTGTCTTGGCTCTGATCTGATATTAACTCCCCCCCCCCCCCCCAAAACAGGAAGACAGGAGAGCTGTTTTGAAGGACAGCAACATTAATGAGTGAAAGTGTTCATTAAGGATGCTATTGGAATAAGTGATCTATCTGGATAACTTGTTGGAGGAACACCAGTGCATGTGCCTAACTGTTTTTCAGCATACATAATTTGCGGAGAAAAAAATATGACAACATTGTGCATACAATCCACAACTTAGTCATCAGAAACAGGGACTGCAAGTACATCTGTTATGAACATCCACATTCCTAACGGGGACTGGCAAGTACATCTGTTCTGAACCCACATTCCTAATTTATTTGTAGTTAAGATCTTGTGGCATCTTCCCTTGAAAAAGACAGCCTTTCCTGATGTTGGGATGTGTGAATTGTTGGGATACGAAAATTGTTGCTATGTCCACACCTGGTGATACTGAATCCAAGAAACTAGGGGAAGAGATGGGTTGCTAGCCGGGCAATATAAAGTTTGAAAATTTCACTATAATTTATCTTGCAGGTTTTCTAGGCTATAAAAAGTATGTACTCCCCCCACCCCTCCCCATCACACAGACAAAAGGTTGATAAGAGCTGATGGATAAGTATTCTAAAAAAATGCATCTCATTATTCCTGATGAATGCTAGAGCATCTAGTCGAAACGTCGAGAGAATATTATGATTATTGAGGGTTATTGTAATGTTATTATGTCAACTGAGAGTTCATTGAGAGGGATCAAAAAAGCTGTAGCCCATGGAAGCAGCAATCACTTGTGGAGGTGGGAATTTTACCAGCCATGACCCTGTGCCTTGAATGATTTTTATATAGTGGAGAAGGGAGTAGCTTTTGGCCTGACCCTGTACCCACTGGTTCTAAACATAGAAAGTCTGGTTCTCTTCACGACTCTCAATCTTCCACTGGCTCATGAAAGTGAGGATGGCATGTTATTTTCCTTTTCTAGGAAGCACAACTCAAAATAGCACTGAGAAACTGGTTGGCCGAACTCTTTCAACCACTTTGGGTTCCTCGTCATGTTTTCCTCATGGTTTTCCTTCAAGTCTTCAAGTTTTCTAACAAACAATAATACTTGTGACATCATGAAACTTCACCATATTCGATGGCAAAAAACGTATATACAAAAAAGTATCTGAACAGTGTGGACAGCAAGGACCATGCTAAGCCACACCAATGACATAGCCAACATGCTTGACAAAAATTCTGGTGAAGTCACTGTAGTGAACAACAAAGTTAATCACATCATCACAAGAACAAAAATGCAATGTATATTGGATCGGAAACAAGACTATACCCATGATGACCCTTTACCATTTGCATTATTTTAAAGTGGTAAAGGGTCATAAGGTTGTGGTCTCATGGCTACAGTCTTGTTTCCCTTGTTTCTTAACAGGTCAATCCAATATATATATTTACGATTCAAGTTTTCATTCAAGTTTTCATTTATTTGTTGTTTCTGGTTGAGGTGGAGAATACACCAAGACTGAGATCTACAAAGTTTAACTCAGAGTTTTGGGACGACTCAAGGAATTTTGAAGGCTTTTTAAACATGTTTTTATGCTGAACATATCAGCACATGGCAAATTTTGTTGCTATTGTTGACTATACCCATGTAGGGTCAGTTTCTCAAGGTCTTGGTATTGATTGCACAAGATAATTCTGTACAGGTAATATGATCTACTCCTCCTTTGGACTTGATAGTAGTCGCCCATCACAAACCGAACAGCTGAACTGAGCTAGGTCCTTCAGCTTAAGATAAGACATGCGATTGATTGTGCCATCGACTAATTTACCTGCCTGATGATCCCTGCCCACTCCTCATTTCTGTAATCAGAGTTGTGGACCTGCATTGGTTAAAACACAACAAAGTTATTGAATGACCCCACACAAGCCACAAGCGCAGTAATTTAAAGTATTAAAATCCTCAGGAAAATAATAAAGAACATTAAACCCTAACAAGATTGAAAGATAAAATTCATATAGGCCTTGACCAATTATGCTAGCATAATTTTCAGAATAATAGGTAGCCAAAAGAACTGAGAATTATGCTAGAATAATAGGCTAACATTCAGACCAAAAAATAATAATACTACTTCTATATATATTTTTGGCTGTTCCTCTTGTTTTTTCCTCTTGTTTTCTTGAGTTTGCTCCACACTTGCATTAAAATGAGACTTATTTCAAGCTCTTAATCAAAACATCCACTGGTCGATAATAGTGTTGACCAAGCTAGGAAAATGCAATGCAATGTAGGATAGCAGTGTGACAGTGTCTAGGTAGAGAGCAGATCCTTCAGAGAATGTATTATTAAAAGACATTTGGAGAGAAATAATCTTCTTGCAACTGAAAAGCAAGGCAAACAACTTTGTCTAGACTTTAAGGACTACACAATGAGAAAGTCTGAAGCAGTTTGCCTTTCTAATTATGTCATGGGATATATACCATACAAGTAAGAAATTAGTAAGTGGCAGGGGTAGTTTTCAGTTGAGGAGAAGCTGAAAGAGCTTCTCATGGCAGGGGTGGCTCAGGCACTTTAAGGTTGGGTGGGCCAGGGGTGGTTCAGCCACTGGCTGGATGGGTAAAGGAGGATGAGGCCGCTTGCAGCCACAAAAATTTATGTTTGCAAATAGCCATTAGAAGTTGATTTTTGTCTATTCAACTACTATTCAACTACTATTCTACCATGGTTTGAGTCACAATTGAGTTATGAAATTATACATTACAAATCAAATCTACCAAATATTGCATCATTGGCATCAATGAATTGATTACCAATATCTCCAGTCTATCCTGATGCACATACAAGTTATTAAGACGAAGTTGAGTGATTGTAGATCTGGATAGTTTTGAGACACCTAAGCGTACTAAATGACCTCTCACTTGTTGCATTCGTTGCTGGCAATACAAGCAACAGCTTCACTAAGACGATGACTTCCGAAAATAGATGGTTAGTGGGTGTCCCTTAAAGGTATGAAACTATACTTGATAGTGACATGTCTTCACCCAACTGTTTGGACAGTGTCTTAAGCTGCACCTCAAGGTCATCATAATCAATATCGTCATGATAATGGCTCCTCACAGCTTCCACTTCTTGTTCATGAGGATGTCCTTGGCATCCTTTGAGGAGTAACTGCTCTAATTTTGAGTAGATTTGGTAACCTGGCTTGTCAAAACGGTCTTCAATGCACTGTAGCTAAAGTCCAAATCTTCATAAAATATCCTCCTGTAGTAATCTTCAGGCTGTGATGGAAAATCACCTCCACTGCCACCATCTTCATAGCAACTTAGGAAGCTTTCTCTTTCGTGGAAGAACAGGATCACCAACATTTACCTGCATTGCCTTTGTTTTGATAACCTTCCAACCCCTTGAAGTTATCATCATCTGTATGCATTCCCTGTAAGGTTTGCTTGACCATTGTAGCAACTTGCTGGCCTTCTGTTGCAGACAGATTCGTGTGCTGCAGTGTACGGCATAAATTGTCTAAATGTCTCAACAACAACTGTGCTAAAGAAATGCCAAAAGAATAATCCATTTGGGAAGAAATTCCAGTTATTCGGGCCGTAATTTCAGTATCCTTGACTGATCATAAGAAACAGCCCATAGCTACTGAAGAACAGTGTAATTGTCAAGTACACTCTTGAGTGAGTCTCCATGCATCCGTCCAACAGGTAGGACAGAGTGGCTTCAATCCAGGAGTGTCTGGTTCCAGTTCTTCTTTTAATTTCCTAAAGATTCCATCACGCTTCGGTGAAAATTTGATTAACTTACATAATTCATAAGTTGTATCCATTGAATCCCTTACAATTTACATCTTTGCATAGTGTCTCCTGCAGCCAAATTTAAGGCATGCCCATAACAATGGGTATATATAGCACGGGGTTCATCATCTCTGATTTTCTTTGCTACTCCACCCTTTGCTCCTGACATGGTGCCATCATAGCACTGGTCTCTTACCTTGTGTATATCTAAGTTCAAGGCTAATAATACATACTTGATTACTGTGTAAATGTACTGCCAAGCTGATATATACAAACCTAAAAGTTCTTTATGTACATCAAAGTTATTGTCTACCCAAAGGAAAACCAATACTAGCTGTTCTTTGTTCGATGCATCAGTTGCTTCATCAGCCATAATAACATAAAAATCTGCTTGCTGCAAATTAGCTGCTATATCACGAAGAACACTGTATGCCATTAGTGTTATAATTTCATTCTGTATGTCTTTAGAAACGTACGTATTGACGAGTAAGCCATTTTGAGATGTTAGGATTATCAATTGAATGAAGAAGAAACAGCTGCATCAAATTTGAATTTAATTCTTTGCTGTCAGTTCTCCTTTTCCTTTTCCTCAGAGGAATATCTTGCCTATCTAGGAACTGTATATTTTCTAAAATTGTTTTCAATATCTGACAATTTCCAGGTTTTTTTACTTGCATGACCAATGTCAAGCAGCTATCAATGCTCTTAGCTTGGGTTGGTAAGATAAAAAGGGCTTCACATGCCTCCCTATGATGCTCAGACTCATGGTGTTTCTTTATCTTAGATATTCCATATTTCCAATTGGAAAGGCCAGCCGATATCTATATAAAATAAGATATGGTAGATGTAAATATATATTTATAGCTAACTTGCTAACTATAGAATATACTTACAAAGGCATTATCTGGTCTTTTTAAAGCCAAAATCTTCTTTTGGCCACTGCCTTTGTATACAAGCATGGGCATCCTTCTCTACATCATAGTGAAGAAATGGATAATCGTGAAACCACTGTAGTTGACAAGATCTCAACCTTGACCCATACTTCTTGGGCAAATTAATCTTTTTCTCTGGATGAAAAGGTCCAATGCACTCACTAACAGCAATTAATGATCAATCCAGCGGGCTCTACTTCAGTTGAAAGGTCAATAGCCTGTTGATCTTTGAACTATAGTGTAGCTATACAGATAATTGAAAATTACATTCACTGTGTTGTCTACTGATCACTACTATAGTGACCAAACAATAGACTGTCTGTTACATATAGCAGGCAACTAGCTCTATATTTATATATATTTTTGAGAAAAGTTGGGTGGGCCATGGCCCACCCGGCCCACCCTGCTAAGCCACCCTTGCATGGGTGATCCTATGAAAACCTTGCTGGCATCCAAAAACAAACATGCATAAGCATTAGGGTCACATTTGTGAAGATAAGTAGGGACAGCACTCTGGAGTACCGTGCAGAAATCAGCAGAACAGCCTCTCTTAAAACCAAACTGTAGGTCAGAAGTCAATAAGAAAAGATAAAACATCAAAATAAAACATCACACCAACCATCTTATCTTAAATATGAATGGGTCATGAATGGGTCACCCATCTTAATATTTATGCTCAAATTAACTGCCTCCCAGATGACCATTAAATAGCGACAGTGGTGTCACTCCATCCCGAGATAGGTCATTATAAAGTGAAGGGCCACTGAGAACTAGGATACAGTGACCCTCTGAGTTAAAGGCAGGTCACCAGATACTGCAACATCTGTCATGCACTGGGGGGACAGTTGCATTTAAAAAAAATTAACTTATGGTCACCACTTTAGAGTTCCATAGGTAGATTCTGCAAACTTCATGGTATGGACTTGATATATAGCTGAAAAGATAGGTCTCTCTGTATGCTCTCTTTTGATACTAAAATATTTTTCATAGATATAACTATAGGAAAGTTACTAGACCTAAAGTGGAGGAACCTCAAAACCTGATGCCTGAAATCCACATAAATATCCAGATTGCAAAAGTGCTAAAGATTACAAGCCCTCCTCTTATGGCTAAAATGCAAGTACGCGTTATGTGGAAAATGAGTTTTATGGATTATTAACAAAATTCATTTTCCACCTGCGCGCTTGACCACATTTTAACATTTTAACGCCTAATGAAAACACTCATTGAATAGAGGAGGGCTTCCTCAGCCACTGGCAATGGAGATATTTATGTAGAGGTTTCAGGAATTCGGGTTTTTTAGGGTCCCTCCACTTGTAGCTCCCGTAACTTGGCTATAGTTATATATGATTAGGGGCACAAAGAGAGACCTATCTTTTGATAACATGAAGTTTACGTAATCTATGGAGTTATAAAGTGGTAACCAAAACAACCAAAAAAACATGTGGATCATCCCTCCCCCCCCCCCCCCCCCCAAATGCAACTATCTCCCCTTGAATGGGTCACCAGGACTTCACTTAGGTTGGAAGTCAGTGCCATGCGGACGGTGGCTATCTAAACTTCGTTGGGTCCTTCTGGCTTTTCAGACAACTACTAAACAGTTCTTCGAGCATGACAGCATATAGCTAACTATGCCAAAGAATAGAGGTAAATATACTTGATGAGGTTCCAAAGACTGGAGCTGCTAACATGATTTGCTTAAAAAGGTTCCAGATAGACTTGCCACTCTTAAGATGAGAAAGAGCTTCAGCCACAATCTCAACGGAATTGATATGGCATAATGATCATCAGAGATTGAGTCACTTCAAGAAAGGTAGAGCTAAAATGTGAATCCAAGTCATTAACAACTTTGAACAAAAAACTTCAGCATGAATCCAGTCTCACCACCCACAACTAAAGTAGAACTGCCCAGACTGTGTATGCTTGAACTTTAATTCCCTGTGCAGTGAAGAAGACAACAGTGCTGAGCTTCTTTCTGATTATGAAGTTACATCAGCATTTCAGTCTCCTAGTCTCCTAACATTATATTTGTATCTAGATTTAGTATGCTTTCTTAATTGCGAAATCACTCTAGAATAAGGATAATAAGTGTTCATCCAAACCCTGCTCCAGAAAGCAGATCTAAGTGGGCGAGCATGTTCATTCTAACCAGACACAATTTTGCAGTCACTGGACAGCAGGTGACAAAGAGGAGAGAATAGACGTAGCTAAGGGCTCATGATGCTTTAATCAGCAGATGGACTTCCAGAAACAGAATGTAAGAGATTGTGCACTATGCCATTAAAATATCAGGTCATTCACCATGGGCTGGGACACCACCAAAAATTAAAGGGAGGGGGGGGGGGGGGGGGGGGGGGGGGTAGGGGGTAGGGGGTGATTTGTAATATATCTTCCCAATGTTGACAACAAAATTCCAGTTAATAGTTTCCAGAGTGCTTAATGTCTCTATACAAATTCTATTTTGCTACTGATGTTAAATCAAGGGCATCCATACACCCTTTCTGACAATATTTAAGTGGTCTTGTCATTGAAGACTGTAAGGAAGTGTAAAGTTGTTTGAGAGCAGTAATGATTCCTCAGAAGTGGACCAATGGACAGAGTTATAAGCATGAGCAAATTAACTGGTGAACTGCTGGACATTTTGTGGCTTCATAAATAGTATTAACTCAAATGATATTCTTTTAGTCTTTTTTCATAAGTGATGATTGTCTGGTCTGATTCTTTTCCAAATCTAAACATCTCAAAATCACTCTGAAAGTTACCATTTGCTGTTTTCATCAATGTATGCTCTATAGAGAACACTTGTGGTTCTTAAACCTCTTTCAAACTCACCAGAGTGCAGATCACATGGCTCACTGTGACAGTATGCTTTTACAATGAAATGTACATGAATGAAATTCCACTGTCATACATTGCAAGTCGTCTTCTTTGTCTGTGTATATAACTCTGACTTATATACCAATATTCAACTCCTCAGCAATGGTTATAATGGTTAAATTCTTCTGTTCTACCCATTGAAATACTTCTTTTGTGGAGTCAAAAACAGATAAAGCATGTGCACTGCAAATAACAACTTTACCACATAAGGTCAGCTAGCAAGTTACATAACCAATCAGCTAGCCACAACCAGTCAGATCTCGTTAATTACACAGTACACTGAATAAAGTATGTGTCCATCTGAGTCCCCCAAAAATGTGTTAAATTTTTCTAGAGAGCTAAGCAAGGCAGATGCTTTCAACCATATTCATCATGAGTCACTTTATTGTAGTAGCACACTATATACTTCAATGGCTCCAGTTTGAGCTGTCCACCTTTAGGGGTTTCAATTTCGCTGCAGCATCACTTCTGAATTTGATTAGTGATTTCTCTTACCATTTCAAAGGCATCTCGCAGATATTATTATCTTTCCAGTCGCTGGAGACACAAATTGAATGAGCAAAGCAATGTACAGGAATGATAGCTTTACTTTCAATCAGGAATTTTGCTGCCACTCTTGTTCTTCTTGCTGTGCCATCAAGCTTGCTCTCTACACATCCCTAAAAAGAGGTTTCATCTGATTAGAGGATCATTTAATAAAGTTTCTGATTTAGTGTCAGGAACACACAAAAAAGTAATCCTCATGAGCTTCATGGCTATCACTAGCCCAGAGAATACACAAATTAAGCTGTTTAGTATTACAGATATATATCTGTGGTCTCATCCAACCAAGCAAGGCCAGTGACTTCCTTAATAGTAGCCAAAAGATTACTCAAAACACTTTGACCCATAATTGCAAACCGTTCTGACAGATTGATATGTATACCTAATTTCAATCTCCAAGTATATCATTATTAATTTTGGCTCAATGCCATTATAGTAGTAATTGATACAAATCTCCCTCTTTATCCTTGATCCAATCTCTCGAAGCATATCATTATTTGGCTCCATGCTATATATACAGTAGTAATTGATACAAATCTCCCTCTTTATCCTTAATCCAATCTCCAAGTATATCATTATTTGGCTCCAAAGTACATAATTGATACAAATCTCCCTCTTTCTGTGTCTGGGCAACTGCTTAACAACAATGAAATTGAAGCCCTAAGTTACAATAAAAGCCCTTTTCTCTTGAAGCCAAGAACTCAACTGGTTAGCAAACTGTTGTGCTTCCCATATGTGTACAGCTTCCTGAACAAGAGACCCTTCATGTGCATTAAATTTCTCTGTAGCCTTTTTCCAGTTTAAAATTTTTTGGGGTGAAAACTGTTTGTTTATAAAATCCACTTTTATTTAGTAGCAGTGACAGAAACAGAGTAGCTAATCTTTTATTTGCTACACAAACACTCAGCCATGGGTATTTCTTGTTCCAGCTTAGCTGGGGGGGGGGGTAATATTTTTTAAAGCAATAATTAATTATTGTGAAGTTGACTTGTGTGTTGGTTGATATGTGTGTATTTATATTCTACAAGTGCTGAATTATGGCTAAAGGACAAGCCTCCTGGTTCTGTATATTGTTCTTTCCCATCAGCTTATTGATTGTCAACAAACCATCTTCATCAGGGCTGAAAATAACCCTATGTTGAGTGGGGTTTTTTTGGCCTATATAACTATATACATCCAAAAGACAACAGCCAAGATACATTGAGGGTAGACTAGGTCAAATACATGTCCAGATCTAGTTGGTCAGATGATAGTCAAGTATATTGCACTGACTAGGAATATTCTTACCATTTGCACTTTATAACTATGAGGGTACTGTATAACCTAGCACTTCTCACACTGACTAATAGTGAAACAATGAATGAGCTAAAACTCACAATATTATAACTCAGTTAGTTTAAGTCAGCAAATATATAATAGCGTTGGGGGGCGAGCTCGGCCACCTCTCCTCTCCCTATTTCTAGTCACAACCAAAGCATTGTAACATGGAGTCTTCTATATAGTACTACTATAAGTTTGCAAGTTGATAAGCTAATAGCATACTCTCCGATGAGTCGAGTACATGTACTCCCTACATTCACCCCTACTTAAAATGGCTGATGCCTCCGCAAGCACAGACAGAAATTTCCAGCTACATGTATACTTCGGCAGCTTCTTAGAATCCTAGGCATTGGTTATGACTGGTTTTAGCTCCAAAAACACTAACAGTGTAAATTCCTTCCCTCGCGATGAAATTTGGTCAAGATCTTCTATCATTCCAAGGACAATTATTAGACACGAGCATATTTATTAATATTGCATGTGAAACAAAAAACAAAAAACTGTAAATTCCAGTGTCAAGTGAGATAACAGACAGGGGAAATAACAGAAACAGAGAGACAGGAGAGACAAAAAAAGAAGAGACAGCAGTGACAGGAGACAGAAGAAACAGCTGTGGCTGTGACAACAAAGACAGGAGAGAAGCAGTGACAAGAGAAACAGCAGTGACTGTAAATACGGCAGTGAGTGGGAGACAATGGTGACAAGAGCCAGCAGTGACATCAGTCCAAACTCGCTATACTCTCATCCCAGCCCTCTTTCTTCTTGCTTCCACTGAAAACTTGCACTTTTGATCAAGGAATTCTATGTCTTTAGTACACTGTATATATACATTACAATCAACACAATGGCTGAAGTTGGGATCACATGAGCAACATCATGCTTTTCCTGTTCAGTGTGCAAGTGTAAAGAAAAACAAATGCTATTTGAGCACAAAATCACGTGAAGACGGCATATGTGTACAGTTTTGTATATAGCAATTGCGTTTTATCAGTTTTACAAAAATTCTGTTGACATGAAGGTATGTATATATACCACCACACACAATCACATGTCAATTTCATTGTCGGCATATCATTATCATTGATGTTGCAGACTGTTTGTGAAATACCTTGACTCTCGGTCCTATTATTATTGTTAGAGATGAATGTGAAGAAGACAATGAAAACTACTGTAAAGATGCAATCAAGTGCTATGTTCATTGTGTACAGTATTACTGTGTAATATATTCTTTTAAAAAATGATGCAAGAGTATGATTTTATGCAGTTAGGATGCGAGACGAGACAGTCTGGTCTGAGCTGATTGTAGATCTGAAAAAGAAAAAAGAAAAAATTAGTTTGTAGCTTGGTTTCAAGCAAGCTACACATTGGACACGAAACACAAATCTATGGTAGATAATATACGCAAGACTTCAAATGGGGGCAGATAAAACTAAGAGGGAGGAGGGGGTGGGGGAGGTTTTTTTTAAATTGTAATCACAAGACCTACAAAATTTAGAGCTGCGTAGTCCCTATATGCCATACACTTTATCAAATAGAGAACACTCCCGAATAGTACTCTCAAATATATGCCTTCACACAATTTCATAAGTTTTTTGGGTAATACAGTGGAGCCACCATATTGCACTTCATGGTAATGGTCATTACAGTAGCTCGGCATTTTATTATGAGTTATGACCAACGACTGTACATATATAACATGGATTATCTCACACCATAGTTACTAGAGAGGGAGAAAAAGAGAGGGAATGAAAATGGATTCAGATCATGTACTCACTTCTCATAGATCTATCTGTATTACACATAAACATGTGCACAGACCCTGTGGTATTTTAGGCACTCTATATATGCCTATTGACAACAATTAATAACAGAATCTGAAGTGGCAACTGCATCATCACTTCCGATGCTGACAGTGAGTCCTGAGGTGTATATTTTGTACAGCCATCACAGCATTGTGAGAATTGTTTGCTTATTTTTCCAGGAACAGGTTTTATATTCACTTTGTATAGCATCACGCTCACCTCAATGCGACACCTTTAATCATTGTGTTTGTATAAACTCATCTTTTTCAAAGAAGACAAGCTTGATAAACAATTGACCACTGACATTCTGCATCAATTTTTTTTTATACAAAGCCATGACTTCTTTTAGGATTTTCCCCCTTCAAACTGTGCATAGCAAATATAATAGACATGTGATTCAAACTTGCAGTAATGCAGTAAGCAAACCAAGGCTATGCATCGCTACATCGCAACACACCTTACAGCAAGGAAATCCATCCAGAAGTGCCTCCTTTTGCAAGAGTGAAGGGATTCAGAGTGGTCCCACGTGCCTCTACAGGTCAACGATGGCAGTTGCAAACGTCAGCCATTTTCTCTTTTTTACCTTCTCTTCTCGCTTATCCTGAATCAAGTTTTCTGACTATTTTCTAATAACGTCTCTCCAGTATTCAAGTGTTATTCTTATCCTGGTATCTCATGTTTGTGTAGAATAAAAACATGGTGAAATATCATGCCGGAGACCAAGCAAGCTATACCCAAGACTGAGCAAGTTCTACTCTACCCGTGACAGCAAGACCGGAGCTAATGATGCCATTTTCTGGACATGTGCAGACAATTATTTTTTTAATGTATTGTTCAGTGTGTCGTGGTTTATTATTTATTTATCGTATTATTTATCTAAATTGCACCAGCAGGCACTTATGGCAGTCAATCAGCTACTGCCATCATGAGCGAACTATTATCTCACACCTAGCATTATTGGGTTAAAAAAGGAAGAAGAGATTTACCCATTCCCAGTTTTTCAGCAGTTTGTCATGGACAATTTGCAGTTTTTTTGGTATTGAAATGGTTAAGAATGAATTTGCAATGACCTTCTCAATGATCAACTTGAAATTTACTCTCTCGATGCTTGGACTAGATGCACTCTAGCCTTCATCAGAGTTTGTTTAAGAATGGATGCATGACAGAAAAGTAAAGAATGAATGAGATAGAATCATCGTCTACTATAAGCGTGTATAAGTGCAAAGTGGACGTCAATCTCAATATATTGTATAAACACAAAAGTAGCTGATTAACTGCATCGCTAAAAGTTTCTGTTTGGGGGTGCAGTTATTTTCAAGTGACCACCTCATTCAGTACGAGAGGGGGGAAAAAGTATTGAAGCTTGGACTACAGTTTGAAGAGCTTGGACTATCATCTGTCCTAAAGCAAACTGGTGTCTTCGCTACCAGATTATGAAAATGATCTAATCTGCCACACTTTAGAGACCATTTGGAATTCGTGCTTCTTGATCTAAAAGGCTATCTTCGATGTTGGGGCAATGTTTAACTAACGATCGACTTTTGTGACGCTCCTTCTCCTATACAAAGATGTAGAGATGGAGTGTAGAAGCTTTACCTGAGCTTACGTAGCTCTAGGTGGTGGATGACTAACTGTATATGGCTATGCATGCTCTCAAGTGGCGTCTCACTTTGTTCCACCACCTTATATCTAGGTAATGCTACTACACTTTCCTACTCTCTCCGGACATGTGCACTTGGCTTTGTTGTGTCAATGAACGTAGTTGGATGGTGCTCAAGAGCACTCGCTGCATTATTATTATTATGCTCATTTGGCACGTCCATTTTGTTCCATCCAATGTCCATGTAGTGGTGCTTTAGGGATTTCCAGCCCTCTCATTGCATGTGCACTACACACTTGTTGTTCACTGCTTGTGGCTTTACTCTCTCCTCAAATTCTGCTGAATAAGATCTCTCAAATATTTTAGTCTTTCACTCGGACTCTGTTCCTGCTAGTCTGGACTTCCTCCTCAGTTGGTTTTTCACACTTCATTTGTCAGTTTAGCTGTTTTGCACAGGGACATGTAAGTCTGTGCAAGCTTCCCAACTTGGAGCTTGAACGGTAGCAATATTATAATCATTGAAGCCCTTGCATAATGAAAAGCAAATTTTGTGCATGTACCCTGACCCTTGCTTGGATGATGCACACACCAACACACCTGCAACACTATGTCCCAAGGTTGGATGATGCACACACCAACACACCTGCAACAGTATGTCCCAAGGTTGGATGATGCACACACCAACACACCTGCAACACTATGTCCCAAGGTTGGATGATGCACACACCAACACACCTGCAACACTATGTCCCAAGGTTGGATGATGCACACACCAACACACCTGCAACACTATGTCCCAAGGTTGGATGATGCACACACCAACACACCTGCAACACTATGTCCCAAGGTTGGATGATGCACACACCAACACACCTGCAACACTATGTCCCAAGGTTGGATGTTGCACACACCAACACACCTGCAACACTATGTCCCAAGGTTGGATGATGCACAGACCAACACACCTGCAACACTATGTCCCAAGGTTGGATGATGCACACACCAACACACCTGCAACACTATGTCCCAAGGTTGGATGATGCACACACCAACACACCTGCAACACTATGTCCCAAGGTTGGATGATGCACACACCAACACACCTGCAACACTATGTCCCAAGGTTGGATGATGCACAGACCAACACACCTGCAACACTATGTCCCAAGGTTGGATGATGCACACACCAACACACCTGCAACACTATGTCCCAAGGTTGGATGATGCACACACCAACACACCTACAACACTATGTCCCAAGGTTGGATGATGCACACACCAACACACCTGCAACACTATGTCCCAAGGTTGGATGATGCACACACCAACACACCTGCAACACTATGTCCCAAGTGCCCAGACATAAATGAAACATACCGTATGAACTCAGGATTTTTACCTGCACATGCTTAGTAAATTGTTTTAAAAAAGTCGGAAAACTTTACTTCGGTTTGAAGAGGGAAGGAAGTGAACTTTAAAAAAGCTTACTCTGGTGTGACATCATGGACTGTTTCTTCCAGGTTTTTCTGGTTGTGGAAACTGCTATGCAGTGGAAGGCTGCACGGGCACCTATATTATGCTTACTGGAAATATGCTTACTGGAAATCACTCTGAATCCCTTTGCATTTAAGAAAGGAGGCTTGCCTTGATAACTACCTTTTGCAATAAGTTTTGTTGTAGACAAGAGTATGACAAGAGTAGTGGGCACTTTTAGTTTGCTAACCTCAATTCTAAACCAAACTGCAGCTATTGCATTGCACTCTAATGGTGTTAATTTTGAAAAGTTCACAAGAAGTTGCAACTACATATATAATGGATATATTAAAAACACTAAATCAGGTCAATAGGTAATTTGAAGTTCTTTAAAAAAAATCCCTCTTCTTTTTTTAAGTTTGCTGGTTTACTACCTTAGCGAAGAGTTCAAGCAATACTGAAAGTGTTAAAAATGGCTGAAAACACAATTCAGTTGTTAAGATACTACCATAGTGAGTTTAGCTGAAACATGAGCTTTGTTTTTGTGGGAGGAGTTTGCCATTCCGAAATACAGTCAATCCAATGACAGGAGGGGGTAGGGGGTACGTACACGTTTACCCTATGTGAAACCCTAAATAGATACACTATACATATGCATGCATGCCACAAAGCTTACATTTGAGAAGGATCTTCTTGTCATGTGGTGTGCGTGCTTCTGATAGGAGATGCTGAAGGATAAGTTTTGCTCTCCTGTAATGTTTCACACACTGCAAAAAAGGAACCATGACAAGCAATGCATAATCATGCTATTGGTTTCTTTTCCAGTGGGAGGGGGAGGGGGGAGGGGGGAGATACTGTTTCATGCCAATAAAAATGTCCATAAAAGTGTGCTTTAAAAAACATCATGAGGCTGTAATATATCAAGTACTTTCAAGGAACTAGGTTAGTCCTGAACATTTATGTCATTTCAAATTAACCAATGTACAATTAGTAGGAATCTCTTCATAATTATCAGGGCATACTCCTAAAGGAGAAGAAACAACAAACGTGCCCAATTGCCTTTCTTTGGGGGGGGAGGAGGAGGGCATAACAAGCGGACAACTCACAAACTATTGACATGCACTAAGGCTGACAAGAGCACATAAAAGGCCCCCTTTCATTCCACCTCCAGTCCACAGAGCATGCAACTCTAGGATGATGAATTACACAAACACTGGTGGCGTGTAATGCATAAGTGGATTCACAAGCTCACACTGTGTGCATGTACCTCTTTTTCATTCCCCGGCTTTTCATCCAGTAATGCTGCCTTGCACTGTAACATACATATACACACACATACATACAATTTATATGTGCATATGCTGTACACATGTAAGTGGATACTCAATAGAGACTTCCCCTGCAATTATACTATATAACTCAGACTCAATTGATGGTAGGAACTGGCCTTCTAACTATAGCCACAAAGCATTAAATTTTTAGCTATAAATAAATAGATGTGGACATATATTGGGGAGTAGGTGGCACTCCATATATGGGTTTGATGGGTTTGACCACTATTTTTAAATGGCGGACCAAAAGTTTATATCCCAAAGTTTATATCCCCACTAAAACTCACCTTGGCAGCTTCTTAGTATCCTAAGCAGTAGTTTAGGTTCACTTTAACCACCCCCCCATGCATAACTATGTAGTTCCCCCCACCCACTCCACTCCCCCCCCCCCCCCCCCCCCCCCCCATGCATAACTCGCACACAATGTGTCCACTCGGCAGATATTACTACCAGAACACACCTGAAAATCAGTAAAATGCCATAAATGGCATAAATTGTTTGTAAATGTGAAAAATCAAGTCTAGCTAAGCTGAGTCAGCAAGCAGCTGCATGTCTTTGTACCTATGGTTGATCAGGTCTCTTGTCACGTAAGTTAACCGCATAGACCTTCAACAAAATGAGGTAACTACTTATGATGCCTGTGTGTACGTGTAAATATGAATATATAATGCATGGGTAAATTTTAGTTCAGTTATCCATAAGGCTTGAGACTAACCACCTTGTGGATAACAGATAACCGAGGTTCATTATAGTATTCATTAAGCTAGCTTATGAAATTAATTAAATAACTCTCCGTATACTGTACATAATTAAAATACCATCGTTAACCCCCCCCCCCCCCCCATCTCCACAAAAGAAAGAATTTTTTTTCTCTTCGTTCATTCTTCTTGAGGTCACAAACAGTAGCTAGAAATTCCAACATCTCCCCCCCCACCGGGCCAGTTGCAAAGTGCTCGGACTTTCAGTAATACATAACTTCTATTTTCTTCTCGATAGAAAATTGTGGTCTCTTATGTTTAGCCCTAGCTGTAGCCATGCTCAACTCCTTCAGCGGCTCTCTTTTCCGCTCTCTTCCAGCTCGACACGCGAATCATCTGGAATGGACACACACCAAAATGGAGCGGACACACGCCTTTTGTATGCACATATGCACACAATTAGCCTTGCGAATAATCCGAGTTTCCAGATAACTGGGGTC
This sequence comes from Cladorhizidae sp. MBARI D1340-BT2, assembly GCA_028752905.1. Lineage (NCBI taxonomy): Eukaryota > Metazoa > Porifera > Demospongiae > Poecilosclerida > Cladorhizidae > Cladorhizidae sp. MBARI D1340-BT2. The sequence goes on from JAQNBH010000009.1 coordinate 16,944,745, forward strand.
TGGATAATCAGGTTCTAGTTTACCTTCTTGTAGCTAGTTTACCTTCTTGTAGGTGGCTGCCTGACAGCAAATAAAAACAAGACAAAAAATTTAAAATTGATCAGAAAAGAAATGAAACAAGAATTTACCAATGTAGACCACACACATTTATAGGAGACCCTTTACCTAGTAACACAATGAAATATTATACTGATTTTTAAAAATTTATATGTGGTTTTTATTATATTATTAGGTAAAGGTCCGAATAAATGTTTAATGTCCCCCCCCCCCCCCCCCCCCCCACACACACAGCATTATCAATGCAAATACAATAAGTTGCAGTTTAGGCTGAAAGAATCCACTCCATTGAAGAATCCACTCCATTGAAGTCAGAAAACATATCCGACTGATTACATGTTCATCCACAAAAAAAAAACTATGGCAAAGATTCATCCACAAGGGCCTCATTTTTCAATGGCAAAGAATTCAGAGTGTGTCCCCACACGCATAGTCCCTGTGAAGCACCTCAGTAGAAGTGCTTCAGAAAGAGTGGGATCAGCCAGAAAGAGACTTTCAAAGACGCCAGTTGCGATCGTCAGCCATTTGTCATACATCCTCGCAGACTTGAACTTATCTAAGGGCTAGGGCTAGGTTGTTGTCTGGGAAAATATAACTACTAAATATTTCGTGAAGATAAATTTCAATTTTTTGTTGCCTACAAAAAAATGATGCAGAAAAAAAATAATACGCAAGATTTTTTTAATCAACGTCACCTGAAGCATGAGGCTAAGAGATGGATGTACTTGAAACAACTTGCTTTATTCGTGGCTACCACGTTTACTACCTCATCTGGTGGCAGCCATTGGGGAGCAACTAGCATGTGAACGAGAACCAGATAATGTCAATGAAAGGTATGCAGTCACTGTCAAGAAAGACTACAGTATTCTTCCAGTTCTTCAACTTCTCAATGAGCTACTGGTATATCGCCTATGGGTGAAGTGGTATTTGATAGTGGAGCCTTTGGGATCCGGAAGTCCTTTAAATACTTACGAAGAGCCACAGCAAACTCTGGCTCGGGCAGTTAAGGGCAGGCAGGTAGAACAGGAAATACCTAATTGCGAAACATGGATGCATGCATGTGCTCTTTCTGCACTCTTTTTAGATGTTCCTTCTCTTTCGTGGGACATTTTCTACGGTTGACTACATCCACGAAATATTTAACAGCGAAAAAAAATCCCAAAATATGGTAATTAAATGCCTTTCCAAAAGTAATCACATTTAATTAGCAACCACGGTTCCTATTAGTGAACATGCGGTATAGTTGAAGAGCATGGCAGGGTCAAAGAAACATGTTTGTCCCAAAATGTTCAAATCTCCTAACAAAATCCAGTCTTACCATATCCAGTGCCTCCAAGAACAGCAGGCGTTCAGCAGACAAATGAATCTAATGAAGGAGCAACAAAAGAGTATACAATGTACACATGCATATAAATAGATGCGAGGGCAACTGATAACTTGACACAAAGGAAAATAGTTCAGTGGCTTTGAAACTTGCTACAGATAAAGAAGAGAAGGGAGGCTACACTTCATCATCAAGTTGGATAGTGAATCCACGCCTCAGAATGTCAGACACAGACAATCCATATACCCACACTAGAGGATTTGTTCTTCAAACAAGCCCCAGACCATGACTCCACTACTGGGAGGAGTGGTACCACTTTGGCTTCGAGTTCAAGCCCCCAGCCCAACATAATCTTAACATCACCAATTTAAAAATTATATTTTTGGACTTATAATAAACATGGTAATTTGCACCCGTAGGTGAATCAACGAGAGAGCTCAATGGTGCTGAATATGCACGTGTTAAAGCACTTATTATAGGTCCTCATTAAATTACCACATTTGCCAGAGTATAGATCGCAGAGTAGCAGCTCCAAATCTCCATTTCTGGGGTGTGACTTGTGCACTGAATATATACACTGATGTTGTTGGAATATACATTTCAGTGGCTAAAATAAATCATAGGACCACAAGTGGAACATGCTACTTCATACAGCAGCTAGCATCCTTTTTGTGTGTGTATGTGAAATATAAGCTGAAAGCAGAGAGAATGCAAGCTGGAGAAAGAAGATTTGAGTTGACACTGCCACCAAGATCAGCAGGTCACAACGAGTTGACGTCAGAGCTTACTCTAGCTCCTGCATGCTGGAAGATTGCCAGTTTACTTCCCTAGGCCCAGCACTATTGACTTATACTTAGCATTTTTGTAGCGATTTATACTGTGGTAATTATAACCTATATACACTTTCAGCAACATGACGACTTTGATTGGGTATTAATGTAGCTACGAGGTAAAGCTTATACGTAGCCAGAGTTTGTGGTTTTACAAGACGTTTACCTCCAGAGTGTGCCCTCTCTCTTCAGCGGACAGTAACTCCTCCTTCACTTGCTTGGCACTCTCCAGACAACACTTTCGCAAATCAGCCACTCTCTCAACCACTACATGAAAGTATGCGAAGTGAATGACAACCACATCAAACAGAACTACAATATGAAGCATGTTCTATAGAAATGTTGTTACTGGATGAGGCTGTGCAAGCATTCTCTTGCAACCACTACCTGACACATGTCCACATTCAACATTTCTACGTCTTCAAATTGAGTAACATAATCATGACAAACTTGTGGATGCATGCACAACCTCCCTGCTGCTACAACGCACTGGTGGTAATCTCTTCGGGTGGTTCTTCATGGCCAGCAAGAGCAAGCTCCAGGCCGTAGCGTGTGGACAAAGAGTCTAGGAGACTGATGGCCTTGGCATGGAGCACCAACCGCTCTGAACACCTCTGATGTCTGCCAGCAACTCCAGAGTCAGACTGAAAAGAGGAGAACGGAAAAGACAATTGCTGTGTAGTCACAAGAAAAGGGCATCACAATAATTTGGGAGTAAGTTACTATACACAGTATTGAATTCATTTATCTCATTATCAGTCATGCATCGAATATTAGCATAATCAGGTCACGGTTTGTAGGTATGCATAGAGACTTAACTAGCAAAACCTGTAAGCAACTGACTTTCCATGTATGCATATATGCATGTGTGTATGTATGTAGGCACCCGTACCAGGTTGGTAGAAGTAGACATGAGAAGAATGGGACCCTGCCTAGCCTCGGCCATTGCTTGCATTTCCTCCACCAACACAAGTGTGTCTCTCATCTCTGTCCACCGCAAAGAGCCCAACTTCACATCACCATACTTGTCATCTCCTCTACCACCACCTTTACTCTCATCATGACACATGGCAGAGAGCCTTTCCTTTCTATACATGTAGCCCTGCTCCTGTTTTCTTTTGCTGAAAGCTAATCCTTTGCCACACAACGCTTTGCTCGAACAGGATCCAGAAAAAATAAAAGGAACCTTCATGGTCACAATCTGATCTTCTTCTGAGGATGGAGATTGTATCATGGGCGTGACTGGCTCTACTTGATCACCCTGTGAGCCGACACTGGAAGATTCCTTGGTATGACGAGTGGCCTGTCCAGAGTTGTGGTCACAGGAGAAGGAAGCGGTCCTCCGAGGTCCAATGGCTTGGGGTTTGGAACAAATCATTCTGCTTGCCGTAGTGGGAGGATATTGATTCAGTGTTGGTACTCGTGAAGGCCTGTGAAGCAGGTGGGAGTGGCGAGAGGAAAAACAAACGGCATCACTTGTGTCATTACAACGATGAGAGGTGCTTGTCAGCCGCTCCTCACCACCTCCACTCTGATAAGCAGCTGCAAGCTGCCCAGGTTGCGGCATTGCAGGAGTGGAGTTGTAGCCTTCACCTTCCTCATCAGTAAGAGACATATCCAGACTGAGGGGGAAATGATCTTCCTCCGTGGTAGAGATATTTTCTGTGTTCTCTTCAAAATCCAACAAGCAGCTCTTTGTGATGATGTCAAAGCTGCCGGAGCCACTCTTCTCATAGAAGTAATTCTCATCGTCCTTTTCCAACCTGTAATTAAAATTCTTCCCTCTTTCTTCAGTCAGGGAGGAGAGTTTGGTGCCACTGTTATGCCGGGGAATGACGCCCTTCATCCCAGCTACCCCATGGTGGGAGACAGGAGTGGCAGTTGAAGGGAGAGAGGAAGGTGGGGTGGAAAAGGGAGAAGTCTGTGAGCAAGCCCCTGTAGGGCTGCTCGAGTGGGACGAGAAATTGGAAATGTTGGTCATGGGAGAGGTTCCCAAGTGTTTGACCAATTTTCCAAATGGAATCGAGCTGGAAGGAGAGGGTCTGCTGATGGAGTAACTTGAGTTGCATTGGGAATAGGTTCCCTGGGAGGAGGATGACTTCACTGCTGTGTCATTTCCTTTCAGCACCTGTTGCTGCTGTTGCTGCTGTTGTTGTAGCTGTTGTTGCTGTTGTTGCTGTTGGGTTTGTCTGGGAGTTTCTTGGTAGAAGGGAGTGGTGAGGGAGGAATAACGCGAGAGAGAGCCGTTGCCGCAGAAACAAGAAGGCGTGTGGTTACAGTGGGTGTTCCCAAGAGAAGAGTTCCTGCCGGAGCTGCTGTGACCGCCACTAGAAGAGATGGAACATCTACGAGACCCTGGGCCCCCAGGGAATTCGACCAAAATGAACCCCTGAAAAGTATGAGATGAGATGTATGTGTGTTTGTGTTACAAACTGAAACAGGTAACATTTACACTTGTTATTAACTGTAACTATGTTAACCGATTACACACCATCAGCAGATATGAACGTAAAAATAACATCTTTCATCGCAAAGAAATTTGTAAACTATATGAACCAATCCGCTCAACACTTCTTACCTGCACAGGCCCAGTAGACTGCTCTAGTAGCCAATAAACTACACTCCCAGCTTGAGGGAGTTAGCGATGAAAATGATTTTTTTTTTTAATGCCCGACAATCGCAACTAGCATCCTGAACAGTTTCTTCCTGGCATTTCCTGCCATTTGTGGAATTTCATATTTGGAAGGAAAGATGTACAGGAACCTACGCTTACCTGAATTGTTCTCAATCCCGAGAAAGAAGTTGCTCCTGGTCAGCCTTCTTTGCTGTGTGCTTTATTGTGGACATAGAGCGACGTAGCGATGTGTAGATTTTGTTGGCTTACCTCCATTGAGTACCAAACTAAAGCCTCTTTTGTTTATGAATAGTTTCTCGACAAAAAAGTTATAGATGATATACTGTGAGTAAGGCTATTTCAACCCCACGCAGCCAGTTACAATCTCGGATTTTGTTTTAAATGCAGCTAGAAGCCTTTCCGCCAGAAACAACATGACACGTGACATTGTCAGCCATTTTCTTTAGTTATGTAACTGTATAAAAAACACAAATTATTTATTTAAAATCAGCTTTGTAATTCATTAAGTAGTTCTAAGGAGTAACATGCTTCCTGTAAGTGTTCCAATGGATAATGCTACATCACCAGCCACCTAATTTTCCTGTAGACAGTCCTAAGTCGCAAATGTTTACATGTGTATAACATCTTATAAACATTGGGTCTACATCCTATTAAATCCCACACCTCATTCACTATGAAGCCTATTAGCACATGTTAGGTTGTATGTGGCACACAGTAACTCAACTGCTACATACTTTATATACCATTAGTACGGGCTCTTCTAAATGCTGGCTCACAACTGATGGTAGCCAAGCCGAGAGTTGGGTTCTGCTTGCATGGCACTACGTTGCTGGTCCACAATACAATACTAAAACATTCCGTGGCATGTGTTCATATGTAATACTAACCTACTAGAATGGATAGTGACAGCTGTGAAAATTTTTGGCTAGGAGGAGAAGAAAGAGAAAGATGCTGGAGGTCTATAGCTAGCAACTAGCTCTAGCTAACACTAATTATACTAGTATAGTTATAGGTAGATGAAGAAAGAGAAAGATGCTGGAGGTCTATAGCTAGCAACTAGCTCTAGCTAACACTAATTACACTATATAGTTATAGGCAGGAGATGAAGGAAGAGAAAGATGCTGGAGAATAGCAGCTCTAGTTGTAGTAGTATAGTTATAGGTAGGAGGTTAAGAAATAGAAAGATGCTGGAGGTCTATAGCCAGCAACTAGCTCTAGCTAACACTAGTTATAGTAGTCTAGTAGTTATACACAGGGCATTCTTGCAAGCAGCTGCCAGGCATTATCCTCGACTCTTACATCCCTACACATTTTTTAAAAGACTTACCACAAACGAGGGAAGTTGCTCGCCGATTCAATTGGCTTCTCTTCATCAATTGCCATCTTCTAACTAAACTGCTGATGGTGCAGTTGACCACGTGCTAGATTCTAACATTCTGATTGGTCCAAAGCTGCATTGCTAATGCCGGGATGGAAATAATTGAGCGTGCCATTGTGTTGCGCTACGTTGTCTTGTGTTGTCCATTTCACAACATGACGGAATGGAACTGAAGGGCGTAACGGAATGCAATGCAGCGCTCCACTCAGCCACTGTCGGGTTGTGAACCAGCCTTATCATTATATTGGAAAGCTGTAGTAATTATTGGTACTTGGAAACAATGCTGGAGTATGTTTTCAACACTCACTTGATCTGTAATTTCTGTGTTAGGGCTCTGCACACTGTAGTATGGCAAGGAAGCTTCTGCAGTGAACAGGTATGGAGGGAGCAGGCAATGAAGGAACTCATAAAAGTGGCTATTAGAATAGCTAATGGCTTCTGCATAACATTCTGCATCAGTACATTCATTTAGAAGGGGAAGACTAGAGATTAGGAGGCATCATTTAGAATTCTTACAGGGTGGCATGGATTAGAGGCATCAATCAGACAAGTTATAAGTATATATTAGGTGAAGCTTTTGGATGCACTAGAGAGGGTTATAGAGAGTTAGAATCATTCAGACATGTTATAGTTAATATATGTGCTATAGAGAGTTAGAATCATTCAGACATGTTATAGGTAATAGGTGTGCTAGAGAGGGTTATAGAGAGTTAGAATCATTCAGACATGTTATAGGTAATAGGTGTGCTAGAGAGGGTTATAGAGAGTTAGAATCATTCAGACATGTTATAGGTAATAGGTGTGCTAGAGAGGGTTATAGAGAGTTAGAATCATTCAGACATGTTATAGGTAATAGGTGTGCTAGAGAGGGTTATAGAGAGTTAGAATCATTCAGACATGTTATAGGTAATATATGTGCTAGAGAGGGTTATAGAGAGTTAGAATCATTCAGACATGTTATAGGTAATAGGTGTGCTAGAGAGGGTTATAGAGAGTTAGAATCATTCAGACATGTTATAGGTAATAGGTGTGCTAGAGAGGGTTATAGAGAGTTAGAATCATCCAGACATGTTATAGGTAATATATGTGCTAGAGAGGGTTATAGAGAGTTAGAATCATTCAGACATGTTATGTAGGTAATAGGTGTGCTAGAGAGGGTTATAGAGAGTTAGAATCATTCAGACATGTTATAGGTAATAGGTGTGCTAGAGAGGGTTATAGAGAGTTAGAATCATTCAGACATGTTATAGGTAATAGGTGTGCTAGAGAGGGTTATAGAGAGTTAGAATCATTCAGACATGTTATAGGTAATAGGTGTGCTAGAGAGGGTTATAGAGAGTTAGAATCATTCAGACATGTTATAGGTAATAGGTGTGCTAGAGAGGGTTATAGAGAGTTAGAATCATTCAGACATGTTATAGGTAATAGGTGTGCTAGAGAGAGTTATAGGGCTTAAGGGCATCATCTAGTAGTGTTACAGCTGGATAGGGGTAGATATGCTTGTAGCTACAATCTTTTTGAAACAGGTGGCCACTAAATATGTATGCAGTTTAACATACGACTGCCAACTCTGTGACTGAGAGGAGGACCAGAGAAGGAGGAAGGAGAGAAGTTGGACACATCCACAGAAGAACTACGATGCTGGGATACACACAAAGTGGAATGGCACACATAATACATATCACACTAATCACTTTGTGCTCAGTGTCCACTGTCGTCGTCGTCATCATCACCACTCTACTTACAGGGGAGATGGAGTGTCTCGGAGAGGGTGATGTGGAGTACGCTGAGGAAAGAGGATTTGACCTCCGCTTGATGGGGACTGGGGAGGACTTGGCATGCTGGGAAAACAGAGTGTCTTCGGTGGAGGGGGAGAGTAGGAAAGGAGGGAGGAAAGGTGGACAGGATTAGAGTGAGAAGTCCAATTTAAAACTATGCCTGACACAACCTTCAGGTCCAACCTACTCCATCCCTTACACACAAGCATGATACATATATGTACATAGCCACATGCAGGGTTTCATTTCTGCCCCCCCCCCCCCCCCTTGGAACCTTTTTGCCCCCCCCCCCCCTGGACAATTTTCTAAATGAAACCCTGACATGTACTACGACATCTGGCGCTGTGCTAAGGTATGTATTTGTCCTATATATATTACCAGGAGAGAAGCTGGATGGATCCTTGAGGAAGTTGTGTCTGAAGAACTCATCTACAAAACAAAGACAAAAGTAGCTGTATGGCTTGCACTGGTTGCTGGGCACTTGTAAGAGTAATGCTCTATCAGTCATAGTGGGCTTACAGTGGGTGAGTCTCTCAGCTGGGTTCTTCTTGAGCAGTTTCACTAACAAATCACTCAGAGTGTGAGAAGTCCCTGCCGGAATCCTATAGACATAGCAGAGTCATGGCAAACACTGAGCTGAAGACATTATTGACAACAGCATAATTTTTTTTTTAATTGCAGTTCATATGTTCAACTTACTTGGGAATGAGATTTTCTCTTTCGTAACGCTTCCTCAAGGCATGGGGGTTGCTGGCCTAACAGATTATGAAAGTGTATAGGAAACAGTTTCAACATCATAAACCAGGTGTGAAGATCATATGATCAGTTTCAAGTGTTTCAGATTGCGGCTATAGACATCGCAATTAATCAACTGGGTTCCCTGCAAAGCGGAGCATTCACCTGCTGGGCTAGGGCTAGGGCTTGAGCAAGCTCAGTTGTGACCCTCATACCAATTACATGGATGGGATTTGTATGAGTGGGGACCTGGCATTCACCAGCTGGGCTAGGGCCAGGGCTTGAACAAGCTCAGTTGTGACCCTCATGCCAATTACATGGATGGGATTTGTATGAGTGGAGACCAGGCATTCACCAGCTGGGCTAGGGCTAGGCTTGAGCAAGCTCAGTTGTGACCCTCATACCAATTACATGGATGGGATTTGTATTGGAGACCTGGCATTCACCAGCTGGGCTAGGGCTAGGCTTGAGCAAGCTCTGTTGTGACCCTCATGCCAATTACATGGATGGGATTTGTATGAGTGGAGACCTGGCATTCACCAGCTGGGCTAGGGCTAGGCTTGAGCAAGCTCAGTTGTGACCCTCATGCCAATTACATGGATGGGATTTGTATGAGTGGGGACCTGGCATTCACCAGCTGGGCTAGGGCCAAGGCTTGAGCAAGCTCAGTTGTGACCCTCATGCCAATTACATGGATGGGATTTGTACGAGTGGAGACCAGGCATTCACCCTCATGCCAATTACGTGGATGGGATTTGTATGAGTGGAGACCAGGCATTCACCAGCTGGGCTAGGGCCAGGGCTTGAACAAGCTCAGTTGTGACCCTCATGCCAATTACGTGGATGGGATTTGTATGAGTGGAGACCAGGCATTCACCAGCTGGGCTAGGGCTAGGCTTGAGCAAGCTCAGTTGTGACCCTCATGCCAATTACGTGGATGGGATTTGTATGAGTGGAGACCTGGCATTCACCAGCTGGGCTAGGGCTTGAACAAGCTCAGTTGTGACCCTCATGCCAATTACATGGATGGGATTTGTATGAGTGGAGACCAGGCATTCACCTGCTGGGCTAGGGCTAGGGCTTGAGCAAGCTCAGTTGTGACCCTCGTGCCAATTATGTAGATGGAATTTGTATGAGTGAGGCCCTGGCATTCACCTGCTGGGCTAGGACTAGGGCTTGAACAAGCTCAGTTGTGTGATGGGATTTGTGTGTGGTTTTGTTTCTGAAGCATTAATGAATAGCCAGTGAGTTACTACAACAAACAAACATACACATTCCAGCATTCACTTAATTAGAGTGTTTATCATGTAGAAAATGGCTAACTATAAGCTAAAATGAAGTCAGGTACTCAAGAGTTCAAGATGAGTTGTCATTCTAAATTTGGGCTAAGAAAGAAACCATCACATCCATATTGATCCATATTGAACCTCAGCATGTGTACAAGGCCGTAAAGCTTGGACGTTGAGATATACATACAAACACTGTTTAACTGGAATACTCCAACACTGCAGTGAGATTGAACTATAACCCCTGGTGTAGTTACAAGACTTCTTAATATGCCAACAAAGCAACACCTTTTGGCACGCACACATGCACAACCTAGAGGCAAGCTTATAGCTGACCACATCAAAGCATTGCATGGCCAGAAAAACACTTTCTGGCACTTGATGCAAATAAAAGCCTGCTGAACAACACTAAGTACTGTACATTGCTGGCACAAGCAGCACACACATTTGCTGCTGCTCAGAATAAATAAAATGTGATCCATGATCTTGTGTGAGCAAGTGGGTCTTACCAGAAAGGGGGCGGAACCACTGAGGCTCTGGTAAATGATGGTCCCCACACTCCAAAGATCCACCGAGCAATCGTAGCGCTGACCAATAAGGATCTCAGGTGCCTGGATGTGTCCCCACCAAAAAAAACATACACACCTGTACTCATCACATATGTGCTTATGTACAGAATCTCCCACACACACAGGCATGTGCTGTGTGCGTGTATATACAACACTACAGTTGGTGAGTAGAGAGGAACAGACACACACATGCACACACACACCACGCACACACACACCATGCACATACACTAGGTGGTTGAAAGAGTGAGTTTGTATTTCCACAGTGTTCGTATGAAACCCAGTAACATCCATTACATCAGATGTTTGTCATCCATTTGAAATTAAGATGAGCTTCTGTCCGAAGTGTAAACAGGCAGACCAAAAAAAAAGAAATGGTCGTCTCATTTGCTCCTCTCTATTAAAGACTGCATGCAATAGCGAGTTGTGATTTCAAGCTAGGAAAGGGAGAAATAGCTGAAGGGGACGAGTAGAGGCCAGAGAGAGAGAGACAAACGATAATGGAGGACATGCAAAATACGGAAATGGTTGCAATAATTTAAGATAGAAGCTCAGCTTCAGCTCATTACAGATTATATTCCAGTTGTACTCTCTGCATACATGACACGCGCACCAGGGTCCTGGAAGACTACATGTGCTACATATATGATCCCATACATGTGCACAAGTAAACTTACGGACATTTCATGCTTAATTATATAAACTACTGAGGAATCATCTTCTGCCAAACTTATGGATATCATAGGAGGAATGGGAGAAGCTAGAATTTATAATATTGGGACCCTTTCTCTCCCAAGGCCCCAGCCACAATCACTATGGTTCTGAGGTCAGAGGGAGTTATCTCTCCAGGCTGTCCCACCACTATGCAATGAGTTTCCACTGTACACATTAATTTTGTGTGTCTGTATATATTATATATAAATATACACACACATATATATTTATAAATCTGGGTTGTTTAGCACTCTGGATAATTAGTGTCCATCAACTGCTAGGCACTTTTCACGCTGCTGCTCTTTGCACCCTACTGCGCATGTCATTAGACCTTTGAAGAGCTTGCTTGTGCAAGACAAACTGCTAGTCGTATACTTGTGATCTATCTGGGAGGGGTGGGGGGAAAGTTCGAAAAATAGTGCGTTATGACTCATGGCTGAAGCAGTGCAGGAACTATAGCTTGAAATGCCCCCAGCTTCCTTGTCATCTCTGGCTCAAATATTTTCTGCGTGCCTAAAGAATAATGTGCAGTACTCTCATAGTGTGTGTTATTTAGAAACTTCTCAGCAAGCGCCTATTTGCCGGTTGGTGCAGGGTTCTGGACACACATGAGGGCTAAACAAGAGGGCTAAACATGAGGGCTAAACAACCAGTAGGGCAGGCACAACAATGCAGCTAATGCTGTACCATATACAGGGGAGAACCACACAGAGTTGCTGCCATATCTGCTCCAGACAAGTAGCGGGCAAAACCAAAGTCAGCTGCATGGAAGAACAACAGATGGCATATCAGTACAAGCTTAACAGGTGATCAAGTGGCACTACATCACTGTGGACATGGAGTTGACACATCATCTGCACCATGTAATCACACCTGCTGTTCAACTCTCCCACCCACTCTGGGTCAACACTATTTGTATAGACCTGAACAAAAAAATAACTATTTTGAAAGGAAACAAGATGCTAACCACAGCCAATTAGTTTACCGCAACCAATTAGATGACCACAACCAATTATTAGTTGACCCCTTTATCTTATGTAAAATCTAGCACCACACCATGCATGACCAAGTAATATTACATGGAATTTAAAGGTTCATCTGACTGGTTATGGTCAACATGGGTACACTTTCTTTCTCTAACAGCAATCCAAACCATCGAATTCCTTACCTCTTTTGTACTATTTTGTACTATTTTCAAGACTGTTCCCTTTTGTTATTAATTCCTCATTCCTAATAACTCCCCATCTCTGCCCAGGGAGGGGAGGAGGAATGACACTGATTTATCATGAATTATTCACAAAATATATTGTAATGTCCATAAATTTGGTGGCTATATAAAAATTTAAAAATAGTTTAGTAGCATAAGATAGTTGATTTCAAGAGCTTCCCACTGACATGCTTCGTGTTAGACTTCCATCGTGTAGCAGTCAGTACCCTAGTAACCAACGTCATAAAAAAGATCACTTCCAGGTACCAAGTGACCAATAAGGTATGCAATGGGCAAGGTTTACTTTGGCTAGTTACTCTGTCATTTTGCTTCAGTGAAGCTCGGTGGTAAACATTGCATTCCACCTCTGTGGTCACTTTAGTACCTTAAATGGAAGTGATTAAAAGTGCACATTTTTATTAGGTCAGGTGACTAAAGGCCTGTCCCCTCAGGTCAGGTGACTAAAGGCCTGTTCCCTCAGGTCAGGTGACTAAAGGCCTGTCCCCTCAGGTCAGGTGACTAAAGGCCTGTCCACACTGCACCTTAACTGATGCGTGGTGGGGGGTTCCCAGGCAAAAACTCTTCAAGACGACCATTTCTTTTGGGGGGGGGGGTCTGCCTGTTTATACTTCAGACAGAAGTCCATCTGCGCCCACACTAGCACCTAAATAAACCGTACAAAGCCAAAATCATCAATTATCTATTAATGTCAGGAGAAAGTCACGCCAAAATCATACACTGTATCTGCAGTTGAGGTGGGTTTATTGTTTGTATACTTTTCTTGCTGATATGCTACTTACAGATGTGCAGGAAACATTTGCTGCAGAGAGGACAGAGCAGAGAGCTGTAGAACCAATGAAGGTTGCGACTGCACGAACTTCAGAAGTGCAAACAACCTGGAAGCAGTTCTCTAGCTAGTTTGGCCACAGGCCACAGATAGTGCACAGCTAGCTCCTCAAAGTTCCAACCTGCAGCTATCGTGAAGACGCCAATGAAATGAACTTTCAATGCACATTGGTGTAGCTTTAATAATTAACTGCTCTGTTTTGACTGAAATCACTTAATCAAGGTGGACCAGATCAATGCATAGTAATGCACATTATTCTGATTCGAATTCAGTGTGGAAGTGATTAATGTGGATTATTTGTGCAATGTGGGCAGCCATAAAGGCATACTTCCAAAGTTGTTGGAAGTCGAAGATAAAACACATTTGATGTGAAGCTCTTGAAATAAACTATCTTCTGGTACTCTATAGGGCCCAAAGGTCAACAAAGTTATAATTCATGATAAATGGTGTCACCCCTAAAGTTAAAATTTTTCGCTTTCAACTTGTTGTTTGTTGTTGTTGTTGTTTTCTTTTGGGGGGAGGAGAGGGGGAGGAGGGGGGAGGAGGGGGGAGGGGGGTTGCTTCTATTGTAGTTTCCGTATATTAAAGTAAGCAGTGGAGGCTAGTCCGAGTTCTATAAACTCCAACTCAGAGCTTCTGGGTCTCCAGGTCTTTTGAACACTATTCCACTCTTTCTAACTTGCTATTGTTCTTGGACACGATACATATCTGCACGTGCCATATCTTGTTGCTATTGTTGACTGTGCCCATGTACACAGTGTTATCCACTACACAAATATCACACAGTCTATATCTTGTTGTTATCATTGATTGGACCCATGTAGGGTCAGGTATAGCCTCCTTCAAGGACTTGGCAACAGTTGCACAGGAGAATTCTATCAACTAAACAGTAGATGTTTCAGTAAAGGATCAGCTATAACTTCCTTTGAACTTGATGACAGTTTCCCAGGAATGAGACTCCACAGACTAAACAGTAGAACTGAGTGCAGGTCATTCTCTCTACAATACACTATATAAGTTGCTTAATTAATTGCATATACTAAAGCTTTTATGTATGGACCCATTGCATGCATGTTATGTGAGGGGGGGGGGGGGGGAAGTGATATACACATTGCTACATACATAGAAGACCCTTGAAGATGGACTACAAAGGTTTTTCACACTTTCAATGTTTCTTTGGTCTGCTGGTTTACTACTCTTTAGGCAGCTAAGGGGGCTTTGCCATATGTTATTTTGAAATAGGGCACACATGCTACATGTACTACTCTTTAGGCAGCTAAGGGGGGCTTTGCCATATGTTATTTTGAAATAGGGCAGACATGGCTACTACTCTTTAGGCAGCTAAGGGGGGCTTTGCCATATGTTATTTTGAAATAGGGCACACATGCTACTACTCTTTAGGCAGCTAAGGGGGATTTGCCATCTGTTATTTTGAAATAGGGCACACACACTACTGATCTTTAGGCAACTAAGGGGGGCTTTGCCATCTGTTATTTTGAAATAGGGCACACACACTACTGATCTTTAGGCAGCTAAGGGGGGCTTTGCCATCTGTTATTTTGAAATAGGGCACACACACTACTGATCTTTAGGCAGCTAAGGGGGGCTTTGCCATATGTTATTTTGAAATAGGGCACACATGCTACTACTCTTTAGGCAGCTAAGGGGGCATTGCCATCTGAAATAGGACACACACGCACCACACACGCACGTGTACACACACACACACAGAAAGCATGAGTGTACCCATGCAGACCACAACCAGTTACAGTTATGTGTACTTGAGTTGGTAAGTGTTAAAAGGTTACTTGTTTTTGTCCCTTTTCTGTTTGTTTGTTGTTGTCAGTTTGTTTGTTGTTGTCTTGTTTGTTTGTTGTTGTTCTGTGTTATATTATAGTTGAGCAACTGGTCAGCTCTGGCAATGTTGAGAGGTACTCTAGTCCAGCAGTTATAAGGTTTAGAACTACACCAGTCCAGCAACACTTGCATTAAGTCCGAGTTCCGCAAAACCCCAAACGTCCCTTGATTTCAGCATCACTGTCTCCTTTTACATGCCCACACACAGAATTATTGAGAGGGAGGGTTCATTGTTTTCTGAAAAATTAAAGTGACCACACCCACTTATCACACCACCTACGTTGCTTATCAAACCATTTTTGGACTTGATTAAAGAGCGGACTTCATGATACTCATGATCCAAATGAGAGGTAGATCTCGAGCTCTTTCAGAATCACAGACACCACGACCGTCAAATAGAATCCGACTACAGACTCCAAGCCTCATCATTAAACGTAGTGTGGTCTTCCATGGCAGCCCTGATGGAACCAGCATCGGCATCAGCTAGTGCCTGTTCAACATTATTACTTAACACACATTGAAAACTGCACCTCCACTGCCAGGAGATATCGTGGGCTACCCAGAAGTTGAAGTGGCTCCTGGTCTGAAGCACACAAGTAGGCTGACCTGGACACTTGCTTCCTTCCCAGGAAGCCTTGAATCCATTTCAGCACAATCATCTAGCTCAAATCACAGTCACAGAGAACCAGACTCCCTCCAACCACTCTGCTAGCTTAAAAGATCACGTGTCATGTCTACCCATCGTGTTGGTATAGAAGAGAATTTGTTGCGGGTGGATGCAGTTGAAAAGGGGATTCAGTCAAACCCCTCTCCCCCCAATCCCCCAATGGAGACGGCCTGTTTTGAACACTTGTCTAACTTGTTTCTTCTCCACAAGTCAGATCTTCTTCCTGTTATTGAGACAGGCCCTTGGAAGAGGGTTAGCTACAAACTCTTCTAGGACTTGGAGGAAATGCTGCACAGGAAAACTCTACAAACTCAACAAGCAGCCTTTCTACTTTAAGTAAGGCAGTTATCTCACTATCTCACACCATCCACAAACTATCAAGTAACCTCTGTCTGACCTTGCCAATTGTACCCCTCTATGCCAGTGATCACAAAGATTCCTGCTTGGCCTATACTTGCGGTTACTTATGGCTTCTACTTGTTCACAAGCTTTCATCTGTCTGCAGATGCAACTCCACCAGCAGACTCCTTTGGTGAGCTTCTTGGAACCAATAAAATTGCAAACACGTGGACATGAACATCATGTACATTGGGTCTAGAGTTTGTGGGATTACTATATCATTACACCACTTCCTGTAGTATACTAGACACTAGTGCCAGTGCTCCTTGAACCTCTTAGAAGAGAAAAATACTCGGTAAATCAATTGAGGTGTCTCTTGTTCTTCATGTGTAGCCAAGTTGAAGATCGTTACATGCTGATGATCTTTACCCATTGGCACGGCATTGGAAAAGCTGGTACTGAAGTTGTTTTAAGGTACACAAGTTGTGGATGAGAAAAAAACAGAGATGGCTAGAAAGACAGACAGAAGCTTGAAGCAGAGTTCCACTGTTTTTATTTATGTTTTCTACCTAGCAAAGGATTCAAGACATCCTGGTAGTATTTTTGGCAGCTGGCTCTACCATTTAGCCTGCTAAGAAGCTGAGTTTTAGCTGAGAAATGAACTTAATCTTTTGTGTGTTGTAGGAACTGCCATTTTGAAGTTTAACGAACCAATATACATAGTATACATAACAGAGTCACTGATGTGTTAAAAATGTTCCTTAGCTAAGCATGCCGACTCATTTTTAATTCTTGTGCTAGCCATACTGGCTACCTGGTGCGTGCTTCAAGAGCTGTTGTTTGCTGATTGCATCACCCTCCTAGGCAAACCAAGAGTTGTCAGAATTCTATTTTTAGCCATTTCCACCTGCCACCTGTGGTGAACTCAACAGCTGTTGCTTGCCACTATTGCATCACATTCCTAGGCAAGCAGTTGTCTCAGAATCAGAAGTGCAAACTTGTCAAGTCTCTCACATTGGGCGAGAGACTTCGCATTTTGACGGGATCGTGCATATCTCATGCATCAAAGAATGTCTTCCCCAAACAATGGTACTTTCAGCACTAAGCTGAGTAGATATAGCAAGCACCCAAGTATTGAGGTTATGTTGGAGTCATACACAAAGCAGATGAGCAATGATGACTCATCTTTTAGAGAACCTTAAGATCATGAACCACCAGCTAGGCATTGAAACAAGCACCTGTCTAGACTAATTACATTGCAAATGATCA
Organism: Cladorhizidae sp. MBARI D1340-BT2; assembly: GCA_028752905.1. Lineage (NCBI taxonomy): Eukaryota > Metazoa > Porifera > Demospongiae > Poecilosclerida > Cladorhizidae > Cladorhizidae sp. MBARI D1340-BT2. The sequence continues at coordinate 16,962,237 of JAQNBH010000009.1, forward strand.
CATAAACACAAATAGCATGGATGTGCATCACCTAGAATCAATTCTCCTGCTTTACAGAGAGATCTGGAACTGCCACAATTCGATTTCTAGCCCCAATGCTAAGTCACAAAGGCAAACTTGGTTATTTGCTGCCATTGCTAGGCAAAAAGAGGCAGTTTCCCCATAGCATAGGAACATAACAAATACTGTAGCATTATCTCATCATGATGAAACTGCTCTAGCCATTGCCCTATGTCGGTATAATGCCAGGGTTGTGCCATGAGGAAGCAACCCTCAACTCAGACTCAATTGTTTGCCCTCACACAAGCTAACACCAGCATCCCACCCAAAAGAGGTGTTGATTGCTGCATATTGCATCAGGTTCCTTAAAGCAATAACAACTGTATAGTTCAGTGCTGGCAAGCTTGGTGTGGGCTCATGATTGCTGCTATTGCATCATGCACTTTTAGGAACAAGTGGGGCCGGGAATCTCCAAGGCATTCCTCCTCAATTTAGTCCTTACAATTATATGGCTTGCATTAGTTAACCTCTTCATTCTATTCATCTACGGGAAAATTATGTTATGCCTAGGTAAGTGTCATTGTGTACATCCGGGGTCAGACTGTCCACATCATGCACCTATAAGATAACTGCTTGGTATGTTTGGTGTGCTGAACAACCTCATCTTGAATAAATACCATGAATAAGTACCATGAATACTGTAGTAAGTGGAGGGAGCGTATGGCTACATAGCAATAGTGGTGAGTACTTACGTGCGGTGAGATGCGGCGAAATAGGTGAGTGCACATAAGATGAATGCATCAATTATGGGATAAAGTGAAACATGGAGAAGTAAACAGCCATGGTTTCTAAGCTACATGCAGCAGCATTTTCCAAGATACTGTAGCAGCAGTTTCCAATTTTCCAAGCTATATACATTTTTACAGTCCAATAAACTCGATTCTTGTCCTACATTCACAGCACGCCCACTTGTGTACTGTGTGGTTTCAACTCACCTGCCATCTTGGTGCCTGTGGCTCAGTGATAAGAGTCTTGATTACTCAATCTCGAGATAGACGTACGTTTGGCGTTGACTAGATTTGTGCATGCTCGGAATGACCATGATGTACGCCTGAAGTAGGTGCTGCCCCTACAATTACAGAAAACAGATCGGGCCTGCTAGACTGAAAGGGGTGTATTGCCTTACAGCCATTGTGCCTGCAATGAAATGCAACGAAGACTTCCTTTTTATGCAGCAACTTTTTATGCAGCAATGTAAGATGGTCCTCGAGTTAAAAGTAGGATTATTTTTCCATTCTTTGGTACTGAAAAAGGTATATGCCAGACCTTATTGCTTTTCTCAAGTACAGCTGAATGCATGTATATATTACAACTTCAGCATTGCTACTGCAGTAGTATGTCAATTCACTGTCTAACAAGGGCACATTGCAACAGCAGGTGGAACTAAATATTTGTCTGAAATATCCATAGGGCACTGGGAGTCAACAAAGCCTTACTCCAGCAAGCGCTCAAGTCCCATTCTCCAGATCAGCAGATACTCAGTAGTTGCCTCTCCACATAGTATGACTACAATATAGTGGTTAGCTCTCGATTAGAAATAAAGGTCAGACTAAAATATGGGCCAGACCGGACCATACAGACGAAGGACTAAAGTAGGGCTAGGGCTGAGACCATGGCTAGAGCTAGGCTATGGTTATAGCTAGGTCTAGGGCTGGGGCCATGGCTAGAGCTGTTTAGCTAAGCTAAGTCTAGGCTGGGGCCATGGCTAGAGCTAGGCTATGGTTATAGCTAGGTTTAGGGCTAGAGCTAGGCTATGGTTATAGCTAGAGCTAGGGCTGGGGCCATGGGCTAGGTCTAGGGTTAGAGCTAGGCTATGGTTATAGCTAGGTCTAGGGCTGGGGCCATGGCTAGAGCTGTTTAGCTAAGCTAAGTCTAGGCTGGGGCCATGGCTAGAGCTGTTTAGCTAAGCTAAGTCTAGGCTGGGGCCATGGCTAGAGCTAGGCTATGGTTATAGCTAGAGCTAGGGCTGGGGCCATGGCTAAAGCTACAGAGGACTGGGGCCATGGCTAAAGCTACAGAGGACTGGGGCTATGGCTCTAGCTAGGCTATAGTTATAGTTAGGGCTGGGGAGGGATCAGACTACAACACTGACCAGACTGGACCACACAGACCACAGGACATAGGGCTAGGGCTAGCTTCCCTAGCCCTAGCGCTATGTACCTTGCCCTATAGCCCTTGGTCTGTGTGGTGTACATGTATGTTTTAGTCGGAATTGTCAAAATAGTTTGCAGTTCTTCAGTGAACTGGAAGTGAGCAGCCTAGAGCACGTGCTTACAGACAGTCAGAGATTGTACAACACCCCCAAAAATCCATGTTTAGAAAAACCTTCCTGACAACCTGGCCGTGTAGCATGGTGGTACAGAACAAAATAGCACAGACACAGTAGAAGTTGTACCTAGTTTAATGGTTGCATCTGTGAAAGGCCTTTTGATAATGTGTGTGCCTTGATGAGAGCACGAGGAGGAGGCTGAAGTGAGGGGTTGGATAAGAGGGTAGGAGAGGAGGAGGTTCTGTGGCTTGATGTCACGATGGATGATGTTGAGTTTGAAGAGTGCTTCAAGAGCCATTGCTATATTATATATATAATTACAGGGAATACATGTGTAGGCTCATAATTGATGAGGACAGTCTAGACTTGTGCTTCTCACCAGTGTGTCTGATCAAGTGTCTAATGGAGCTCTCCGACAGTGTCTTCTTATCTGCACATGTGTAAATGTTAATGATCATATCTTTACACAGTGGATTCTCTCTCTGAGCTAGAGATGCTGACAAACAGACAGAAAGATGTATGAATTGCAGGTAACACACACACATGCACACACACACACACACAAGAAACTGAGAGAGAGAGAAAAAGAGCAGATAGACCAATGGAGATGTAGACAGAGAGACAGTGATGGTACAGAGATACAGACAGAGAGAAGCATGGCTGTGAAAGCTGGAAAGGACCAACCAACCTGCAAGGTAGTCGCCCATGTCTCCTCCATTACAGTACTCCATGACCAGGAAGATGTCTGAGGGTGTCTCAGAGTAGTCATAAAGCTGCACTATGTACTGGTTCTTCAGATCCTAATAAGAAAGTTGAACTCTGCATCACTATTATGTAGACCTTCTTGGGCCCTCGTTTATACCAAATGATACCCATAAGTTCTCAGTAATAAACACCTACACATGCTATTCACATTCTAGATGAGTAGATGCAAGAGCTGGGCACAGATAAAACGCTTCTCATGAAAGTAAGTTGGGAAGCCATGGCAAAACCAATATCATGCAACAGAGGAGAGATAGGCGAGAAGACCACATTTCATTTCATGAATGTATTTCAGACGAGACATTTAACAAATAAAAGGGGTGAGGCTGGTGTTTATTACCACGGCAGAAGAGGGAGGTACAAAAAAGGAACAACATTATTGACCTGTTAAACAAGAAAGGAAACAAGACTGTACCCATTGAACCAGTTAAACGACATTTACCACTTAAAAATTATCATTATAAATAATTATCGGTGCACATGGTTTTAAATGGTAAAGGGTCATCTGGTTGTAGATTTCTCTTTCATTGCCAATATCTTATTTTCTTTCCACTTTAATTCAATTTTTTGGTTTGTTTTGTTGCTTCTGGTAGTGGAGGACTACATAGAGATCTACAAAGTTGAACTCCGAGCTTTATTTTTGTTGCAGACTACACATATCAGCACATACAACCATGTCTTGCTTTAAGATTTATGCCCCGATAAAGAACGAAGTATTTCCGTTGCCAAAAAGCTGATTTTAAGATTAATCTTAAAGCATGTCAGCTGAGAGTGGTCGCACAAGTTTGATACGTCCTGTTCCTATTGTGTCCAATAAAAATTAGATTTTTAAATCAGCACATGTCATATTGTGACCGTACCCACTGTCCCATGTTGGGTCAGCTACACCCTCCTTCTAACAGTTTCACAGGACAACTCCACCAACTCAATAACAGGAAGAGGCTAAGTTACAGGCCATGCTAAAAATTGCCCAAAAGTGAAAACTCAACAGAAACCAAACAGCAGGACAGAACGAGGTCATGCATCAGTGTGATTGTGTCATCAACAAAACTATTCACCAGTTGATGTGTACCAAATTGCTTTATTCTACTATCGAGAAACAGAGTAAGCATGGAAGTGCATGCTGGGAGTTCTCTGTACTTATGAACAGACATATTGCACACAGGTTATGTGATGGGGAGGGGGGGGGGAGGGGGATGGGAAACATAGATCTAGAAGATAATTTCAAGGTCTATTCATGCTTTCTTTGTTTTGATTGTGAACTACCTATTCAAGGATCACTGGGAGCCTTTTTAGAGCTAATGACAGTCAAAACCACCGACTAGGCAGCTGGTGCCAGTTCTAGCTGAGATATGAACTCTGGTGGTGTTGCTGTTGTTGTTGTTGTTTTTGTATTTTTTTTGTTGTGTGTGTTTTTTTGGGGGGGGGGGGGGGGGGGCATCTGACTTTTTTTTAAATATTTTTAAAAAATATATAAGTGCTACTGCGCTCCCAAATCCAGAGGAGGTTGTTCATATGCATTCATTGTACAAGCTCACTCCTAGCTAACCTAGTTTAGCGTTTAGCAATCAAAATAACCCATTTTATAACCAAGCACATTTGTGGAAGCCCCCCCAGTGGAAAGTTTTGTGATCTTAGCAAAAGTGTTTTTATATCCTCTATGTACATATATATATATATATACTTCAGAGCGTACAGATTTTCTACTATCACTTGATGATGCATAGAAAATAACAGGTGTAATCTTTTGAGCACAACTGCTTGATTTCTGCATGCAACTCCTGACAATAGGGGACTTGCATTATTACGCCGAGTACGTTCAGCCACCCCTACTTATGGTATCAATAATTCTATGACCCATAGGAAAATGCATTGTTTTTCATGATTCTCAAAGAACCCCTGCCATATATATATATATATGGATCAAACTATGGTATATTTGTCATGTTCATGCCAAAATTGGTTGAGGAATAACAGAGAGTGGAAGTTGTTGAAATGTTGTTAGTGCTAGTGTGAGCTTATCTTAGCCAAGCGGCAGTTCACTGGTTTGTCTCTGGTCATTCTAAGCTAGCCAGCTATTATGAGCCTGCTCACCTTTTCACAAGGTCCTGCTTCTTCCCAGAAGTTGTAGCACCTATGCACTTCAACCAGCACTTGGGCTCTATTAATTAGGCTCATGCCCGTTCAGTGATGCTCCAGAAACATCTTCCCCGAGACAAACCAGTGAACTGCCACCTAGCAATGAGTTCTGATAAACTAGCACCAAGCTCACAAGCAAGCTCAGCACACACACCACTTGGACTTCCACTCTCAGTTAGTCCTCACCTGTAGCTTGCATGAACACGAAAAATATACGAGATTGTAGCAAGTTTCTTAAAGCCTTCAGCCTCATAAAATTGGTCTATACAATGCACGTGCATCAGGGATCCATTGAGACTTATGAATAACAAAGCACGTTCCTATGGGGATTAGAATTTTTGATACCATAAGTAGGTGTGGCTGAGCATACTCGCCGAAATAATGCAAGTCCCCCAATCAGCCTGGCACATCAAGATGACGGCTAGACCCTGGTACACCATGGCTGATTTAGATGCTGATACAATGCAGGTGTAAATCAAGGTGTTGACCAGCATTGGGCAATCAATAAGTGTGGTTTAAAAAGGACTGTCCCTCCTACTGGCTACCAAGTCCACCTGCAAAGGCTTATGTCAACCACAAATCAGCTGATCTCAAAACATTTCATGACCATTCACTGGGCTATTTGCTACATCATGGTACAAAAGTACATTTGTACCTGCTGTCTCAGCATACCTACCCACTCAAGCATCTACAGTTAATCATACAACTGCATCAGGAATGTAACCCAATAAGTGGTCACTGATTGAATATATTCAATTATCAAATAGTTTTACCTTTAATATGGATATTTCCTTCTGTCTGATGCTGGAGAGCTTCCCGGAAAAAGACTTCAAAGTAATTTGCTTTATGGCAACTTGGAGACGATCCTGCATAGCAGACACAGAGGCCATTGACGGTGCCACTGACCTTAATACCCGACATTGGTGGTGACTCTATGACTACACATCCGCCAAGCTGTGCAATACCACATCAGAGTGCACATATTCTTTAATTTGAGTGCTTGAAATAGCCCATGCCAATGGACAGCTTAAAAGGGCTCTGCTCCATCTAGCAGTCTAACTACAGGAGGAGTTGTGGGCCAGGAGGAGAAGGTATTACTACGGTAGTGATTTTGTGGCCACTGAAGTTAACGGCCTGGTCCCATCTTCTGCTCTAGGGCACTTCCCAACCAGATGAAGGAAGGGTAGGCTAATAGCCCAGTAGTGGATAAAGTGAATGGGAGAGCTGTAATCTAACCATCACCCTCTAGGGTAAGATAGATAATTCAATGCCTTAGTGACCTCTCTATACTCGCAATGACTTGGTTCTCTAACGCTATAGCCAATAGGATGATGAGGAATGAAGGAACTGAACAGTGATGAATTGTGGCAGAGGTCAAAACATCACATGTGAAGTTGACTTCAAACACCTCAAACCTATACCTCACATCTAGCCAGAGGAATTCAGAATTGTCAAGTAGATTTCCTATGCACTTCACTTGCATGCTCAACATAATGACATAGCAGCTGCTGTACTAACTGTTGCATTAAACAGCTGCTATAGCCACTTGATATGTTTAGGCCTTAAAACTGCACCCAACCAGTTCATTGATGCCCACAGTTCACTCATTATATTACTCATAGGCTAAGACACACAGACACAGGGAAGGGGGGAAGGGGAATTTACACTTGAGAACTAGACAACACACTCACCTCTTTCCTTCTGCCCTTGAAGACAAGGGCAAAGGCGCCATGACCAAGGATATCTCCTTGACTGTACTCAAATTCACCTAGCGTCTGCATTATCAGAGCAGTGCCTCTCAGTACTATGTGGCCCAGAAGCTTCGCGCCGCAGTTTTTGTTTTTTTTGTTTTTTCTTTTAAATCTGTTCGGTCGCCTTCAGAGTCTATCGAAAAACTTCGGTCACACCAAGAGCAGGTTGTGTTGTGCTGCGTTCCATGGTTTACAGCTGAGGTGTCACTACGGTCTACCTCATAGCATACCAAATAGATCCATCATACTCTACGTATTTACGTCAACTTTAGAGAGCCCTTTCTTCCCTTTTTTTTTGTTTACAAAATGAAGATGACTAAGCTGGTCATCAAGTGGGCGTGGTTAATACAGGGTCGTACGCGTACGGGGCGGAGCTTTGGAGGGAAAGCGTGTTTTTTTAAACTGGGTGAGCATGCATGCGCGCACGCGCCGTTCGTGTGCTTTACCAATGAAGAAAAAATTCCTTCACAAGACAGAACTACATACATGAATACATACATGAATACATAGATGAAGAACGAATAGATTGAAAGTTAATATAAAGTTACATAATTCCATCACATCAGGAGCTGGGATGGGGAGCTGGTTCATCCAGAGAGATGAGTTCCCTCGCCACAGGATTATGGCTAACCTCTAAAACAAGTGTCGAGTTGTTTCAGATGGTGGAATGCCTAGCCTCTGACCCTGTCGCCGTCCAATGGCCCTGATGACCAATCAGATAACGTTATGCCACAAAAACAACACAGAAAAATTAAGAGCCTGGCTGAATGCTGGCTCTTGGTAAACACTCCTTCAATATAGAGACTCCTCAACCTTTTACCTGGAAAAGGGGGTGGGGTGGGGGGTTAACCAAAACAAGGAAATACATGTCATATAAGTTAGTCATCCACTATATACGTACAATTATGGCAGGCAGGTACAGCATGTACTCTCGCAAGGTGCCATGAAACTTTTCCAAAGCAGTTCCACTGAGGATACAAACAATCTTCTCTATCCCCCCCCCTCCCCCCCCCCCCCCCCCCCCAAAAGAACACATAAAAATCACACTCACTTTATCTGGCAATTGAAAGCTATGTTTCTGGTTCTGCAAAAAACATTGGTCCTCTTTTTTTGTATTTTTTTATACAGGGAAAGGCACTATTAAAATAGAGCAGTTGGGTTTTCCATACAAGGTAACAAAGGGAATGCCACCCTGACTTCCGGAATATGTCCAGGAGCTTCCTAGTTCAAATTAAAAATACGTAGCAGCAAATAGTTTGTGGAGGTCATGTGAATTGTAGCCGTGCTATAGAAGAGTACAGTCTGTGTATACTCGGCTGCACTCAGTGGCTATAGTGTCTCCTTGCATGTGAAAAGATCTTTATTAAACAATATACCAGAAGCAGCACATACACTTGTAGGGAATCGCTGCCGACCATAACCTGCCTAGGGAGAGAGATTTTTAACCTAGTTATGTTAGCTGTCTGTCTGGAACGGGGTGGGATGGGATGGGGGGGGGGGGGGGGGGTAGAAGGCAGAGTGGCTTGACTATCTCAACAATTCAAAACGGGCACCTACACTCCCTCCAAAGCCATTTAGCAATACAACACACACACATCTTGGTAATTTGGTAATTTAAAGTTAGCAGTTACACTATCATCATTGGTTCTGCTTTTATCTACATACATACCGTGCATGCTGTACTTGTAAATATGTCACATGCATCATAAAAATGCAATTAAAAGTGATCACACAATCCGAATTGGTCACGCTTGTCTCAGCATGCATCATAAAAAGTAATTAAAAGTGATGACACATTAGAATTGGTCACGCTTGTCCATTTCTTTTCTCTTTTCTTGGTACACAAGTCCTTGATGCTTATGACACTGGACCTTTTTTACTAGCACAAAAAGGGGTGTCTATCCCAGATTACAGCTTATCCTTTCACGTTAAGGTCACGCTTGTCCATTTCTTTTCTTGGTAACAAGTCCTTGATGCTTATGACACTGGACCTTTTTTAAGGGGTGTCTATCCCAGATTACGGCTTATCCTTTCACGTTAAGAGCACCATGGCTGTGTTGGCTCTGTGGCAACCTCATCACCTCAGATTGAATAAATCTGCCTACTAAGATCGGTAAGATCCATCAAGACAGAGAACCAACACACAGATGAGAGATACACACAAAAAGAAACAGACGGGAGCGAAAACAAAATCCTGTAATTGTACTCACTATTTATTGTCAAAGAGTTTTAGCAACTGAGTGGGATGGTTGAGAATGTCTAAGAGACACTAAGCTAGTGAGTTGGTTAAGATCGAAACCTTGTGATTGTGGTAATAATGACAAACTTTCACTCTGAAGGTTTGTCATTATTACCACAATCACAAGGTTTCGATCACTAACCAACTCGCTAGCTTTTTAGTCACATTATTTTTAAGATGCCTCGTTATACTTTTTATTTTATTTTTCTCCTACAAATAATTTGGATTTGACTGACTTTGACTGACTTGGGAGACCAGACTGGGACTACTGCAGCTCGAGGTCTTATCCTAGTTACAAAAATGATTTGTGACCTTTTAACATGCATCTTTGGGAAAGATGATCCCACCTTGATGAGATTGAAACTGAATCAAAGCACATAACTTCTGCCATGTCTCACGATTGTAACCACCCGAGATAAGCTCTAGTTGAGCACATCAAAACCTCCTTCCTCATCTACCCTGTATGCTACATGTGTGCAATCAAATTTAATATGCTGGTTCCTTTGCACTCCTCTCATAGATCAGTGTTGGATTCAGAGCCATTCATGTATCAAATCAGATGAAAGATGTTGCCAGTCCTGATATATAAATATATATATATATAGATGTGTCAACTCCTAGATAGGCATTAGAAAAATTACAATAAAACTGGGCAATAAAAAAAACACATCAAATCAAGGCATCTTGGCATGAAGAAAATTTTGATGGTATATTTGGAGTTAAACTGTGCAACAATAACTGCAATGACACTTCAAGTGTTCTAGACAATGTATGTACCCGTATATGGTGTAATCACGTCTGTTATAAACACATTCAGTTGTGTAACTGGTGGCAAAATGGTCATCTACACCAACCTATGTCAGAAGTCATATCTCTCCCGGTTGTAGTTCCTACCTTCAATACTATGCTCTCTTTTGTAGTGTTACTCTCACATTTCATCTGTTGTTTTGTGGGTATGTGACTTGTCCGTTGTTATTGTTGAGATGTATCTGGAAAGTTAAGGGCATTCACAGTCAGGTATTGCCACATGGCAATAAATGGGGTACAGGGTGGCACTCCCATCATAAGACAGGCAATAGTGTGATGCATGTGGTTGGCCTCTATTAAGGATATGGCAAGTTTGGATCAACAAACACTGGGTGGTGGCAAATGGAACATTGGTTAGAGACTTCAGGCATTTCAACCTGATCTCAACAAGAAATTCAAAGATGTTAACCACAGCACATTTGCTTGAAGTTACCGGTGTTTGACTATCCAACTCGGACCTGATAAAGTGACAAATGCCCTGTTCATGTCTAAGACAGGGTGAAGGAACAGGTGTGACCAGGATGGCAACAGCACCCCCTAATTAATTGTATTTGTGGTTTGTTGTGTAAAAAATCATTAGAATGGATGTATTATAATGGATGTACAATAAGCAGCGCTAGGTATAAGAATCGGCTCCGTTGAAATAAGCTTATGCAGCAGCGATACGTCGCTATAATATGTCTATAACAAACTTACAGCAAGAAATCCATCCAGGAGCACCTCCTTAAGAGCGAAGGAATTCAAAATGATTCCTGGTAAGAATAGGCACCTGTGCAGCTCTCCACCGAAGAAGAACTTCCAGAAACAGAAGCAAAAGCCAGGGATTGTAATTGTCAGCCATTTTTAATAAGCTCACTCGTCCCGCACCCTCAACGTATTGGCGCGTAATCCAAATTCATATTTTTTAAACTTCGCGATTATGTCAAAGTTTGCGCCAGCATTTCTAAACTATAGTTACCCCTGTGGCTCTATCTACACTGCTACTGTATAAAAGACTGCCTCAGTGATATAATGCATAACTGTGGTACAAGAAACTAACTAGTTTTCTCAGTAAATGTCCAAGCTTCATCAGTTGTCAGTATAAAATAAACTATTCCTGCAACAATATTAAAGAGCATAGTACCGTATGTCAGTTGAGGAGAATACAAACAAGTTAGTACAAGATCTATCCTTCACCGTCTGCACGAAAATACAATATATTTTGTAACTTTACAATGACCTCCTCAATAATTTTTACTCTCTCGACATTTCGACTAGATGCTCTCTCCTGAAGGAACTGATAGTTTGTTGATATTTTGTAGCACTTGTTGTAAAGCTCGACTTCAAGGATTATGCACCTTTCCAGAGAATTCTAGATTTGCATTTGTCACTGACGACTTTTTAAAGTTTAAAGTGAATTTTTTTTCCTACGTAACTTCTGTAAGCAAGAATTCTAGCATGCATAAGGAAGCCACAAGGAGGACAATTGCTGATGTAATGAATAAAATTCAATATACAGAGGTATGCTTAGCAAAGTAGATAAACTTTATTTAAAGATTTACTTCACTTTTCCTGTTACCTCGGCTTCAGCAGCAAGATCGTTTTCTTCCCTCCATCAAAAAATACTTACTTGCAAAGCACCATGTCTCACTCTACCCTCAACAATTTATTCTTACTTACATATACACCAGGCTAAAACTGATGCACTTGATTTATATGCCATTGTGAAGGACTTTATATCTGTAAACTCGCGTAGAATACGTTATTTTGGAAACGTTTAATTACCTACGACTTATGGCAAGAGTGTAAGTTTTATAAATCTGTCCAACTCTCCATTGACATGGTCTTGTTTATAAGTTAAGAAAAGCACCCCCATGTCTGATTTTAAAAAAACTTCAGCTTCTCTGCACTGCAGTGGGAGACCACTCCTGTACCCACATCCTGCAACTGATGCAGCTACATTTGGTGTACGCCTCTTACATTGGTCACAGCATCATAACCCACCTTGCATGCCTCTGTAAGATACTATAATTTGTTGTAGCATCTATGTCATAATACATTGGACAGTAATACACTAAAGATAAGGTGTTAGTACAGACTAGGCAATTTGTGCAGTACTTCCTTCACAAGCAGTTCCCACCATTTGCTATTACATGTACTGAGGTCTCTTCCCTCAAGGTTGGGTGGTGTTGGTTACTTCCTAAGATCTCATTACTTGCAGGCTTCCTGGTGATACTTTTTTCAGGTCCTCCTTGTCTCTCCATTGGTAAGAATTGATGTACACCTACATACAGTAATAAGGAATGTGATAGACAACAGGTGAGCCCATGGTAGATTGCAGTTGCTTTTAACACAGGTGACCTGTACTTTGAGTCATGCCTGACTTCATATAATGACCTTTATATTGAGTTTCCCACATATTTATCTGCCACACAAGAGCTAAAGTACTTGATTTCTCTACTTCCTTGTCTTCTCTCCTACCTTTCCTAGTGACACATTTGAAATTGAGGGGATGAATAGTGCTTTGTAGCCATGTTGGTAAACACCAGGCAAAGATGATCATCTGTCCTGTGAGTGTCTTCCTGGACTGTACTTTCCAAGCATGGATCTAAAATTGCAGCCACCAAGGTAAAGAGTAAATTACTATCTACAATGAACTCATCTGGTGTGTATCACATTCTTTGCAGCTGTTGGGAAGGATAAACAAGGAAGAGATTGGAGATTTGGGTGAAGGAACAAAAGTACGCTTGCAGGAAGGGAGAACTTTGGAAGTCTACTATCACAGCGCATGCATGGTGCCCACCACCACCCAATATTTTGAAGAGACCTTGGTAATAGAGCCAGCAAAAGTAGGAAACTGCTTGTGCAGGAGACACTGCATATCCATTTTAACGGGATCAGTGCATCAACTTGTAGGGCTGGAGCTACCTGATAGCTGGATCTAAATTCTCAAGACTAGGTTGTGAAACATCATCTGACTAATATGTCATGATCATGGCAACACATGTGATGTTCTTTTGTATAAACATCCTGTGGTATGTATTTCCTTTCACCTTGAAGAAAGCCAAAGTACACAGGAGATTGAAATGTTTTTACACCCAAACAGTTAATTAATCTTCTGGTTACAAAATGCCTAATCCTACAGCACCAGACACTGTGAAGTGCAAATATTCTATCGTGGTTGCTGAGAAACCGTTTTGTACTATTACTTCGAAATGCTTGGTAAATTGAACATTAAAAAGACTAAAATTCTCTCCTATATCGGATTTAAATTCTGAGATGCTGTGTGTGTATGTATGTGTGCATGCATGTGTCTGTGTGTGTGTGTGTGGGTGGGTGGGTGGGGGAGAGGGGGAATCAGTATTATGTTAATCAACATTTCCCCATGGTGACCCTGGGCAGTTGTTCGTGCTTGTGACAACTGGCTAAAAAAGCTGATTTTTCTGCAGTTTTGGATACACAGTACCATTTGAGGCATCACTCAGTTCTTGCTAAAACTGTCCCCCTGCAGAAACCTTGCACACTTCTCAGGGTCAGCCATCTTATTTGAGCAGGTTGAGTGCTCAGTTTTTCTGAATGTCAGGACTTTGCTAGATGTGGAGGGCTCTATTACAACTGCAAGACAAGGTTCTGATATGTGATATGTTTACTGTTGATGAAGGTGTACAAGGAGGATGGAAATATATCAATCCCACCAAAAGAAAACAAAAAAGATAGGTCAAGTTGTGAGAGAGTTGGGCATAGTTGTGGCTGCTTTGCAGGAAACGAAAAGGTTTGGGAGTGAAGCTTACACGGTAAAAGAAAGTGTGGTGCTAACAGCTGGCAGAGAGGTTTCTGGGCACATGGACATCAGACAGAGAGGTGAAGGTGTTGCTATTGTATCAGGACCAGTGCATGTGTAGAAGTCAGGTGGTAGTCACTGGAAGGAATAGAGCTCTAGGTTGGTTTCAGCTTCTTTGAAGAATTTGTGATTTGCTATCTCTATCTTGTGGAAAGAGGAAGAGGGAGAAGAAGAATTCATATCTGACCTTTCTGGACATAAGCAAGGCATATGATAGTGTGTGGAGGGAGGAATTTTGTGGCACAAATTGAAGCAGTATGGAGTAGAGGAGAAGTTTGTGAGGGTATGTGAAGGGCTGCATAGTGGGGTGGAGACGATGGTGGTATTGAACAGAGAGAGGTCAATATGATTTGCTGGGCATACGCAGGGAGGGCCTTTGTCTCCACTTCTGTTCAATACATATTTGATAGGAATGGCAGAGGAGCTGGAAAGAGCTGAGCTAGGGGTTAAGGTGAAAGGGTGTTGGTGTAGAGCACTTATGTATGCAGATGATGTTCTTTTGGCAGATTCAGGGGGTGGAGCTGCAAGCTATTTGGATGTGGTACAGACGTAGGTGTTAAGTTGTTTGATAGTAACTAAGCACAGCAAGGTCATGGTGGTAGGGAAGAAGGAAGCAGGAGTGAGTTGGAGGGAAGAGGTAGAAGAGTTCAAGTGGCTAATTAGGAGTGTAGTTGATAGGAAGTTAGGGGTAATGTTCGGTTAGAGAAGATGGAAAAGACAGCAGAAGAGTGGGTTAGAAAGGTGACATGGATGAGCACAGTGAATGGGAAGGTGGAAGTAGACAGAGGAAGGCTTGTGTGGGAGCTTCTAGTGAGACCTAGTATGGAGTATGCAGCTGAAGTGTGGTGGACAGAGGAAGACAAGAGTGGGTAGGAGATTACTGAAGTATTACAGTAGCAGGAGTGGCAATATGGGGGAGATATGGGTGGAGGAAACTGGAGGAGAGGAGGGAAGATATGAAGGCTTTGTTTTGGAAGAGATTGACGGTGTTGGAAGAAAGCAGATTGGTGAAAGCAATTGTAAATAATGGAGGAATTGGATGGTGGGAAGAGAGATCCTGAGGAGGGAGTACAGACTAGGTTGGGTCAGTACTTAAATGGAATGAAGGTGAGAAATGAGAAGGATTGGGAGGAGCAAGTTAACAGCAAGAGTACGTTGAAGTGGCAAAGAATGATGCAGGGGTGGAGAGGAATGTGAGGTCCATGCATGGTCAGGTAGGTGTCAGGTTGCAATTTAGACTGAGGACTGGGTTGTTAGAGGATAAGAAGAGATGTGGAATAATTAGCAACAGGAGATGCATAATGTATGATAGTGGAGCAGGAGATATGGAACATTTTTAGTGATGTATGCGGAGTTTGAGTGGGATTGGCAGCTACTGGTGGACACAATAACAGATATAATTGTTGTTGTTGTTGTTGTTATATTTTTAATCTAGTCGAAACATCAAGTGAATACAATTTGAAATTGATTATTTGACAAGGTGATTTTAATGTAATTCCTATCATAACGTGCTAAGCATGTGGTACCCTTAACAGGCTTGGCAGTTATCAATTATCAACTGCATTTGTTTCGTGAAACACGTTGCAAGTGAGTGTGGATGTCGTTTTCTTACCCATGCACACTAACTGAGCTACTTGATTTTACTCCTCTAGACCCTTGTAGGTTACATAGTTAGCTTATCACAGGAAGAAAACTACATTGAACAACTTTAGAAACAAATATAGGAAAAATCCTGATGAAGGCTAGAGCATCTACGTCAAAAGAATACAATTTAAAGTTGATTTTTGAGAAGGTTATCGAATAGTCATGTAGTTAGCTCAGCGGAGGAATTTGAAAACTCGCCGGGCCATCAAGAAAATGGAGGCCCTGACCAACAGAAAATTAAAGCGATGGCTTTCTCTCCTCAGATCCTTCACAACATCAGCTCTTCACCATCCTGATGTGATTGACATCCCATCTCTAACCGATCAATCAAAGTAAACTCTCCTTGCTGTGTACAATCTCAACCTCACATGACCCTTTGATCAATCAAACATCTTTTTGGACCATCACAGCTGTGTCAACCTTGGTATCCCTGATGAAGCTTCGAGCCTTCTACTCAGGGCATATCCTCAATTAATACCATCACCAGTAAGACATTAGGACACCAGTGCCGTAAAGTATTAAAGGATAATAGGGCAAGTGCATGCAATGCCAAACTCTCAAAGTTATCGGTACAAAACAAGATCCTTGGTGTAACAAAGCTAGAAGAAAAAAATAGGGTATGGAGACGCATCATGGATGTACTACCAGCTGGACAGCTGTCATTTATTCTGAGAGCAGGTATAGACACTTTGCCAACCCCTCTCAATCTCAAACGCTGGCATATTCGTGTTGATCCTCGCTGTCCCCTGTGCTTGAATCGGTCTCCTACTGTGCACCACATCCTATCCAATTGTCCAGAGGCTCTGAAGCAGGTGAGGTACACACACATGGAGGCACAACTCTGTCCCGAGAGTGGGATTGAGAAGTTCATGGAGCTGGGTGATGCCTGCTTTGCAGATCTTCCTGGCTACAGGGCAAGTGACAACCCCCCTGCAACTATCCCTGCAAATATTCTAGACACCTCAGCTAGACCAGACGTGGTAGTTAGGAGGAACAATGAAATGTTCTTAATTGAACTGACCATTCCGTTCAATTCACTGGAGTTCATCTTAAAGGCTAAACAACGAAAGGAGTCAAAAGCGATCTACCAACTGGCCCTAAGTGACCTTGAGGCACAAGGATTCCACTCCTCCTTGTACACAATCGAGATAGGAGCTCTAGGTCACTGGTTGCCATCTAGCCGACAAGCCCTGACGGCTCCATCTATCGGAAAACCACAAGCATCCAAACTGCTAGATGCTGCTGCAAAAGTGGCAATTTCGGCCTCTAGTCAACTGTTTCGTGAGAGACTGGATATGTCATGGAACTCTTCTGACCACTGCTTTAACTATACATATATTTACTATTTATTATTGTGCTGTCATTATTTGTTTGTTGTCTCACACAAGACCCTTCTCTAGGTACTCAGGACTCCTTGTGTTCTGGGGTCATGTCAACTGCATTCACTTTATTTGGATTTTCAGCTTGCGATGAAAATAGGTTTGCACGTGACTGTTTCCATCGCTTCCTTTTTTTCGCGCAAACGTTTGATCTCTCAGAGCTCATGCGCGGTTACGTTTTGGCGGCATTCCAGTGTTTAAAAGGTTCCAACCCTAAACTGCTCTGGGGATTGTTGCAATAGTTATTCTATCCTTCTCTATATAACATGGACGCCATTAAGGTTGGAATAAGAGTTCGTCCTTTGCTAAAGAGGTAGGATATCTCTTCACTGTTCACATAGTGTACATCTAGACTTGTTATGTAGCAACCATTGTTAAACCTTACCTGTTCCAGGGAAATTGAAAGAGGGTCCCAGTGGATAGCAAAATCGAACTCAATAGCTCAGAAAGGCTACACTTCTTCCCCATATTACTTTGGTGAGACTGTAATCAGAAGCTGATGCTTTGAGGTTTCATTTTAATCTGTTTTGCAGACCATGTCTTCAACATGGATTCTACCACCATTGATATTTTTAATGCACTGGCTGAACCAATAGTACTCTCTGTGATGGAAGGATTCAATGGTATGAGAAAGCAACAACTGGATTTATACAATTTGTGTACACATTTGATTCCATTTCTTCTATGCTAAGATGAAGTGAGTATGCCATAAGAGATAATAAGTAGTACAGTGCCTCTGTGCAGTAGTTTATGATAGTGTCGACATGTCAGGAGAGAGCAGTTGTGCTGAGCTGCAATGTTTAGATAAGCTGATGATACAGTGATGGTATAAGATATTTCATAATATTCACTGCTGATACCCTAGGTGAGTGTGTTGTCTTGTTCTGAAGTATAAATTCCCTCCCCCCATGATGAAAACCATACAATGCACATTCCAAAAGTCAAACATACAGATGCCAGGGTAGAGACACATAAGCCTGTATAAATCCAGGAACCACATCAATAACAGTCGTGGTTAATTAATTAGAACTTATAGATATAAGCTACCTCTAGCTACAGGTTATGGCCAAGCTTGGCCATGTCAGGCGGCCCCTGACATCTCCCCCCACTAAAGGTGGAACCGGCTGAAAGTTGTTGTTCCACCCGCATCTGGGCATGTAAGTCAGCAGGGCTTGCTCCCAGCTGCAGGCACTGTGCCTCTTCCTGTTGAGCATCCTTCCCCAGCAAGTCATTCACCTCTGGCCATGATTGTCGAGATAACCTGTCAGAGATAACCTGTCAGCATTTTGATGGAGAACGCCAGGACGGTAGACCACCTTATACTTGTATTCTCGGAGTGCCAGTGCCCATCGCATCAATCGACGATTGAGTCTATGAGAATGCTTCAGGGATGCCAGTGCAGTGTGGTCAGTCACCACGGTAAACTCTCGTCCCAGCAGGTGGATGGCAAAGTGGTCGATCGCCTTGACAACTGCCAGATATTCCAGTTCAGTCACGCTGTAATTCCGCTCGGCCGGTGTCAGTCTCTTTCAAAAGTATGCTACTGGTAGATTCTCTCCGTCCCTGACCACTGATAGCATGGCTCTGATCCCTCCCAGCGAAGTGTCCGTGTGGAGGGCCAGGATGTCAGCATCCCTCGGCAATGTGAGGGTGTGTGCATCAGAAAGAACACATATAAGGTGATTAAATGCCCCAATCTGCTTCCCAGTCCACCCCACAAGGTTGGGAGCCCCCTTCTTCAGGGCGTCATACAAAGGCCCTGCCATCCAGGCGGACCCGGGAATAAAACCTCCGGTAATACCCTGCGGTGCCCAGGAATGCCCTTAACACTTTCTTGTCTACAGACCTAGCAAAATCTCTAAGGGCCTTTACCCTTGCCTCGGGTATACTCACCAGTCCATTTCCTACCTCATGTCCTAGGTATTCAAGATACTGAGCCCCCCAGACACATTTGTCGGGTTTAGCAGTTAGCCCTGCCTCCCTAAGTGCCTCCAAGACACCTCTGAGGTGCTCTATATGCTCCTCCCATGAGTTGGAAAGTGACTGGTGAATTAGTTAACCCAAAGGGCATGCGTGTAAATGCAAATTTACCCCATGGTGAACAGAAAGCAGTCTTCTCCTGTCTTCCAGTCTGCAGGGCACCTGGTAGAAGCCTTTGTTCATGTCGAGTTTTGACAACCAGGTAGCCTCTGCAACATCATCCAAGAGGTCTTGCACTACAGGCATCTGGAGGATCGGCCTTGGTCGCATGGGCTTCCTGTAGTCTATGCATAGCCTGATTAACCCTGTGAGCTTCCTAACCGGCACCATAGGTGAGGACCAAGGGCTTCTGGTAGGCACTAAGATACCTTGCCTGACCATAGGTTAGGAGACCAAGGGCTTCTGGTAGGCACTAAGATACCTTGCCTGACCAGAGACTGGATCTCAGCCTTCAGCTCGGCTCTCCAACCTGGCGCAATCCTGTAAGGAGCAGTACAGATGGGCTGGACTTGACCCACATGTTCAGTCCCACTAACCTTCCCTAGCTCAGTGGTGACCACATCTGAAAAAGACTTTTGTAGCTCAATCTTCTGATCAGAAGTCAAAACAGGAAACAGGAGTACCCACACCATACCAATCGGGTCAGGGGAGTCACCACCCTCATCAGCACCACTACCCGAAAGAGGCTGGCTGTAGGGGTCTTCCATTCCTTGAGTCTATTTATATGGATTACCTCAGTGTGGGACCTCTTATCAGGTACAGCTAATGTATAGTTTGTGTCGGATAGCTTGGCAACCACCTCAGGGGCCCGCCCAAATACTGTCTTCCAAGTAAGACCCGATGTACAGCATAATACCATGTCTCCAGGCTCCAAGTGCCTCTCCTGGGCTCCTCTCATCATAGGCAGCTTTGGTCTTAGCTTTAAACTCTTCCTCATTTTCCCGGGCAGCCTCCTGCGGGGAGCCCTTTTAAGTCATTGACCCAGTCAACTGTGTTAGAGAAACTAACCTCCCCTCTCACCCATCTTTCTTTCATGGCTACCATGTACAAGCTCATACGGGGAAATCCTGTAGCTGCATGGGGTGTCACTCTGTAAGCTAATAGACAAGAACTTTAAGAGTCTAGCCCAATCTTCCTGATCCTCTCCTACCTTCCTAAGCACACTCTTGAGGAAGCTATGCCATCTCTCGAGTATCCCATTGGTTTGTGGGTTGTAGGCAGTGGTATGTAACTTGTCTATGTTGAGAAGTCTACACCGTTCTTTGTTCACCCGTCATATGAACACAGAGCCCTGGTCCGATAATAGCTCCTAAGGGATTCCAGTGTGGGCTATCACCTCCATTAGACCCTCAGCTACTGTGATGGCATCAACCCACTTGAGGGGAATGGCATAAGGTACCTAGTGCCAAGGCACATAACTGTCAGGATATAACAGTACCCACTCTTAGTCCTAGGTAAGGGACCCACCAGATCACCGGCTAACCGTTGGTATGGGACGCCTATGATTGGGGTGGTCACTAATAGTGCCCTTGGCTACAGCTGCCTGCTCGACCTTAGACACTCAGAGCATGTGCTTCAGTATGCCCTGGCGTACTTCCGTAACCCTGGCCAAGTGAAATGCTGGGATAAGGAACTGACCATCTTATTGTGGGGGAAATGTCCCCCGGCTAGGCCACGATGACCGACTTCTCTATGCCTAAAAATAGGAATGACAACTCTTGTCCACTCCCTCCCTGGGTCTGCTAGCTTCATGTGTACCAACACTCCTCATCCAACATCTAGCCATCTATATCCCACTTTCCCTTCCTCCTCAACTCGGTCAGACTCCCATCTTCTGACTGCTGCTTGATAAACTCCTTAACATCCTTTGTCCCTTTCCCGAGGGTGGGGAGAGGCAAGGCAATCTCAGTTAAATCACCTCCCTCTAATCCATGTGGACCATCTCTCTACCACCGAAGGGACTTCTTTCACCTCAACCTCATCCAACAATCTATCAGCCTCCACATCAACTTCGGAATCAACATCAGCATCAATAGCCCTTCCCTCCTCTTGAGGAATGGTAATGGGGCATCCATTCCCTTCACCCAGAGGCTCTGCTATGCTGCTGCTTAGCAGCTTAACACTAGGGATAGGGACTGGGACATCAGTTGGGGGAACAGGTGTACTTAGAGCCTTCCTAGCCTACCTCTCTTAGCCTTGAGCTTAGGAGTAGCTAACTCCATCTCCTTAGGCTCGATCCCATCCCTTGCATTGGCTAGTCTGTTCTCCCACTCCCTATCTAATGCCTGGCTTCCAGCCCTAGTAATGGCATGGATGGGAACAGGGACATCACCCTGATCAAGTACGGGCCATTGGTTAACCCAAGCCTTTACTGCTGGGTGATCCATACCCAGTAATATAAGTGGGGCTAGCCACAAAAATCTCCATGAACTTTCGCGAACCCGTCCACCTTGATGTTTACTATGGCTGTGGGCATATCAACAGTGCCAAAGTAGGCCAGCCTTGCTTTCTCATTACCCGTATATTGAACTGGGTCTATGAATCTAGCAGGAACAGTGGTTCGACTAGCACCTGTATCCACCAGCATGCAACCTGTCCTACCACCTATAGTACCCACTCGCTTGATAAGTTGTCCAGCAGGATCTTCATCAGACTCAGACTGAATCATACCCAGTGTTGTGTTAGCCTCAGGGAAATCTCTCTTAAAGTGTCCCAACTTCCCACAATTATAGCATGCACCAGCTCTAGCCTGCCCAGCAGGGTTTCCCTTCGGCCCTCTCCCCGGTTCCCCCCAGCGGAGCCGGACCCGCTCTTACTTTTAGCAGGCTCACCTTCCCTGAAGGGTGTTCGATTGGCATCTTTGGTGGCATTCCATCCATCTCTGTGACGTCTAGGTTGGCTGTAGTGGGTATGGGCGTCTGGTCTCAGCTTGTGCATCCTGCCACCCCATGTCGGCTTTGATTCCCACATGGCCTGTAGTTCCTCAACCATCTGGAAGGAGTCCTTTGGGTCACTATGCCGCAGGTTGTAGATTGCGTCGGGAGAGTAATAAGCAGATAGACATCCCTGAAACAGTTCAGCTGTGAAATCTGCTTTGGTTTTCAGGTTCTCTCTTAACCTGGTGATGGCTCTGAGGATAGGCTGAAGATGTTCCCGTGGACTAGTATTGTTGCCCAGATGGTTACTCCATAGCGTGTTCCTTGCCTGCTTGATGATGCAACCCATCCGTTCAAGAAACGAAGTTTTGAAGGAGAGGTAGAGGGTCTCTTCAGTTACTACCAGCTCCCGGAAGAAGGAGAATGCCTTATCCGTCAGCAACTTCCTCAGGGCAGACAGCCAGTCCTTATGGTCGAAAGATCCATCTGTCATGGCCGCCTCGAATGTCTCTAGGTATGCTTTGGGGTCTGTTGAGTCATCCAACTTCTGCAAATTGTGAAGTATGTCGGACCTCTTCCGGGCAAGCTGTTCTTCCATGAACAATCAATGCTTCCTTACGTTCCCCCATTCTAGCTTGTTCCTCAATCGCAGTGTTACCTCTTTGAGTGCTGAGTTCCTCAAGCCTCTCCATCCTGATTTGTCTCTCTCTCTCCGCTTCCTCCCACTTGATCTGTCAGTCTTCTCTCTTCCGATATTCGGCTTCCGCTGCATTCCAGATGTCTGCCTCCTCCCTCCTACGTCTCTCCTCTGCCTTCTGGTGCCAAGCTTCTTTTAGGCAGCTTGCTTCAGCTTCTCTCCAAAATATTTTGTCGTCATTTGAAGAGGCTATCAAGGCAGTCATAGCTTGCGCCAACATTGCCATAGAATCTGGGAAGTAGTTTGCTTTGTAGAAGGTGGTTTTCCCTCCACAGATTCAGAGAAGAGGCCATCATCTAAGCCTGGGCGCATGTCCATCGGCAAGTCTTCCCCTCCTAGTCGGGCTGAAGGTTGGGAAAGCAGCAGCCATTTCCCCTGCGCTTGTTGATGTGCAGGTCTAGTGTGTTGTAGGGTCTTGGCTGGTTCATGGCTGTGAAATAGCGGTTGATATGATGATGGCTGGTCGAACTTCTTGAGCACTGCTGCCACAGCGTGTCGGGGTTCAAATACTGCCTAGTCCCAATACGGTAGATATTGCTGCCACCAGAGCCTAACAGCTAGGAGTAAGTAGCCTAGTCTACACAGAGAAATTTAGGGTTTAAAGTTAGACTAAGTTTTATTACTCAAAGCAACAACAATAGGCTGAAACAGTTTTGGCTGGCAGGATTTTTTATAACCCCTCCTAGCCTCGCACAGTAAGTGACATATGACTAAAGGCTGGTTCACAACACAACGCTGGCCGAACAGAGCGTTGTGCCCTTCCGTAGCGTGGCATGGCGTCATGTTGTGAACCTCAAATGCAACGGAGTGCAACGCAATGGAGCTGTACCTACCAATTATCATGAACATGAATTTATCTTAAAAAATTAAGCCAATTTTGTGTACTGACATGTTGAAAATATTTACTAGATAATTTATTATTAGCATTGTGTGTTTATGTACACCAAAACATGGTTGTATTGCCAGGGGACTTCTCCAGCTGTACTTGAAAAGTAGTCCCTGAAAGCATCTCTCATGGAAGCAGCAGATCGTGAATACCTAAAGATAAATTGGACTTTTATATAATGAACAAGGAACAAAAGGGGAAAAACCTGTTGCTTCCAGCACGTGATGGGATTCCATTCCAGTACATGGCTCCTTGTTGATGGTACAAACTGTTTATCGTTCCATGCGAAAGTTAAAGGACAGAGAGGTCTGCAAAATCATCGAGGATACTTCATGACAGAGAGACCTAACAAATTAATTTTTTTAGCACTACTTGTGAGTTGCCTGTAGCAAGAAACCTCAAAGCGAATGCCAACCTTTCACCTGGAGAGATATCAGCTTGACAGAGCTGTCATGACTCATGTATGGATTGACCTATATATATAATTAGGTAACTTTTATTACTTATATTATGGCATATACAAAGCATACCTCAGCTAAAAGAGAGTCAAACCTCTCCCTAGACATCCTCAAATATCTGAAGTGACTCTCTGGGTCAGACAGCCTCATCTCTTGTAGGAGATTGTTATAATCTCCAAGCTGCCTAGGCGAGTGAAAATTGGGCTCACCCACATCCTTGCTCTACCGCTTTCTTAGCCTCCTGCAGGGGTGGCGCCACCAATTTTGAGGTGGTCAGGATGTGGGTGTGGTCAAAACGTGACATATTTTTCATTTTCAGATTTAAATTAAATTACACAGTTGATAATAGAGATTCATTAAGCAAATACATGTTGTCTGCGTTCACTTTTAATTCATTGGCAACTTTGTTTAGAACAATTTTGTCCGTAAGATCTTTGTGGACGTGCAATGTCATTAAACTGTTCAATCTCTCCTGAGACATTGTTGAACGCAAATAGGACTTCACACGACGCATTGCACTAAATGACCGTTCACTGATACTATTCGTAGCAGGCATAACTAGTAGAAGTTTAGCCAAAAGCATTACTTCACAGTTAATTCCTTCTCGGCAGGTGACGATTCTTTGAAATATGACATTATGTCTGAAATGTTTGGTGTTGTTACTTGGTGTACAGTTGCAATGTAACTATGGTTAGCCGTAAGAAGTCTAGCCTGAAAGATGGGTTTACATGGGGGTGTTGTGCGTGTAAAACTGTAAAGTCGATTCGTCATGGTTTGTATGTCTATGTCGATATTTATAATAATAATATATCTTATTGAAGGGAGCTTCTTCTCAAAGTCAATGCTGAGTTTGCAGACATGGCTTCTTTTAATATATTGGTGGGACAGAGAGTACCAGGTTACTGGCTGCTGCAAGTGAAGCAGGGTGCAGTCGACAAGTGCGATTAATGTATATCAGTGGTTGCGGGAGGTTTGTTCAACAGCCCTTTGTAGCTGTGCGATAATCAAAATGTTGAATCCTACTGGAATAGAGTAAGTTATACCGCAGTATATAGATAATTTGATCAATAATGCAGGCGAAGATAAAGTTTAAAAGGATGAAGGAACCACAGGGGTGTATTTAGGGGGGGGCGGGGGGGGGGGGCATTCGCCCCCCCCCTTGTATCATTCTCGCCCCCCCCCCCTTGAAATTAGAGATTTTTTTATTAATAATGTCAAGAAAGGTGTAATACAAGAAAGGTGTAATAAGCTTATGATATCAGGTTCAAATGATAGGAATGTCAAACTGAGGTTCTTCTTGGTTTTCTCTGCCATACGTCCACAATCTCTTCAAGGTCGCTCTCAGAGAGTACTTCTGGTGCCTCTATAGCAATCCTCATAAGGTGAGAAAGGCTGCAGTCACTTAGAGAATTACGCAAACGAGTCTTGATCATCTTCATCTGTGAGAAGCTTCTCTCCACAGAAGCAGTAGAAACTGGAATCGATAAGCAGATGGAGGCAATCTTGTGCAAATTGGGAAACATGGCCTTGAGCATGTCGTTTGAAACAAGTTCTTTCAGCTGTGATGCAGTAGTATCCCGTGGTTGCTTGACTAACAGCTGGCGGAATGTTTTCCACTCTGTAAGTATTTCAGTGGAAATCATGGCTGTCTTCACTGTTTCTTCTCCATCCAATGTTTCTGCATCTCTATCTTCTCCGTAGTGAGCAATCAGTTTCTCAACAGACGTGTCTCCATAAGTGGGAAAAGATACTGAATCTGGTTTTGGAACTTTCCGTGGATCGAATATAGACAATGCTGATACAACAGCGTTGGATGAAGAAAATCGGCTTGTTATGTTGGCCTTTAAATCAGCAACAAAAGGCTTACCAACAACATTCTGGAACGAAAGTATTTTATCAGCGTCAATAGACACCTTTGTAGATGACTTCAAGTCTTCAACGTTTTCAAGAAGCTCCAACACCCAGTTCGCTCCAGGCAAAACTGCATCATCCAAGGATTTAACAGTAGCATCAACAAGGAATGATATCAACGAGAGGTCAAGCTGCTCTGCCTGAAGTGCTTTGCTGAGCTTGGCTACTTGTGGTAGAGTGAAATCAAGCAAATATATAGCTGCAATCGTAGACAATTTGCAGAGGGCACCATGGATTCCAAGAGCTTCTGGCTCGTGGGACGTCTCGTAGATGTTCCCAATGGTGATTACAATTGCAGAATAACTTGCTTTGACAGCTTTGACACACCTTTCATGTGCCAGCCAGCGTGTGTCAGATGGCTTGATCACTTTCATTTCTGGAAGTTCAAGAACGTGCTGTACCTCCTTCAGACACTCTGCTCGCTTGGGGGAATTGCGAAAATGCTTCCAAAGAGTAGTCAATGTTCTGTAAACATGAGCAATTCCAGGAGTTTTATTGGCAGCTTGCACACAAGCCAACTGCAGTAAGTGACAGTGGCAGTGTATAAACAGAGCGTGAGGAGTATGTTTCTTGATACGTGCCTGAACCCCGGTCTTTCGTCCAGAAAAAGTTGCAGCTCCATCAAATCCCAATCCAACTATTCTTCCGACTTGTAGACCTTTCTTCTTTAAACAATCGATGAGATTAGAATAGATGGTCTCTGCATCAGCCTTCTTCAATGGAATAAGCTCCAGAAAGCACTCTACTGGTACACCATCTTCCTCCCAGCGGCAAAACACAGACAATTCTTCTACGTTGGTGACATCTGTGCACTCATCTGCCATGAGGCTGTACATAGGTGCCTTTTGAAGTCGCTTCAGAATCGACTCCTCCACCCATGTCCCCAATGATTCGATGAATTCAACCACAGCCACTCTTGATGTGTACACAGCATTTCTTGGTGCAGTTTCTAAGAATTGCTTCAAATGTTGGCTGCCACATCGAACCACCACGTCAACCAGCTTCTCAAATTTTGTCGAATGTGCAACTTGTTCTTTCGTAAGAAAATGAGTGAGTAGGATCAGGCACTTCACTGCAGCTCTGTTCTGAGCTCTTTTGCGAGCTAAAACATTCTGGAGTTGCTGTACAACTGTTCCACCTTTGGCTGCTCCTTTAGCTGCAAAAAGAGCTTGAGTTGCATGGATATGGAAGTCACTTCTCGCATGAGCTTTCATTTTTTCAACAGCTTTCTTCCAATTTCTGCAAGGTTGTGTGACCCACACTCCTCCAGTACGCTGCAGACCAGATTGCTTGCAAACCTTGCAAAAGGCACCATCGCTATCCTCGTCATAATAGAGCCAACTGAAATCTTTCTCCCAGCTCTTAGAGTATTTTCTCTTCGTGGATACAGAAGAGCGGTGTTTGTTTTGCTTGCTTTTCTTTGAAGGTGGAGGACTAAGGCTAGGACTAGATGCCTCGACATGCTCAGAGCTATCTGTTCTGCTATCTTCGCTATCGCTGCTATTAGCATGAGAAGAGGCTTGAGAAGTACTTGCAAAGTATGAGCGAATATCCATATTAATATGAAGAGAAATCAGCTAGTAAGGTTTCTTTTATAGAGACTTTAAGACCATGACATAATGGACCGAGTTAAAAATACTGAGAGAGAGTGGGAAAGAAGGAGGGAACTGAAGAAGTGACAAACCTACAAAGGAGAACACGTGGTGGTGTGTGATGACTTTAAGACCATGACATAATGGACTGAGTTAAAAATACTGAGAGAGAGTGGGAAAGAAGGAGGGAACTGAAGAAGTGACAAACCTACAAAGGAGAACACGTGGTGGCGTGTGATGCATCATGTCTAAGATTAGACTTGAAGACCATGACATAATGGACTGAGTTAAAAATACTGAGAGAGAGGGAGTGGGAAAGAAGGAGAAACAAAAGAAGTGACAAACCTACAAAGGAGAGCACGTGGTGGTGTGTGATGTCATCGTGTCATGACACATGCTCTCCTTTTTCCAAGCAGCTACAATATCATGAGAAATATATACAGTCTAGCCATAGTTCGGTATAGCATAATGCCATTGGTAGTCAGTCAAAATAGCTATCCTCAGACATTGTAAAAGCCAAAAAAAATATGGGGGGATCTTCCCCCCAGACCCCCCTTTTACGACTTATGAACATGTTAAGAAAATATTAACAAAAATTAGGGCACCAAGTGACCAACCATTTCCACCCCCCCCCCCCCCCCCCCTAGAGAACTAGAGAAAAATTGTGTATGAAACCTGTTGTCCATGATTTTGTAAGAAAATGCATGGAATGCAACATAATTCGATTTCACAAAAGCCCACCTCCATTATACGAGTGACAAGTGACTATATCTAATCTATATATGCTGATTGCCGTAGCATGCAACTTCAGCAAATATTTAAGATGGAATGTTGTACTAAAGATTTTAGAAAAAGTGCATGCCATCATAAGTAGCAGCTATATATACAGTTAGTACTGCAAAAATACCTGTGGGTAAAACACTTTCGTACTCCACGCGGAAGCCCAGGGTGCACGTCCCCTTTCCGCACCATCCAGGCTCTCCGCCCCCCCTTATTTTTCCATATCTCAAGTTCGCCCCCCCTTGGCAAAATTTCTGTATACAACCCTGGGGTTCATCGTCAACTACCTCCATACCTTGATGAATTTATGTGGCTGGAGAGGAATGCCCACACAACTGCTGAGGCTTTTGGCAGCATCCCCTACATGCAATCAAAACACAGTACCCAGTATAAGTTTGCCCTCTGATGTTTTGTTGTTTTTTTGGTCTCAAAGTCGATGCTGCAATTGTTGTTTTATGAAGTTGTGTTAATATGAAGTTGCGTTAATTTTTTGTTGTGTATTGCTACTAATGAATATTGTTCTGTCCAGGGGTATTTGTTACTTACTTCGAGTATCCTTTCTTGATGCCTTCTGAACGCTATTAAAATCAAAGGACTCGCTCTACATGGTGCGCGCATTTAAGATAAGCAGGGGAAAGTGCATTTTAAAATATATACCGCGAAAACAATTGACGCGCATGGATTTTTCTACTTCCGGAGTCTTACTCTTTACATGATCCCAATTACCTTGGAGTCCTCTTCACTCATGAGCTTCATCAGTTGAAACGAATTTCCATCACCACAGTTGTCATGACCACGTATCCCACATCCCTGCCTTGCCAAAAACTTTAGACTGCTCAGAACCTTTAGAAGGCAGTGCCGATTTTTTGCTCTGTCTTGGGCCAAAGTACTAGAGAGCATCTTACATACATCTCGTGTAGTTGTTGGCACTGTAATTAGCATCTCAACTGCTATCTTGTGGCACTGACTTTTCTCATGCTGTGGATACCTAGTGTGGCATCTTTCCAGTTCGTAAATCCCCGAGATACTACAATATAAAGCATTCTAAATAAGTGAATAGTACTATAAAAGTTAAGTTAAAAGATCTACGAGGAAGTCGCTAAACTTACAAAAGCAGCATCGGTAGCTCCTGGCTTCACTGTTATATGCTTACAGTGCAGAGCTTCACTATAATGTAGCCAAGACCAGGTACAGAACCAGCTCGCTTGGTAAGATCTCTCCACTATCTTTTCCCCGAAAGCTCTCTTCGGAAAGGCGAAGGATTTGGGCGGTTGACGGGGAACTTCAGGAAGGTTATCGATCACTTCGGACGCTACACCAAAGCTCGAAGCCATGCCACAGCCAGACCGTCCCAGTCAATTGGGTAAGGACCTTAACCGATTACACGCCGTATTCCTAGTACCTGCGGGCAAATTATTCTTGAATTAACGAGGTATTTTACTTATTATTTTTATATCTTCCGTTCTGCAGGGACTCCACCCATGAAACTTGGGTCATATTAAGCCACATGATAGCTCTACTTCCTGTAAAAAAATCGAGCCTTCCTTACCAACTGGGCAGAACTAACCAGCATTATAAAACCTTGTCATCTTCTTGGGGGTGAATATTTTCATATTTTCACACTATTATACACACATTATAATGCCAACACAAGATGGAGCATCTATTTACAAACCCTCTACCATATGCAAAGCCAGTGGGTTGTTTTCCCCATCAAAATGCTAACAAATAATAATACAAAAAACAAATTATAAGAGAGTGAAAATGCTAACACATACTAGAATAAAACCATAATATAAAACACAATTATGTAAGGGAGTGTCTTGGGTAGAGCTCCGGTCTTGCTGTCACGGGTAGAGTAGAACTTGCTCAGTCTTGGGTATAGCTTGCTTGGTCTCCGGCATGATATTTCACCATGTTTTTATTCTACACAAACATGAGATACCAGGATAAGAATAACACTTGAATACTGGAGAGACGAGAGAAGTAGACGAAGGGACGGGGAACGAGAGAAGTAGACGAAGGGGCAGGGAACAAGAGAGAAGTAGACGAAGGAGCAGGGAACAAGAGAGAAGCACAGAAAGGAGCAGGGGGTGCATAAACATTACTGATAGTCCACCAAGGTATGGTATTTACGAAAACAGTCACGGCCTGTTGATCCACCACACAAAGGAACCTTACAAAAACAACACTGGGACCTTGCCTCATGCCTGTAACCTTTACAAATGCAAACTACACAGCGCTTCTTTGCACAGCACTGTGGGAAATGACCTAGTTTTAAATTGAGGCGATCTAGCTGACTATTTGCCTGACTACAACGTTGACCTGCACGCTGCCGAGAAGAGAAAGAACCAATCAAAGATTTAGCTAGAACAATCCTAGCTTCTAGATAATTACCCTTCCTTACTGATATTGGAGCTCGGACAGAAGAAAACAAAATAAATGAATTCAATAAACAAGCTTCTATCAAATACGAAAAAACCCTTTTCCACCATCTCCTAGACTTTCTACCCAAATTATAGTAGCCTATTCTCTGATCTGCTCTGTCCACACCTCTCATGAATGACTGATAATCAGGCAAACATGGGGGACATGGCAGATCCTCTCTAGAACCATCAATTTTGCGCCTTTTTACAGTAGGAGGCACTAAATTATTTTCCGCGGGATGTATATTAGTTATCATGTAGATTGACCGTTTATCTACCCAAACTAAAGCCAGGAGTGCACCATTAGACCTATAATCATAATAACCTCTATTTCTAATCGAAGCTTTTGTTACTAAATCTGGAGGAAAGTTCCTCCTAGTATACCTAGCTGTACCACATGCACCAAAGCCTTTACTTGTAAGCGTTTGAAATAAATTAGGACTAGTATAATAATTGTCCATGTACACATGGAAGTTCTTATGTTCTAATCCTTCTAACAAATCTAAAACAACTCTACTACACAAACCAGTTTTATCAGCTACTTCCACGTTCTTACCTGTATAAATCTGCGACCGATAAATGTACCCATTCCTAGCATCACAAAGGACAAACACTTTTATCCCCCATTTTATTGGTTTGTCCTTCATATACCGTTTGAAGCCAAGCCTACCTTGAAAGGGAATCATAGCTTCATCAATACTAAGCTCTTGATGCAAAGTATATTCACTCTCAAACTTAGGAGTAATCAAATCTAATAACTTCCTTACCTTATAAAGCCGATCATAATTCAGGTTACCCTTTGTAACCAACAAACCATCAATAGAATTTACATGTACATAACGCATTAGCTCCAAAAACCGAGTCCTAGGCATTACTTTACGAACCAAAGATCCAGACAAATCCGAGTGATTAGTGGACCAGTACAATTCTAAGTATGGAAGTGTGGAAACTCCCATTATTATCAACATTCCTACAAAAGCTTTCATTTCCTCTATATTAGTATCTACCCATGGCCTGGAGAGACTAGCCATCCTAGAAACGTAACTGTTCGTCTCTGCTACTAGGAGTTCCCACACTTCAAGAGTAAAAAAAAGGTAAAATGCATCTAAAAATGTACTTGATGCACCAAGCAATGAAGAAGTTGGACCAGCTGTTGCTGTATAGTCCAATTTCAAAGGAGTTGGCTCCTTTATTTCCAGTCCAATTTCAAAGGAGTTGGCTCCTTTATTTCCCACTTACCTGTGACCTCAGTTAGCCTAGAACCAGTGCCAGATGCTTGGGCAGAACCAGTGCCAGATGCTCGGACAGAACCAGTGCCAGATGCTCGCACACGCCTATAACCTCTGGCCCGCCTACTACCAGTACCTTTTGGAGGACCACTAGCAACACTTACGACTCCACTACCACTTGAGCTGCTTCCCCCTTGGCCAGTACTCCCTCGCCCGCCTCTCCCTCGGCCAGTACTCCCTCGCCCGCCTCTCCCTCGCACAACTCCAGCACCAGTCGTGTTCCTACTGTAGAGACTTCAGGCAAGGCTTCCTCATCCTCCAATGTAACAAAAGGAGTCATAGATGCCTCATCTCCACTCTCATCATCTGATGCTGTAGGAAAAGTAGTGGGGAGGGTGGGAAAAACAAGATATATATATCATGTTTGTGGTCAACATTTGTAAATTCAAATTCAAATGAAACTCAACAACTCCAACCTACACTCTTAGCTATAACTTTTTTTCTATAACTATCCTGTCTGAATTTGGAATACCAACAGAATAAGCTAGTATTTGGCAATAGTACACTCTCAGTTGACTATGGTAAACAAAGGCTATGAAGCGCTAAGGTTAGAAGAAACTTACAATCGAGAAGTCCATCCAAGCACGCCTCTTCTCTTAGAGCAACTGGATCCAGAGTGTTTCCTCGGTATGCATAGATGTCTTCACCTTCTTCCCCAAATGAATCTGACCCAGAATCGCCAGAATCGTCGGCTAAAAGTTGAGAAATAACGTCCTCACAGGAGAGCATCTTTGAGCAGTTAAAAAAAAAAAGCTCGACCAACAAAAATGGCGTTCAACCGCAGGATTTTTGTTGCACGATGCATCAACCGGAAATAATCATTTTTGTGACGTTCTCTAGTCTACTAGGCATGTGCAGAACCCAACCGGGGCTGTTAGCTCGTAACGGTTCATTTTATATATTTTTGTGTGGCGAAGGATGTAAGGTCTCGCGCCATATGGCGCTTACGGCGTTTAATCGGTTAATCGCGCATGCGCAGCATGTTAACCACACTCATTTGCAATCTTAAAAAAGTGGTCCGGCCAAAACCGGAGTTGCCGCCGCCACTGTCCTGCTGTCCTGCTAACCAACAGCAAGATATTCGCTGCACTGTCACTGCTGTCCAGCTTTGTTGAGTGCGGTTTGAGGGTCAATTGACAAGAATAATAAACATGATGTGGCGAGCGGAACGTTGTGTTGTGAACCGGCAAACATAACGCATTGCAACGCTCCGCTCTGCCAGCGTCGTATTGTGAAGCAGCCTTTAACACCATACAATGCACCATCAAAACTCAAACATACAGATGACGCGTAGGGACACATAAGCCTGTATAAATCTAGGTGTGAACCACATCAATAACAGTAATTAACCATGGTTAGCTAATTTAGAACTTACAGATATAATAATAATAAGCTACCTCTAGCTATATACAGGTTATGGCCAAGCTTGGCCATGTCAGGCAGCCCCTGACAGCATGCACAAATGGTGGTTTAAATAATGATAAATTTTGTGTGCAGGAACTATATTTGCTTATGGTCAAACATCAAGTGGCAAGACTCACACGATGATGGGAGGGAAGTACGACAGTGGTATTATACCACTCACCATTGCCAGGATATTTGAGTACATGGCAGAAGTAAGTTTTATATATAATCACTTGGTGTGCTCCTAGTTGTAATGGCCTCTTTCCCCAATATAGTATCCTGATCATGAATTCTTGATATCGGCCTCTTTCTTGGAGATCCATAATGAGGTGAGATTACAATGGTACATACTATGTGAATCTTATTGTCCTCAAAATTGGAGAAGTTCTTGGTCTCTCACCTCTGGCTCTAAAGTGGTGTTGATATTTACTCTACACCCTGACAATGGGGAAAGTTCAGTAACAATGATCATGCTTGTAAGAGTTGAATAGGGTTGAGTGGCATAGTCAATTTGCTACACCTTTGCGTAGAAACGTTTGTACAACCAAAATGGTGCTAATTTAGCTTGTTCGTTGTCTATGGACTAGTGCTATACTCACCTTTAAATTATCTGTAGTAGGTGCTAGTCTCATGTAACCTTTAAATTCCTTACAGGGATGGAAAAGGGTCAATAATATAGTCAAGTGGTTATTCAGTACATGCTCGTGGTCGGTGCAGGACATGCAATTTTCATGGCCTTCTATTTTATTCACCTCAAGTTCCTTGTCCCCTAGAGGAAAAGAAGATAATATTTTTATCACAATGTATCCTAATTGGGCAAGCTACACCTTTTTGTACCAGGTGGAAAGGGTATGGAAACATTCTTGGACTTGTATCTCTAGCCTGGAAATGATCTTGACCACATAGTCACTTTTAATTTGATTCTTGCATGAACACGGCACATGCTTTTACATATGAGCCAAACTTGCTACAATGTGCAGGGTTTCATACAGAATATTTTTGGTGGGAGGGGGGATATTTTGTGTGCAGTAGAGATGGAGTCCTCAGGCCATCTCCTCAGGTGCATATGCTGAGATATTTCCAGAAATCTTAACTTTTCAACATCTTGCTCTATCAGTTGGAATGGTTACTGCTGAGTGTTCCTTCAGTCAAATTATCAATTTGATACTTAGTGCATTAATCTTAGCAGACTTAATGCATATTGCTATTGAAGGACTTCGGAAATCACAGTGTTGTTAATACTGAGCTTACCTTTCTGAAGAATAGCATAGCACCAAGCTCCAAATATACAGGCATGAGTGGAACTAGGGAGTACAGTGCAGAAGTGCACAAATCTCAGTTGTTTTAGCATCTCTACACTTCAACCAGCACTTGTGATACGATCTGAGAAAAGGGACAACTTTACCAAAAACAATTTTTTGTGTGCATTATTGGCATGAGGTTAAAGTGCAAGGATAGCTAAGTGGAATGGTACTGGAATTGTGCCGTGGTCTAATGTCATTCCAAAGTTATACACAGTTTTTCTTCCATTTTTCACAACTCGAACGAGAAAATGCGTATTGAAATTTCCCTTGTGTTGTTTTACGTGAAACTCCGCGTCACACATTGATGATGTCATGTTTTCAATTGCTGTGCTGCTTGTTTAGGTTGCTATGGGGAAATTCCCGCATGCCCGTATTTTCGTTTAAAAAAAGCTTTTTTGAACTGCTCGCTTGGATGGAAGGAAGCGCTTCTTGGCCTTGAAACTTTGCAGAAAGATAGAGCAATGACCCAAAATACCTCTGAGATAATTTACACTGTATTAAAATATCATGATTCATAATCTTGGTCGCTTTTTCAGGTCCTAGTGCAAAATCAGTTTTTGGGCGGAGTGGGCCCTTTTCTCATATCATATCACACTTGATTACATCATGTAGACTAGGCTCATGCCAATTCATGCTTCAGAAACATCTTGTCAAACAAACTGCCAGCCAAAGAGTTCCGCAAGTTCTGAAGTAGCTGTGCATAGCCACACCCTTTTGTACACAATATGCACATGCATGTCGTATTTTTGACAGCATCTCCCGCAAGTCCTTGATGCATTTCCAGATCCTTTCTCACCAGGCACAAAAGAGTGTGGCGATATCCGATAAAAGCATTTTTAGATAAAATATCAGGAATTGTGCTAGCACTCCCTGTATTTTAATTCGCTCCCGTTTTAAAAATGGTGGATGCCAAGTGCACGCACACACACACAGAGAAGTTCATATCTCAGCAAAAACAAGATGGCCAGGTCACTTACTTTCGTTACGACTTTTCAACGTGTTACTCGAATATGCATCACTATATTAACCTCGACTGAGCTGGTTTGTTTATCAAGGGTACAGTTAGTTCTTCTTGCAGCACCAGTTTTTATTGAAATGTTCTAGGAGCTAGAGATCAAAGATTTGCTCGTTACTTTTGTTACAAATTTCGGACATCAAAAATCATCTAGAAAAAAAGGGCTCCTTCGATTCTTGTGATTTTTAACTGTCTACACTCTACAGAATGTTGTTGACTATCAATTTCACAGGTTTGGCTGTGTATATTCATCCATGGTGGGTGCTTAGCACCCATTGTAATAAAATGTGACAGTTACTTTTGTTACGTTGCAATTGATGGAAAATGCTGCACTCATTAAAAGTTTTTATGTATACAAAGATATGTACAAAATATACAAAACATTACTGATCAGATATTCTGCAGTTATTTCTTATCAAAAATGTCATTGTAATATCCTTCCATCCTTCCATGTAAGAACTTCTTCCATGTAGGAACTTTTTGTTATTTATAATGGGATCTGAGAAAAGAACCCACTTTGCTCAAAAGCTCATTTTGCTCTAGGACTGAAAATAGCTATTATGAATCGTGAAATTTCCAAAAAAATACCCAAGAGGTATCTTGGATCCTCACTCAAGCTTTCTATAAAGTTTCAAGACCTTGAAGTGCTTCCTTCCATCCAACAAGCAGTTAGGAAAAAGCTTACTAAAGTACTGAATTGTTCATGGAATGAAACTATGGGCGCACAAGAATTTTCCTTGGTAACTAGAGATTATAGTCAATTGGGGTTAAAAAAA
This sequence comes from Cladorhizidae sp. MBARI D1340-BT2, assembly GCA_028752905.1. Classification (NCBI taxonomy): domain Eukaryota; kingdom Metazoa; phylum Porifera; class Demospongiae; order Poecilosclerida; family Cladorhizidae; species Cladorhizidae sp. MBARI D1340-BT2. Next base: position 16,998,501 of record JAQNBH010000009.1, read on the forward strand.
GCCGGGGGATAAGTTGGGATAAAAAAAGACCAGGGGTGCGGGGAAGACACAACTGCTTTAAGAATTTAAACAATCCTTGATCTGTCAAGTATATACTAATTGATCGAATATGTGTGTCATCAACGCGTGCACAGAGTTTCATGAAAAATTGCTATTTTTGAAACTAGAGAGCATTTCACTCTTGTGAACTCGCTTGCGAGAATAGAAACAAAACAACCATAACTTTGTAATGGTTCTATCATGATTCAGCTTTACTCGAACTTTAACCTCATGTTAATAACTAGAAATTTTTTATTTTGCACGAGTGGGCCCTTTTCTCAGATCCTATCACTTCATGTTGTCTATTTCTTTTGGACCAAGCCTGACCAGTGCAGCTAATATTTGGTACACGGTGGTTTACAGCTCCTGTATAACTTTCTCACAGAGCTCAAGTGCTCTATTGAAAACCACAACTACTTGTACAAATGTGTTATGTAGCTAGCCTCTTAGAAACTTAGAAACAAATTTTCATTTGTGGACTTTTTTCAAACCTAGACTAATACAGCAGCTATAGCTTTCTCACGGAGATCTTTTGAAGTTCTTGGAGTAGTTGCTGGAGATCAAGAGACCTCTGTCTGATCTTGCCAAGATAATGAAGAGGGAAGCTGAAGTCGAGAACTCGTGCTCAAAGGAAGCCCATTTTCAAATGTTAAATTGCTCCTGAATATGGTGTGACATGTGGTCTAAGATAGAGAACTTCATGGCTTCACTAAACCCTTAGGCAAACAGAGTGCCACAATACCAGCTGTCTGTTCTTCCTGTTCATCTAGTGTTTCTGTATGGTATTTGGTTTGTCTCAAGTCCTCGGCACCTCTCCACTTGGATTATCATTATGCTCGTGTCCCTGCAATCAATCTGTCATCAAATTTACTTGTAATTCTGTGTTGAGTGAATGTGGTGACCATTACCTTTATTTAAGCACTCGTGTATATGATAGATAGAAACATGTTTGCTTTATGCGGGCATGTTTGGCAATACAAACTCCTGTTTGTTCACCTCCCCAGTATTTGTCATGTTTTGTTCAATGATAGTTATTATAATGTCTTCCCAATTACCACATGATATTTTCCCTGAGGATTAGAAGTGCAAATTTGTGAATGTGCAACTAAAAGGAGATGGTTGTGTTGTTTTTAGTGATAAAGTGTGACCTGTTCTATTATGCCATTGCAGAAACTCACGGATCTTCTAAACCCGGAAAACAAAGGGCTCAAAATACGGGAAGATTGTGAGGTAACCAAGTATAGCATGGCGAGGATTACAATCCGTAAGAAGGATTCTCTTCTTTTCAGCGTAATGTGAAACTGGTTGGGATTACTGAGAAAAGCTGTTTGACTTTCGATGAAATAGCAGATCTGTTACGATTCGGTCAAAGTAAGTTTGTCTCTTATTTTTGTGATTGTTTAGTTATAATAAATAATAAGTTATTTATTAACTGTTATTGTTGTTCTTGCTAAAAAAAGGGGGGGGGGGGGGGGAAGAAGCCCTCTGGGTCCCTTTTTTTGTCATAATCAGAGAATGTAAACAAGAGCCTCATTTATGTCTAACTCCTGCGATGGGCTACTCGCTTCACTCGAATTTTTCTTGCTATGCTTGCAGTAGAAACCTAAGAGAAGAAGAATGTTGATTTTTAGTAGCAACATTTGAACGACCTGTGCGGCCAAATCCGAGGTCGTCATTGGCTCCGGGGAGTCAGCCTCGCTGGCACACTGCTTACGTTATGTGAGGTGTGATGTAGCTAGTGTAGTTCGTTGGTAACATTGCCTTGTTACCTAACTTGTGACCTATTGTTGGCAAAGAGAAAGATGCATGCACAGATATATCCCTAAACAACATGACGAACAATACCAAGTGTCATGCAATATCTGGCGATGGTGGCTTTAAATGTTCAACCAACACTTAAAAACCTATTAGACCAAATCTGTGGCCATTACTGGCTTCAGGAAGTCGAGTTACCCCAAGTGCCCTTGATGTTGCAGTAGGCTCGCAAAAAAGGTTTGTTGTTGTTATTATTATGATTATTGTCATAAAAATATTTGTACAAATATATAAGATGGCACATGTAGAGCTCTAAGGTGGGAGGGAGGGGGGAAGCATTTTGCAATCTCCTTATAGACCACCAAAATGGTTCGAAGGTCAACTAACATGACAGAGGAAAGACTATATACCAACTAGATCAGGCAGGCTACACACCAACTGTTAGCCACACACAGTAATGCTAACAAACGCTGCCACCAGAGGCGATACTTATACTTAGATATCTACTAGGAGGCACTTCAGTCTCTTTAAAACTAAAGAAAATACACACAACTCTTACAAGCACAAGTATAGTTCGACATCACCCTAGTGGGCGGCTCCTTTAAATAGGCTACCCCACCTGTTTGAGATCAGGTCACATAATACATTACAACCAATCAGAATACTCCACCTGATCACAGGCATGCAAGTTCCTGCAAATACGTAATTACCACAGACAGTACAAGGTTCGCAATTAACGCTTCACACTTATTATAGCTACTGTTCAGTTATTGTGGGGAGAGAGGGTCAGGGCTTGACACCTCCCCCTCCTTCTTGGGGCCGAAGGCCGTTGCTCCACTCCTGTCGAGTGAAGGCTGGTTCACAACACGACATTGGCCGAGCGGAGCGTTGCGTTGCGTCCGAGCGTGACGTTGCGTGGTGTTGTGAACCTCAAACGCAACGGAGCGCAACGCGACGGAGCTGTATTCTCGATTAGAAAAAAGTTCTAATCCAGCGTCTGAAACGCAGCGTCGGACCAATCAGAAAGCTATAATCTATCACGTGCCGCTGACCTGCAGTTTAGCGGTGTCCATTGATGAAGAAAAGTTGCAGCTTCCCGTTTGTAGGTGACTGGAAGTCAGTGGCAAGTCAGGTAAGAATGGTCTAGCAGAATGGCCTAGCTATAACTAGCTATATAAAGAATGGCCTAGCTATAACTAGCTATATAAAGAATGGCCTAGCATGGCCTAGCTATAACTAGCTATAGAAAGAAGGCCTAGCTACAACTACCTATCGAGTGACAATTATCCACATATTGAAATGATAGGTTGGAGAAGGAGCAACCTCAGAACACTGTTGCAAAAAGTGGAAGACACTGAGGGATCGGTGTGTAAGGGAACTGAAGAAGAAGAGTCCCAAGAGGGTGATGCAGGTCCATGGTTATTTCATGTTGGCCACTGTTTTCTGTCATCATTTTTACACATCATTTGTGAACATTGAATTCCCCAAGAACCCTATTCCCCACCACCTACCAATTATCATGAATATGTAAAATAATTATTTTAAGCCAATTTTGTGTACTAATATGTTGAAAATATTTACTAGACAAGACAATTTATTATTAGCAAGCAGAGTGTGTTTATGTATGCTAAAACATAGTTGTATTGCCAGGGGCCTTCTCCAGCTGTGCTTGAGAAGTAGTCCCTGAAGCATCTCTCGTGGAAGCAGCGGATTGTGAATACCTCAATGTACTTTATATAATGAACAAGGTACAAAGGGGGGGGTGGGGGGGGGGGGGGGGTGGAACTCTGCTGCTTCCAGCACATGATATGGACTCTATTCCAGTACATGGCTCCTCGTCGATGGTACAAACTGTTTATCGTCCCGTACGAAAGTTGAAGGTCAGTGAGGTCTGCAAAATCATAGAGGATACATGACAGAGAGACCCAACAAATTATAATTTTTTTAGCACCATACTTGTGAGTTGCCTGTAGCAAGAAATCTCAGAGCGAGTGCCAACCTTTCACCTGGGAATATATCAGCTCTGACAGAGCTGTCATGACTGTGATGGGTCAGGTATGGTATATATATATCATTAGGTAACTTTTATTATTTACACTATGGCACATACAAAGCATACCAAGCATACCTCAGCTAAAAGAGAGTCAAACCTCTCTCTAGACATCGTCAAATATCTGAAATGACTCGGGGTCAGACAGCCTCGTCTCTTGTAGGAGATTGTTCTAATCTCCATGCTGGGTACAGCGAGAGAATATAGGGCGTACTCTCTTCCGCTTTCTTCGTCTCCTACTAGTCAATAGCAAGATTAAATCAAACTCTTCTTCGCTGTTGTTGTCAGTGCTGTCGCTTTTGTTGAGCGCGGTTCGAAATGAATAGGGTCAAAGGTCGACACTGGCCGAGCGGAGCGTTGCGTTAATTATGTTGTGAACCGACAAACGCAACGCAATGCAATGCAACGCAACGCTCCGCTCGGCCAATGTCGTGTTGTGAACCAGCCTTGAGTCCGTCTGCGTTTCCATGATTACATCCTGCTCTATGCTGCACCTTAAACGAGAGAGGCTGCAGCTGGAGTGCCCACCTGGCTACTCTGCCATTTATGTGTCTAGCAGAGTTCAAATGCTGCAGAGCACAGTCACGACCGTAAAGTTGGCTTCCGTAGATTCCAAAATGGTGAATAGCCTGGACGATGGCCAAGCACTCCTTCTCTGTGGTAGCATACCGTGTCACTCGGTCGAGTAACTTTTTGGAGTAATACACTACCGGAACGTCTTCTCCATCTCGTCGAACACTAAGAACAGCACCAATACCCATGTCGGGGGCATCAGTGTCCAACCGAAACTCATCGTCTCGTCGAGGGATGGTGAGGACAGGTGCGGAGCTCAGTGCCTGCTTGAGGTACCTGAACTCACCATCCAGCTCATCTGTCCAAACCGTCCGCTGTGGCGCCTTCTTGCTTGTTGCATCTGTCAAGTGCACAGAGTGATCAGCAAATCCAGGAATAAAGTGTCTATAGCACCCAGCCAGGCCAAGAAACAAACGAATCCCTGTCTTGGTACCTGGCCGTTGAAATTGCTTCACTGCTTCAACCTTGCAGTCTTCAGGTGCAACGAGGCCTCCACCGACCCTGTGTCCAAGGTAAACACAACGTGCCTTTGCCCACTCACATTTCGACGGCTTAGCTGTAAGACCTGCTTCTGCCAGCTTTGACATAACAATGTTAATATGTTGTAGATGGTCATCCCAGCTGTTGCTAAACATGATGACATCATCCATGTAAGCGCAAGAAAATTCAGGAATGTCACCAAGTAAAATGTACATAAGTCGCTGAAAAGTCGCCGGCGCATTCCTAAGCCCAAAAGGCATAGCCAGGAATTCAAACTTCCCAATGGGCGTTCGGAAAGCTGTCTTCTCTACATCATCAGGATTGACTGGGACCTGATAAAAACCTTTGGAGAGGTCCAGCTTTGATAGAAATTTTGCCTCCCCCAGTCGATGTATTATGTCATCGATGCAAGGCATCTCATACGGGTCTGGTATTGTAGAAGAATTCAGTTTTCGAAAATCCACACAGACTCTGATCGTCCCATCTTTCTTTTTCACAGGTAGAACTGGCGACGACCAGGGAGACAAGGAAGGATGAATAATACCAGCCTTGGCCATGAACCTCAGCTCATCTCTCAGTGGTTCCTTCCACACTGTTGCAATCCGGTATTGTGGGACTATAGTGGGTGAAGAAGAACCAGTATTTATCACATATACCATTGTACTCACTTTCCCTGGCTCCGGGTTCAACGTCTTTTCCCATTGTCTCAAAGTTTGATCAAGTTGATTTCTCTGCTGCTTCGTTAGAGGGTATTCGTCATCTTTAGCTGCTGGAATCGTCTCCTCGTCCTCCTCATCATCATGCAGCAACAGAACACTCAACACAGAAGCGTCAGGTGTGGTCTATTGCTTTAACATATTGACATGCACGGCTTTCTTATACTTCCGACGATTAGGTACTGCAATCACGTATGTTACCGGTGAGACCTGGGAGAGGATTTCGAACGGGCCATCCCAGGTATCTTGCAACTTGGTCTGCAGCTGTGGTATCCGCATCAAAACCATATCACCAGGTTTGAAAGAGATGGGCGTTGCTCGTTTGTCGTACGACTTCTTCATCCTAGCTTTCGCCTCAGATTCCTTCCGCTCCACTATTGCAGCTGTTGCGAGCAATTTCATTTTCAACTCCACCACCCATCCAACAATTGACTTCTCTGCTATCCCACCACCCATCCAGCCGGATTTCAACACGTCCAGAGGTCCACGCACATTTCTCCCAAACAGCCACTCGAATGGGGCTATCCCCGTGTTCGTGTGGGGTGTTGCTCGGTACGCGAAGAGGCAGTATGGTAGGAGGTCATCCCATTCTTTGCCCAGATCTCTTGCCTTCTGGAGCATGCCTTTAAGTGTGGCATGCCACCTCTCCAGCATGCCATCTGACTGAGGATGGTACGGTGACGTCTTCACTCGTGTGGTCTGTAGTAATTTACACAACTGGCACATTAGAGAACTGGTAAAAACCGTACCTTAATCTGTGAGGATCTCTCTAGGTAGCCCATATCTGCTGAAGATCTCGACCATTGCGGTCGCCACAGTCTCTGCATCCACCTTACGGAGAGGCACCGCATCAGGGAACTTCATCCCACAGTCCATGGTTGTGAGGATGAACTTATGACCTTTCTTCGTTCTGGGCAATGGTCCCACCAGGTCAAACGCAAGTTTGTGAAAGGGTTAAGTTATGACGGGTAAAGGGAGGAGGGGTGCTACTTTGCTACTGTGTTTAGCATATAGCGAGCGAGGTCTCGAATGTAACGAGAGCGAGAGAGACAACTAAACTTCAACTATAACTTTATTCAAAATGATCAGAATAGGTAAAGCTTCAGTAAAACAGTCACGTGATACAATAACGGGTAAGTGAATGACGTTTACATCTGACAGTTATATAAACAGCATACGTAATAACATGACTAACAGCATACGTAATAACATGACTGCCACAAGACTCCCCCTCCAGTGACTGAACGGAGATCTACTGAAAACGAAGAGGAAGGTTCACAGCACGACCACAACGGGTGGTTGGAGACACCCGAGGCGGCAGTGAAGGAGGGGTCGGAACGATGTAGGTGGAATGATAACCTGAGGTGCTGGCACAAATGGCTGGGCTGCTGGTGAAAGTCTGGACGACCTTGGTGCCATAGGTAACGGAGGAGGTCCTTCCACTAGGTAAGCCGGCTTGTGGCGATCGATGGAGATCTTGTCAACCCTTCCTTTCAACTCGATTTCGAAATACTTTGGAGTACGAGCGAGCACCCGGAAAGGACCGTCGTAGGACTGTTGAAAAGGAGTTCGATGACTGTCGTGGCGAACAAAAACATGAGAACTGGATTGGAGGTGCTCTGGAACATTTGTGGTAACCCTACCGTGAGCTGAAGTAGGGGTCGGCTGCACTCGGGACATTTGAACTCTAAGCTGCCCTGCAAAAGAAACCGGATCGATATATGTTGAGGAAGGTTCGAAAAACTCCCCTGGCAAGCGCAGGTTGGTCCCATAGACTAAATCGGCTGCGGAGCAGGCAAGATCGTCTTTGAAGGCGGCTCGAAGGCCTAAAAGCACCACTGGTAGGTCATCAATCCAAGAAGACGAGGTCAGGCGAGCCCTAAGTGAAACCTTGAGTTGCCGATGCATTCTCTCAACGAGACTGTTGGCTTGTGGGTGATAAGCAGTGGTGTGTGTTTGAGCGATTCCGAGCAATGAGAGAACCGTAGACCACAGTTCCGAGGTAAACTGGCGGCCACGATCAGACGTGATAGTAGCAGGTACTCCGAAACGGGAAATCCAACCACTTAAAAGGGCACAAGCACATGATTCAGCAGTCATGTCTGCCATGGGGATTGCTTCGGGCCACCTGGTGAAACGGTCCATCATTGTGAACAAATACATAGAGCCTCGTGACGGTGGAAGTGGGCCCACAATGTCAACATGTATATGCTCGAACCGAGAATCAGGAACATCGAACTGTTGAAGTGGACTGACCGTGTGGCGGTGAATCTTTGACTGCTGACAAGGGATACAGGTTTTGGCCCAATGCGTCACATCTCGGTGTAGACCATGCCAAACAAATCGGCTGGCTATCAAACGGTTTGTAGCCTTTATCCCTGGGTGAGAAAGACTGTGGAGTGAGTCGAAAGTTAACCGGCGAAAAGATCTAGGTACGATTGGCCGAGGGGCCCCCATGGACACGTCACAAAGCAGCAGGCGGCTAGAACCTTCGAGTGGAACATCTTGAAGTCGGAGTGAAATTGCAGCCGTCCTAAGAGATTGGGTTTCTTCGTCCGCCTGTTGCTCGATTGCCATGGCGTCAAAATCTATCGTCGTGGTCACAGTCGTATGGAGAGTTTGCCGAGACCCAGGGAAAGGAGTGACTGACTGGAAGTGTTATGGTTTCAATCTCTTCCAATTGTATGCGTGAGAGTGCGTCAGCCACCACATTGCTCTGCCCTTGGACATGACGTAGGTCTGTCGTGAATTCTGAGATGTATGAAAGGTGTCGAATCTGCCGTGGCGACCATTTGTCAGACTTGCTGGCAATGGCAAAGGTAAGGGGCTTGTGGTCAGTATAAATATGAAAGGACCGGCCCTCTACGAAATGGCGAAAATGACGAATGGACAGGTAGATAGCCAAAAGTTCTCTGTCGAAAGCAGAAGATCGTGTTTCAGGTGGTCTTAGCTTGCGGGAGAAGAAAGATATCGGTGTCCAAACCCCCTCTAAGAACTGTTCCAGTACCCCTCCAACTGCCAGATTGGAGGCGTCAACAGTAACATTCATGGGTGCCTCGCAGGACGGGTGAGCGAGAAGGCCTGTAGACGCCAAAGCCTGCTTACATTGTTTGAAAGCTACCGTGCATTGTTCAGTCCAGACGAATGACTTCGGATTCCCTCTGAGTAGCTCATGCAGAGGGTGCAGCAGTGTTGCACAATTAGGGACAAACCAGTGATAGTACATAGCCCTAGCCCTATGTAGTTCATTAAACCCAAGAACTCACGTAACTGGGTGTGGTCAGAAGGTGCCGGAAAACCTGTGATAGCTTGGACCCGATTGGGCAAGGGTCGAATGCCGAGAGCATCGACTTGATGGCCAAGGAACTGAAGAACACTACATCCAAGCTCACACTTCTCATGAAAACAGTTTGCAGATGAGAGATATGTTCTTCTGGCGACGAGCTGGCGATTAGAAGATCGTCTAGATATACATACACAAAATGTAAACCTCGGCAGACATCATCCATAAAACGTTGGAAGGTTTGAGCTGCATTACTGAGACCGTATGGCATGCGCATGTATTCAAACAAACCAAAAGGAGTGATGATTGCTGTTTTTTGGATGTCACTATAACACATGGGAATCTGGTGGTATGCACGCACAAGATCGAGTTTCAAAAATATTGACTTACCACGAAGGTGTGCTCCAAAATCCTGGATGTGTGGAATGGGGTAACGATCGGGGATGATGGCGAGCGCTCGGTAGTCCCCACATGGGCGCCAATCTCCGGACTTCTTGGGGACCATGTGGAGAGGTGAGGACCAAGTGCTGGATGAAGGTCGAATAATGCCCAGCTTGAGCATGTGATCGAATTCTTTCTTAGCAGTGATGAACTTGTCAGGTACCAGTCGACGCGCCCTTGCAAAAACCGGTGGACCTTTGGTCTCAATATGATGTTTGACACCATGCGCTGGCTCAGCGGTTGGGACAGAAATGGACGGAAACTCATTGAGGATGGTCGAGTATTGGGATGACGGTTGAAGGAAGTTGAGGCCGAATGCGGCATGGCCAGAAACAAGAGCAGAAATGCTGCTAAAGGTCTGACTGTCAATGAGGCAATTGTGTTTCATGTCGATTAGAAGCCCATAGTGGCGGAAAAAGTCAGCACCGATGATTGGGTAACGGACATCAGCCAGGATAAATGCCCATTTGAACTTTGTATGAAATCCCAAATCCAGTGTGATCGAGCGGGATCCAAACGTGGCAATGGGTGTCCCGTTGGCTGCTGTGAGAGGTCGTCCAACTGTGCTCGATTGCCTCTCATACCGAGAGGCTGGCATCACACAAACTTGTGCACCTGAATCAATGAGATAACGGCGGCATGAGGTGCGATCGGCGATAAAAAGTAAGTGACTGCTATTCCCCGGAGCACTGGTCACCATCAGTGCCCGGGGAGAGCGTCCCGAATATTGCACAAGGCAGGAATGTTGGGTGTTGCAGTTGAAACTGGGGCAATACGGGAGCTCTTTTTCACTTCAGTAATGTCGGCGCGAAGAGATGCAATTTCAGCTTCGAACCGCTGGAGGTACGTCCGAGGAAGGTCGAAATGTGGGTTGCTGTGATTGGCTCATTGTGAGAAGTGCAACATCTTGTTTGATAACGGAACACAGAGTGTCAGCTTTTTCTGCCAATGCGGACAGACTGAGGGTATCATACGCTGCAAGACTGAGACGCACCTGTAGTGGCAAGCGGCGAAGAAACAGATCCTGCATCATAGGATCCTGGCTAACGTCACGTTTGGCCAACTGTTCAATCCTTCGCATCAAATCAGACGGCCTGAGGTCACCCAATGGTTGCAACTTCTGAAGCCTCTCCGACTCTGCGAGAGGTGCAGAGCACCAGCTTGCTCTTGAGCTCATCATAGGGCGTTACTTCAGGGACCGTCTGGATGCAATCAAAGACTTTTTCGGCAATGTCGGAAGGGAGTCTAGCCACAACATACTGGTATTTGGTGAGTTGCTGCGTGATATTTCTCGACGCGAATTGAGCCTCGACTTGGAGGAACCAAAGTTCAGGGTTCGCCGACCAAAAGGGGGGGAGTTTGAGAGAAACAGCAGAAACAGCCATGACGTTCTAAAAAACGTTGAAAGAGACGTCTGATGTCGAAGTATCGTCGGGGTCACCAATATAGCGAGCGAGGTCTCGAATGTAACGAGAGCGAGAGAGACAACTAAACTTCAACTATAACTTTATTCAAAATGATCAGAATAGGTAAAGCTTCAGTAAAACAGTCACGTGATACAATAACGGGTAAGTGAATGACGTTTACATCTGACAGTTATATAAACAGCATACGTAATAACATAACTAACAGCATACGTAATAACATGACTGCCACAAGCAGTAAGCTGGCATCGTTCACACGCCTTGCACCAGGTAGCCACATCTTTACCCCGACCGGGCCAAGTGAAGTGGACGGTTCACCATTGCCGTGGTCTTTTTTGTCCCCAAGTGTCCACCCAATAACGAAGAATGTGCAATTTCCAACACCGTCTTCCGCCTGTCGACAGGTAACACAATCTGGGTCGTCATCTGTCCCAATACGTCTTCGCCTGTGTGTACCAGCAACTCATCTTTCCAACTATAGCCTTTGTCTTGGCTATCTGCACCATGTCTACACTCTGCTAGTGTATCGTCCTCCCTCTGCTGGTCAATTAGAACTCTTTTGTCATTTTCATCATCAGCCAGTGCAGGTAGAGGAACGACTTCTTCTTGCACAGTTGTTAACTGCAGGGTCTAACACATTGAAGAGCTCATCCTCAGACTGAAAGATGTCATTCAACTGAGCGCCAGAGTCATCAGTTGCCTTCTCATCTGCTGCTGACTGTATCTTCCTTTGGCTCCGGGTGAGAAGTACTGTGAAGCACTCTTCTCCTGTGTTTGTTGAGCCTGCTTGTGCGCCAGGTCTACCATGTATTTACTCTTGCCAATGTCCATCCCAAGTAAGACATCATCTGGAGCAATATCAAGCACAGCAACAAAGTTCACCCACCTCAAGTTGTGCTGTTGCAACTGGAACTCTCTTGTGTCCAAGTTCTACCAGGTTGAGTCCTATCTCCTTGCCCATGTACTGGTCATCATTGATGAGCTTGGGGTGAACCACTGTCACCTGTGCTCCAGTGTCCACTTTCATGAACTGTGTGGTACGTTTCCCAACTTTACCAGTAATGAACAAGTCCCTCTCCTGTTTGGGGGTAATGATTCGCAGGACCTTCTTTGGGCACTCTGATCTTTTATGGCCCTTCTGGCCGCACCCATAGCACTTCATCCGGGAAAGGAGACCACCATCGGCTTTGCTTGGGGCCTCAGATTCTCCCTTGATGTTGGGACTAGCATAATGGCTCAACTCCAGTTTTGGTGATCTTTCAAAGTACGGCTTCCTGGTGTTGTCTTTTGAGTTATTCCAGGACTCCCTTATGTACTTCAGCTCTCTCCTTTGTGATGGTGTCTGCTATTCTTGCAGCCTCGGTCGTGGTCTTGGGCTTCTCCCTTCTGACCTGGGCAGCAATACCTGGTGGGAGCATGCTGAGGAATCTGCCTAGTGCCATCTGCTCTGCCACGGTTTCCACTGTTGTACAGCCTTTGCAATAACGAGTAGTCATGCGTTTAACTCGGACAGCCATGTCTGTCACCGACTCCTTAGATGACTGTTTCAAGGACCAGTATTCACGACGACATTCATCCACTGTGGACCCTAGAGCAGCCAGCAGAAGCTCTTTAACCTTGCCATAGTTGCCCACATCAGCATCAGCTATATCTATGTGGTAGATGGTTCGCACTTTCCCTTCCAAAACATTTGGTAAGATCTCTGCCCATGCTGTCTTGGGAACTTTATGTGTTGCCATTCAACGTTCAAATTGTTGAAGGTACACGTCAGGATCGTCATGATCCTTCCAATGGAGGATAGTATGTACTTTCAACTGCCATTGTTTGGCTTCCCTTTCCTCCCGGTCTCTCTTAGCATCTGCTTGACGTCGCTCCTCCAGCTCCAGCTGCAGGAGTTGTGCATCTCTCTCTTTCGCGTCTTCCCTAGCCTGTTCACGGATTCGAGACTCCCTTTGTTCGGCTTCTCGGCGAAGTCGTTCGTCTCTTTCAATGGACGCTTTCCTGTCTCTGTCTTCCTTCGCGTCTCTGCATCGTCTTTCTCTCTATCTGCCTCCTCCTGTATCCTGAGTAACTGCTGAGTCAACAGGGTGAGCGCATGCATGTCCAGAGATGATATCACGGAGATGGGAGTGTCTTCGTCATCTTGTTTGTCAACATTCTCAGCCTGCCGCACTTGATGCCTAGTGTTCATCTGAGACATACTTCGTTCGACAAGTGCTGCTAAATCGGCTACCTCTATCGATGATACAACTTTCCAGGTTCCAGCTACACCGCTGCCACCAACTGTTAGCCACACACAGTAATGCTAACAAGCTACGCTGCCACAAGAGGCGATACTTATACTTAGATATCTACTAGAAGGCACTTCAGTCTCTTTAAAACTAAATATAATAGCAAATACACACAACTCTTACAAGCACAAGTATAGTCTGACCTCACCCTAGTGGGCGGCTCCCTTAAATAGGCTACCGCCCACCTGTTTGAGATCAGGCCACATGATACATTACAACCAATCAGAATACTCCACACAAAAGCACCTGATCACAGGCATGCAAGTTCCTGCAAATACTTAATTACCACAGACATAGTACAAGGTTCGCAATTAATGCTTCACACTTATTATAGCTAATGTTCACGTAATACAGTTATTGTGGGGAGAGAGGATCAGGGCTTGACACCAACTATCGTATCCACTCGAATACAAGTCGCTCTGAAAGCTGCACTCCAAATGTAGCACACCAAGTTAATTACACCACCGCTCTTGCACGCGCGCAGTCGTTTATCATTAGCTAAGATAGCTTGTCTGCCGAGTTGATCAAGAAATCATTCCGTGCTTGTGGCATCAGTGTGGAGGTGGACGGGTCTGAAGATGGAGAAATTCACTGCCTCAAAGACGATAAATAGCAGCTTTAGCTATCCCAGCCATTACACAAGCTACTCGCCAGCTGTTGGAAGGAAGTGACAGCGGTGGAGAAGATCCATTTGCTTCCTTGGACGAAGAGGATGAAGAACAGATCGAACATAACGAACTCATTTTAGATAACGATAGCGATTAGGAATCTTGTCAGCCAACTACTACCTAGCTCAATGTTTGAAATGAAACAATCACAACCGCAATGACTCGCGGGGAAAAATAGCGTACAATAGCGCAACACTGGCTTGGCACTGCGCAAGCGCATTGCTTGAAGTTCGCAACTTGATTTGGCTGAAATAAATACAAGTCGCTACTTATATTCGAGTGAATACTGTAATATAGGTAGGACTACACACCACAAGCTTGAGAGTACAGTTAGGACTACACACTAACTAGCATGACAATATAGGTAGGACTATACACCAACTAGCATGGAGTACAGGTAGGACTACACACCAACTAGCATGACAGTACAGGTAGGACCACGCACCAACTAGTATGACGGTATAGGTAAGATTACATACCAACTGAACATGACAATACAGGTAGGACATGTTTACCATTAAGAACCCTTTACCATCTTATACATTTAAGTAGCTGCTTTGGGTGTGTGCCAGATAACCCTTGCCCCAACACGCCCCCACCAGCCCCATAATAAGATTATTATTGTTAGCTTACACTTCAAGAGCTTTTTATGGATAAACTTACAATAATTATGTCATTACCAACCCTTAAAACTTACAGTAATAATTAGATTTGGCACGTCCATTGACGACATTACAGCAGCTGTAACGTTCTTTCCTGGACACAACACTGTGTCTACAGAGAGAATGGTCCAATAGCACTAGTGTCATTGGTGTGAAATATTTGGTCTTGAAGTGGTTCTTTGCTCTTAAGGATGCTAGGCTTTAAGGCCGGTTCACAATATGTCGCAAGGCCGTTGTATTGAGTCTCTTCAAGCAGTTCACAATATCTGGTCGCATCACTTCGCTTTGAACTATTAACTTTCAGCCTTAACCCCAATTATGAAACTCTACCCATTAATTAATGAACCTTCAATCTATAAATGCGACTTGCGTATACGGCATATAAGAGGTCAGAGGAGAGGATACACTTGGACAAGGCAAATGCTTCTTGTTCCGGATCCTAAGTCCATTGGACTCTGCTTTATAAGAGGGCAAGAACAGACAACACATTTGGTAATAATAATTCAACAGACCACACATTTGGTAATAATAATTCAACAGACCACATAAAGGACTTGAGTTAGGATACATTCATCGGAGTCGGGAACAACCTTTATAGCTTTAACCTTCTCCTTAGTGGGGTGTGGACCTTCCGTGGAGATACGATGGCCTAGGTATTCTACTTCTGCAGCATAAAGACACATTTCTCCAACTTGGAAGCAGCATAACCAGCATCTTGAAGCCTTGACAAGAGAGTATCAAGATGGTCTTCCTTAGTGGAGGAAGTCATTAGCAAATCGTCAAGGTGTAAGCACACACCTGAGGCAAATCCTACAAGAAGCTGTTCATTGTCCTTTGGAACATAGCAGGTGCTGAGGCCACTCCAAACAGTGTGATAGCTCTAGGCCGTTGTGAGTATTACTTGTAACTCTTTGTTATCCTCGGCTAGAGGTATTTTCTGGTATGCATGAGCTAGATCTGGCTTTGTATTAAAAAAAATCCTTTCAAGAGGATGGCAAATGTTATTAATTTGGAGGGTATGGATTGGTCTTGGTGGCTTGATTTACGTGACCTCGTCATCACCACAGATACTTTACCAGCTCACTTTAGCACGGGTACGATTGGAGCTTCCCATTTTCCATTTTGAAATGATGCTGGTGAAAAACCTTGCTCGTTTCAACTGGTCTAGTTCTGTTTTAACTTTTGTGCAGAGGGAGCGGGAAACCAGGATGTGAACCGATTCATTCTTTAAAAAAGGCAGAGGGATAACAGTCAAGAACTTGTTGACACTCCACTGATGGTGACTAGTTTGAGGTAGGACAATCCAGTGGGACAGCATAGAGCCAATTACGTCCCATTAAGCTTGGGCCAGTTCCTTCAACCAATAGGAGATTGAGATGATATGTTTGGTCACTTCCATGGAAATGGCACCCTCAACCTTGATCGATTGACCAGTGTACCTAGGTCTTCAGGCAGGCAGGACAGGGATGGACTGGCAGCCTGTCATTCGAAGACCAAAGAGTATTGTAGGTGGCACTAACAGAGAGGGTGGCTCCCATGACTACCTTCGTGATGTGGTCTATGTTGTTCAGGGACACTGTGACCAGGGTAGGAGACATGGGAGTAAAAGTTAAATACATAGCTGCTAACACAGAGAGGGTGGCTCCCATGACTACCTTCGTGATGTGGTCTATGTTGTTCAGGGACACTGTGACCAGGATAGGAGACATAGGGAGTAAAAGTTAAATACATAGCTGCCAACTTTGCCAGATTGGGAAACATTAAACTCAATTCCAATGTGATTCATGAGCAGGTGAGTTCTCATTTTCTTCAACTCACTATTAGCAGCAACTACACTATTGAAGACTGTGAGCTCACCTCGGGTTGAGTCTAGATGCACTATGCCATGAGAACCATATTGGGTGACAATCCGGCATGCCAGCACTGTGAAAGCGTATAAGGGAGAGATACTGCTAAGGTTGAAAATTTCAGAACCCTCAAAAAGACTGAGGTCAGGAAACCTAGCAGTGATATGCTCAGAAAGGGTATGCAAGTACACTTACAATATACATCACATTTAAAACTAGCTATGTGCAGGAACCTAATGATAGCTAGTTTTAATCTAGCTATCATCTTACTCAGGCTAAAGATGTCCATTGGCTCTCACATGATAGAACTGTTACTCACCTCCACAAATGCTTTTCAGTCCGTGATAGTTAGTCTGGAAAGGGAAGCTCAGGAGAGAAATAATGCTGTAGCTGTTAGCCTTGCCTTTGTCAAGAAGTACAAGTTTGTAGCTGCCTTGTACATATTTTCTGCTGTTCTTCCACCTCTAGCAGGCTTGTCTTGTGCTTTCCAGAAGCAAGAGATCGACTAGTATATAGTAAAATCATTGATAGTGGGTACAAAGGCTACAGTGGATGCTCTACTCCTGACTCAGTGAATTCTTCCAGACTCTTCCCAACAAATTGTCAGACCTGGAAGAGTGTGGTATGCAGCAACCTCACGATAGCTAGTTTTAACCCTTACCGGACGAGTGTACGAATCCGTGACACAATTAATTTAGTGTGAAGGATGAGCACCACGGATATGTGACTTGCAATTAGTAGTCGTTAAGACGGGTGTCACAAAATCGAGACTGGCTTTTTCTTTGTCAGGGTTTCATTTAGAAAAGTGTCCAACTGGAGGAATCTGGATTTTAGGAGGGGGGGGGGGGCATGATAGTTAAAGATGAGACAAAGTTATTAATGTTAATAATACAATTTCCAGGGGGGGGGGGGGGGGCAAAAAGGTTCCAACCCCCCCCCTAAATGAAACCCTGTTTGTGACCTCCCCTTTGGATCATTAAGTACATCCTGAATCTCCTTTAGCCCAGCAGTTCACAGAAGCAGTAAAGCTGTTCAAGAATATCTTTAAGGTAGGGAATTTCATTTGCACAAGCTGATGAGCAATGCTGTGGTTGTAAAACCAGGAAGGGAACTTTAATTTTATGGAGTTTAGACACTCCACCTCTTGTTCCCAACATCACTGATGCGCCATCACTTCCTAGACCACAAAAATGGTGCGACGTATCTAGCTGCAGGTCACTGCAAAGCTTCATAATGGTGTCAAATATCGTGATGGCCCTCCCATCATGCAACTCAAACATACGAAGAAAACTAGTCCTCCCACAGCATGATGCCATAGACTACAAGCTCCTTCACAACACACACATCAGTGATTTCATCTATGCACAGAGCAAAAAAAAAGGGGGGGACTCCTGTAGGTGTGAAATTATAGAACCAGAGACGGTTGCACCAAGACACTGAACTAGCTCATGAAACGCTCTGATGCATTACCACTAAGTTGCATATCTGACAAGTAAGAAGATCCTAGTGACTTGCCAAGCTCAAGAAGCAGTGCAAAGTTGGTGGTGTGTGCAATCTCTCTCTTATTAAGGAAGTACATGCACTTGAGAGCACCAAAATGCCTTGCGCTGAGTTGAAACAACCCACAGGAATGCCATTGCTATCCCATCTCTTGGAAGAGCAAAGGTCAGTTTCCATCTTAACTGCAGTATTGTGTGATTGCTCTGCTTGATCATGGTGCAGGCCAATTCTACCCAAATAGCTCCGCTTTTTAGGACGCTGGTTGTGCTTGCAGCACAATGAGCACATTCTTTGCAGCACAATGAGCACATCATTCTTTGGCCAGCATCTACTGCCAGCATCCACGGAACGTCAGCGTTCCATTTAGAGCCTATTCTGGTCTTCCTAGCTTAGAAGATGAACGACTCCCAGACCTCCATCAGAGTGAATCTGTTTAGCCATGTCTACGACACAGGGAAGAACAGTGACCGACTCTAGCTAGTTCTTAAAGTCGTGCAAGGTATGATGCTTGGCCAATGGCGACCATCCTAGCCCATGATGTTTTCAGCCTTAACTTCCATTTCAGTCTTTCTGTGCTTGTTTGAGCTCTGCTAGGAACACTATTGTCTGGACTTCCACATTTTGGCAAGTCTCACTCGCGAGACGGTGCTACTTTGGAGCTGGAACCGCTGCAAATTTTTCACCAACCACACCCACAATACGTATAAATGAAATTTTATTGCATCTTAAATTTGACCCCCAAAAAAGAACTTTGAACTGTAATAGTATACCGGTAAGGTGATACGCCTTTAATTTCGAAGGGATATCGGGGCGATACGCTTAAACGCTCTGGGGAGAACACTGTAGGGTCTGGTCGAGGCTGACACAGAGTACATAGTATATTCTATGCTAGGCACTCCCTACTTAAAGTTGGTGAGTAGTTTCAGAAGGGTTTTTCATTTTCAAGTCTCGAGCTTTGCTATGGCAGGCACTAGCAATGTAACCTTGCATGTGGTAATAGTTACAAGTTGCTGACGTGAATCTGCAAATGTGGGAGAGGTGCCTCCCTCCACAACAGCAATTTGAAGGCTCTCTGTTTGACTTTGTTCTGTTTAGTTGCACTAGTGGGTACAGTGGGATGTAGATGCTTTGTTTTTTGTTCTGCTGTTTTTAACGCTCGTGCTGTTTTGAATGCCTTGTTGAAGGTCATGCTCGGACAGTAACTTGTATTGAAGATGTGTACAGATCCACAGACAGGCCAATCACGCAACATTTCTTCTAGCTATTCCCCGAAAAGGCAATTTTCTGAGAGTTTGCAGAGATTCATTGATTGGTTCTCTCTCCAGTCTTTGCATGTACGTGTGGAGGCTGAAATGTACAATGATGACAGGGTCGGGTGCTGGTGTTTGCGGAAAAGCTCAACCAGTTCGGTGTAGGATCAGTTGGTCATTTTAGCTGGTGCAATAGGCTGCGAAATAAAGTTTGGTGGCCATGAATACTGAGCGGAAGGGTACGATGTTTCTCTGCTTCACCAGTTGTGACACCGTTGACTGCAAAGGATTTTTTGAGCCGTTCCGTATAGGAGATCCAGTCTTTGATTGTGGCATTATCAAGAAGCTATAATCAGCCCATTAAATAGGGGGGAATACTGCACTTTTTATCCACCTAGTTCTACCGCAGCACATGGTGTTATCATGGCCCAAGGAGTGTTTACCTGTGACTAGTAATGCACAACTCAACCACAATAAACACATTAGATATGCTTCTCCAGTTAGTACAGAGATGTTACCTAGCTGACTAGTTGTATAGGAACTAACCTTTGAAAATAATAGCATTGTTATACATGTATGGATGGACAACTTGTAGACAAAGGACTGGAACAGATGAGGTATGCATACATGTATAGAAAAACTTCCAACAATATATGGGGATAAAAAGGAAGCAGAGGGAACAATATGCCTCAGCAGATATAGCCACTATCATGGCTTCAATGATGTTAAGTTTGATGCGGACAATGAACAGAAGTATTACGTTGGAGGCTGAGCTGGGGGAAAAGAAAAAGTAACATGTGGCGGAGCTGGAAGAGAAGAACAGGCTGAAGAGAGAAGGAACCAGACCAAACATTCCTTTCCCTAGTTATTTCCTAATCCGAATTATTATGAGTAGGAACTGTTTAATGAATACTGAACAAGAATTATTCTCAGAATGTACACACGTGCTAAAATAGTATTGTTTGTTTCATGTGTTTTGCATTTTCCTCTTCTTATGGCCAGCTGGTTCCCAATATGTCATTCGCACTAGCGAAGTGATGCGTCATTTCTGTGATATTGTGAACATGAAGTCATGCTGAGTAGACTTGATTCTATTCTAATTCCAAGCGAAGCGCGGCGGTCGACACGTGTTGGTGTACTTTATTTGTTTTTCCACAAAAAAGCTTCTTCAAGGAAGAGATGAATGTGGAAAGGTTGATAGAGGTAGTGAGGAACTTTGTTAGTAGATGGCTATATCCGACAAGTCATTTTGAGATTGAAGGTTCATTAATTAATGTGTGGAGTTTTGTAACTAGGTGACCATAGTTCCATGTGATGCGACCAGGTGGATATTGTGAACTGTCCTTGAGACCTATGAAGGTGTATATATATATATACATTATAATGCATGAAAGAAGGACGGCAACAACACTAGCCATATGGATATGCATGTGACTAATCATGAACAAAGTGTGAAGTCACTATTGTGGCTTGCCAACAACAGTATGTCACTGTGAGCAGAATTTATCCAAATCCTAACCAGCTCCCCAAAGAAGGAACCGGTTTGCAGCATGAACAGGTCTTAATTAATAGACCAACACTTAATTAACCTTGTGTTTTATGACCACATTGTGTACATCAATGAACTTTCCTTGCTTTAGGCTATCGTAGCACTGGAGAGACTCTGTTGAATGATGAGAGCTCTCGCTCACACTCAATTTTCACTCTCACAATTGAGAGCAAGCTCAAGGAAGGCATTGAGAGTGAATCGGATGGTGTGGTGAAAGTGGCTGCTCTGGTATGTATAGGTTCTGATTGTGTATGTTCTGTGTATTTGTCTTGGCGTGTCTGAGGCATTACCCCAGAGTGTATGTATTCTCTCCTCTGTTAGTTACGCTATTGCTGAGTACCGTATTTCCTCGAGTAGATCGAGCATGGCCTACATTTCCCACACCCAGAACCTCGCGTATTATTTGAGAGCACACCCTATTTCACTGAACACCAGCATAGTGAAAAGAGCATGTCCTCTTTCTGATCGGGGGCTGGAGTACGCCAGGCATGGGCCTTAACTTTTGGGGTGTGCCCTAATTTCAGTTGGTTGGAGCAGTGGCGTGTTAGCAGCTATTTGAAGCAGCATCATGGCAGACAAAGATAGCTATTGTTAGTAAGTTTGTTAACCAACCATTTCATCGTCTATCACAGCTTCATCCTGTTCTAGCTGTTGCTGGCAAAAGAATCATCATCATCCTCTCTGTTGCCGAGGCAAACAGTCTCTTTGGCAATGGCCTCTACAGCACGTGCACTGCGGGCTACTCCTCCAGGATTCAGGTAGCAAATGGATCATCTGAGCCATCAGTGCTGCTGGAAATCCCACACACCTGGAAAGAATGGCAACTATATATATTATAGATCACTGTCCCAGACTTTCTAGTGGATTAAACTGCAAGACAACTTGACCACTCAGACGCATAATTTTTAGTATTGTTACATGTGCACGCTTTATTGGTGCAATCAATTTGAGGGGCAGACTGTTTCACCGAAGACTTAAGATTCGGGGTACGAAGAAACACTGTATGTGTGGGGAAATGCCTGTTGTGTCTACAGCGGTTTGAAACAGAATCCATGGCAGGAACAGTAGATGAAGGATTTCAGGGACTAGAATGGATCCAGCAGGGAGTGGTATTTAGCTTGCAAATGTGAATGAACACCACTATTGTTATCAGATTCTGAATTCATTTCCTCTATAAAAAAATTAAAAAAATCTGGTTCCCGATTGCCATGTAATTTTAACTACTTGTACTGAAGAGATATGACCGTTCTTTAAGTGAGAATATGAATATTCTTGCATTGAGCTCTGTGTGCTGTGGTTCATTGTGGACTGGGCTATAGGAAGTTGCATTCACTTGCTATGCTATGCTTTGTTTCTCTCCATGTAGAATTTGGTGGACCTGGCTGGTTCTGAGAGGACTAGTGCAGCTGGGACTGAAGGAGTCCGCTTCAAGGAGGGCACGTACATCAACCTGAGTCTCTTGGTCTTGGGCAAGGTCATTTCACAACTCGCAAGTGGCAGGTAAGTGGAAGCACAACTTACTCTATTTAGCGGCGTAGACACAAAGTCTTCAAGTAATGCTTGCATTGGTAATGTGGTATAAATTTCTTTAGCTCTCATATTCCCTTCCGGGACTCCAAGCTGACACGCATTCTTCAGTCCTCGCTTGGAGGAAATGCAAAAACCTGCATCATCTGCGCAATGACTCCTGCAGAAGTGGCAGAGTCACACTCTACTCTCAAGGTAAAGTGGCATTAGTCCTTTGCTAGATGTCGTCTCTTTCTTTCAAGGATTAAATGTGTCCTTGCCAGTGTTATTATATAATTTTTATTTTATTTTCTGACCAGTTTGCTAGCAGAGCTATGACTATCAAGAACCGGCCAAAAGTCAATGAGGTTGTTTGAATATTTGTGTGACTGGAGGGATTAGTGAGGGGAGAGAAGGAGTGCTGTAATGGAAGTAATGTCCTGATCAGCTTTGAACAGAATCAAGTGGGGTAGTAGGGGGAAGGGAGTTGTGGGTCTACTTGTTCTTTTTCGATGAACATGTCGATCATGTTTGTCCAGTTGTTGATTTCTATGTACATTGGATGTAGGTCTTGGTTAGCGAGGATTCTCTACTTAAACGTGTCAAGCTAATGGAGGCCGAGAACATGAGGCTGAGGGAGCGGCTGGAGGAGGTATGTTGTAGCTGTACGTGTGTGGTGTACTGTAGCAGGTGGTTAATGTGTACTTTTGGCGCCTTTTTACTGATTGTGTGATGTTATGTGTATTTGCTTCTGCTCAGGGATTGTCAGTGGATGAGCGGCACCAGGTATATGTATTAGGATTGTTGTATTACGACGTGTCTAACTTGTAGAAAAGTAAAGGGAGTTCCTCCCTTCCGATAATCATACAGTGACCATCGTTGTCAATGCTCTCGAGTAGTTGAGTTTAATTTTTATAAATATCATTATTATATCCCATTATAGCTTATTGTTCAGCTTGCTTCTTCAGAGAGTGAAAAGGTGAGTTGTACTATTTGATTGTAAGCTGCCCAGTGAATTTTTTGGCTGCCTTTTCAGAATCAACTTGAGGAACGCTTGAAAGCAGCACTAGAAACTTTAAAGCTGCAATCAGAACCAAAGGTAAGTTGTGTTTATTTGCAAACTTACGAAAATTGCTGTTAATATCAGAAGGGATGTTTCAGACCAACCACTTCTTCAGTCCTATGGATATTGAACCTTTTCCATAATTCTGTAGTGGTCTTTATATACTTCACAACCAAGGGTATGTCTCGTGATAAACCCACAACATGGCAGGAAGTGTAAAAGTATGGAAAGAAGCATTTATTTCCATCCAAGACAAAGAGTGTTTTTCTGTTTGTTTGTCATTTTTTTAATTTTATTATCTAACATATAGCCAAATATTTGGCTGGAATTGAATTTGGAAGTTAGGTGTGTTAGCCAATTAAAATTTGGTTTGTGGGTTGAGCATCATGTGAGCATCATGTGCAATGAAAGGCATGGTCACATCAAGTGCTTGGCATGGGAGAGCCTCATTCAGGAACATCACATTCATAAGAATGTTTAGAATCCGAGTGCAGGTGAAGTAGAGACAAGCAACAAAAATAATTCCTGCACTGCAGTGTTGCAAAGGAGCACAACCATCAACCTCAGAAGAAATCATCTGCTTGTTCTTTACCAGACAGCAGCCTTATTGGAAGCCTCTCTTTCAATAAATATTACTTGAACAGTGCCATATTCAAGAAACTAGACCTACCATGTGGCAATGTCAATCTGTCACTCGAAATGAAATCCCTCCCCAAATTTTCCCGCCATGCGGTATTTATTGATTTTTTAAGGTGTTGCATGGCAAGTAAACAAATATACATTATAATGAAATTGTGTGTCTCTGACCTCATACTCTCTCGTATTCATGTGCTCTCCCCTTAACCTCTTATTCTCCCCAATCCCATATGCTCACCATTAACCCCTTAGGGTTTTTTCTGGCTCCAAGTGCTCCCAATATCCCAAAGGCCCGACCCTAACATTGTGCTCACTCTTATCCCTGCATGCTCGCTCTTACATGCGCATACGTATGAACCCATATATGCATCATTCTAATTGCGTTTCATAATTCACAAATTTCTGAGATCAATTTCGTTTTGCTGATGTCTCTCATTTCTATTTTTGTGTCGGTTTGTGACTAGTCCTTTCCATGTAGCTTCTGTGGTCATAAAGGTGGCTTTGCTAGCTATTGTCTTCTCTTTTCTGTGGATTAGGCTACCATGTAATTGTATATCAGTATACGCATGGACACCACGAGTAGGTGTAGTAGCCACAACTACAGTAACTTAGAATGCATGAAAAGGATAGTGTAGCTTACTCTAGCTAGCTAAATTTGGCTAAACTTTGGACACCACAGTGAAGCTTTTCTTCATCTAGATTTATCTGACTGTGTGACGAAAGTACAGGTACTCTAAATATGTGCCAATTATTTTATGTATGGGTCACAGACGAATGAGATTAATTTCCCCCCATGACTAATGTTAGAGAGAAACCTCTTTATCATAACAAAATCTTCTATCCAGAATATCAATAAACGCAAAACTTTCTGTCTTCTGTCATCTGCTTCTATCAACGATTCTCCATTTGTATCCAAGTTCAATCAGAAAACATTTGACACTCATTTGGAAGAAGTTCAAGTAAGTTCAAGAAGGTCGTGAATCTCTATTGTAAGGGGATAAAAAAATTTACTAAGTGCTTACTAACCTTCATTATCACTAGAATGATTATTATGACACCCATCACATGAAGGTCGCAACGAGGAGCAGGCGTGTCTCTTTCATCCCTGAGTCGGTTCAACTGCCACAAAACTTCTACGAAGACTCCTTGGATAGCCAGGATTCCACTAGGCACATGGTGGATGTTGAGGTGTGCCAACTAATAACCACTATGTCTGTTTGTGGTTTCTATAAAATATTGTAATTCTAACATGGTCATAGCTGGTGTTAATTGGATTTTACTGTTTTAGTTTACTTCTTGGGGAAGAGGCATTACTCAATTCGTAACTCCAGTGAAATTGGTGGTATCATTATTATACAGTAAAGTGAATGAGAAAGTTTACTGAACTTTTTATCGATTAGATATAACTGCTCGCAAAATGGTGTCGAGGTATTGCAACTCATTTTCCTGCAACTCATTCTAGACATAAACTAAAACCCGACTTATAATAAAATTGTTAGGGCCGAATATTAAAATAACATGATACGTGCTTGCACCTTAAAGTCAGTAACGAGAGCAGAGGTTGCTTCACAGGTGGAGGGCCACCTTTAATTAAATATAGTGGGAAACTTATATAGAAAGAGTACATCACTAGATGACTACTATTATATTATGGTGGGGCCTTCTCTCTCACATCTTGAGAGATTAAAGTTCCAGCTAAGGACTACTATTCAGTCAGAGTTAGGTCTAAATAATAATGGTAATTACACTTTCATTTTTATGGTACATGCTCAATGTTCCCATACATCCTCAGTTATGATATGTACCCCAATACATTTCACTTGAACCATGCAAACTCACCTTTTGTCCTGGGATAAATAAGACACTTAATTGCGTGGATGTTGGCTAAACAATTATTACACTGCAGGTGCAAACTGATGTCATGAACTCGTCATGGCTGAATGATCGGAACTTCTTTGTTCTTCTTGAGGACGATGTGTCGACCAAAGCTTCACAATCTGCAATCTCTGTAAAGAAAAGAAATTCCACTCAGGCCATCACACCAGTTCCTACTGAAGTACATACAAGCCTGAACTCAACTGCAATACTGCCACAACCAGTATCTGTACTTGTGCAAACTAATGATGTTTTAACCATGCCCAGTACTACTCAAACCTCACCCACCTCCCACCCCTGTCTGGTTGCCCCCGAGGCCACTGCAACTACTGTGCCCCTTTCTCCTGCTGCTGCCGCCCGTGCATCTAGTAGTGCGTGTTCCAACAATGTGGCCAGAACCTCTTGTGTTGCTCACAACAATGTGACTATTGCGGCCTCACTGGGAAGGAGACTAGCAGCTGAGAAATTGAGCGTTGTAAGGAATGTCATTGTAATTCCTATGTATTATTTTCGAAGATTACTGGTCAGTGATCTCAATATTTTGTGTGTGTTCTTATGACATATTGTAGATCCAGTTTGAGAATGAAGAGCTGAAGATGGTGGTAGACGATTTGCAGAAGCAGCTGCAACTGTCAGAGAAGTCTACACAGGTATGTGTATGGTGTGGTGTGTTTGGCTTACAATATAAAGCATGCTCTGGCATTGAGTATATGTATATTAAAACATTTACCTTTCTTTTACAATGTATTGTTAACAAACAATGTTTCATTATAACGAATGCCAGGTCCGGTGAATTCGTATTGCATAACGTGCAAACAAACAGCACCTTCAGCTATGCACCATCTTTCTCCACTGCAGATACACAATGGTGCAAGAATAGACTAAGTCGTTTTATCTTCAAAGTGCACCTCCACGTAGAGAACTCATTGGTTAATATTGCGCTAGTGATATATATACGTCTGACTAATATTATGTTGCAATGCCAACCCGATCTCAGATTTTCAGCAACCACATTTGACAATATGAATTTCCAATCACCGTATTATAGATCATAACCATTCTTGTCTCTAAAGTCTATAATCTGCCTCTGAACATTCATAATATAGTGCCACATTATGAAGTGACCTTAATCCTCATTTTCTTTCTCCTTCCGATGTATTTGCAGGAAAAGAATGATGAACTCAAACATTCTGAAGCTAAAGTTAAGAGCTTCCAGAAGGAGATAACTGAGTTGGAATTGTCTAGTCTAGTAAGGGACTGTAGTATATGCAGCTCTGACATAGGGGCATGCCCATTTTTACCTAAAGAACTCATAAAAATTCTGAGGAAGGTTGCATTTGTTATTGTTATGGAGATATATATGACCTTGATTGGGCCTTTACTCGATTATTAATGGTAATGTTCATACGGTAATGTTCATACGGTAATGTTCATATGCAGTATTTTTTCGAGATTGCCAAGTTCCCCCCTCCCCACCCTTTCCCAATCACATTATGCACACGTCTTTTTCCTCCTCTAAACTTAGGCTCAGGAGGAGTTACTATTACAGCTACAGTCTCGACTGAAGGAGGCCAATTCTAGGCTGAATGAGAGCATGGAGCTCAACCAGACATTGCAGCAGATAAAAGACTCTAGCATGGTGAGCATAGCAAGTAACATTAAAATTTCTGGTCTCTCTTTCAGTATACGAAAAGAAATACACAGATTTTTCCCGTTCTTTTTCTTTTCAAAATATCTTACATGTTTTATATCTGTTCTGCATCTGAGGGGAGTGGGAGGATTGTTAATTGAGATTTGGTCCTGCCTAGTCTTGATCAGAACTCCTTGTGCCAGAAAAATGTAAATCAATACAACTACTTGCTACCACACCTTAAACAACCAAAGGAATCAGATGGAATCTTTTTTTTCTTCATGAGCTGTACCTCTGTTTGACAATTATTTCTGAGACAAACAGTTGAAGGTTATGACCGTCATTATTTCATTCCAACCCTCTTTCCTTTCCACTTCTTAATTTTTTGTCAAGTATATCAAAACATTTTCTGTAACATGTGCCCCTTACAGGCCAAGATTGCACGAAAAGAGCAAGAAAATCAAGATTTGTCAGAAGAGCTTGCACGAGAAAAGAGGGCAATCAAAGTTGCATCACCAATGGCTGACAGTTTAACAGAATCTGACAGGACCATCAAGGATGCTGTTGCTGCTACTACTACTGCTGCTGCTGCTGCTGCCGAGTTAGAACAGGCAAACAAGATGATAGAGAACCTGATGTTGGAGCGCGACAAGTTAAGACGAGAGATGGAGAATTCATCCTTGGATCTGAAGGATTCCAGCTCACTCCTGAAAGAACTAGATGAGATCAAAACTCAGCTAGAAAAGGCCTCTCTCTTTGAAGAAAAAATGAATCGTGCCACGGATATTATTGACGAACAGACAGCTGAACTGGCAGCATTGAAGCTGAAGCTAACTGATTGCATGGAGGAGGTTCACCCAATGTCTGCTGCTGGAGTTGATGTACAAGGCCATCCCTGCCTCTCTTTGGATGAGGAACTAGCACAAGCCATGGGTGCAGGCAGCCCCCAAACTGGACTGGCGGAGGTAAAGTTAGTTCAGAAGAGGAGGGTGGGCACTTAACTTGTCATCTATCATACGTGGGCTGGATCGACCTCGTGTTGGGTTGAGGCTGGTTGCTATATAGGGGAAACACATTGAAACTGGCTTGAAGTGGGATCCATGGAATAGGATCAGCAATATACTATGTAGGCTGAAGCTGCTGTATATGTAGATTGAATCTCTGGCATCATGGGATATATTATGTAGGCTGAAGCATATATGTGTTGGTTGAATCTCTAGCAGAAATATGTAGATTGAATCTCTGGCATCATGGAATAGGACCAATATACTATGTATGTGAAGCATATATGAATCTCGGGCATCATGGGATGTATGCTGAAATGTAAATGGAATCTTTGGCATCATGGGATAGGATCAGCAATGTACTATGTGGGCTGAAGGATTATGTAGACTGGTGTAGGATTAGTAATTTGCATGTGTACAACTTCTTAGATCAATATTTCACATTGTGGTTTGTTTTGTGGTGTTGCGGTCAGCCGGTGAAAGGGGAGGACGAGACCGTAGCGAGAGAACTCAGGGAGAAACTGCAGAAGGTGACTTCAAAATTGTTGGACACTAAATCGGAGAGTAACAGAATTTATGATGAGTGGAAGGTAAATGGTCCAGATGTGATGCAGTGATAAACATAAGCAATGAATGTAATCCTTTGCAGGATTACTGAAGCATTTATTACTAAACTAAGTTGTGTGTATAAGTAGATCCCAGCAAGTAAGCACTCACTTCCCTAGAGCTTGGAGATCAACCAAAGATGTGGATGTCTGTACCATTCAGTTTCACATACTGGTTTTCTTTTTGCACTCATATTTTTGTTTTGCCTTCAAATTGCATCTGAAAAAATATGAGGGGTTCTAGCTAACCTATAATTGCGATCTCCATTGTCACAAATTTGGACATGCATCCCACCAAATGGGTGAGAAGATGTCCGAACTTATAGTTAACCCTCTCACCGCTGTAAGCGCCATATGGCGTAAATGGACTTTAAAAATCGCTAATAAATCGATCGCTTGGCCTATAGTCATAATTTGCATACCACCGGAAAGAGCAACTATTACTCTATATGACGTCCAAAAATCACATCCGGAAACGCCCGATTAGTTAGCGAAAAATACGTGCAACTACCGACAGTTCGCGGTTTTGACGACCTAAAAATGCGTGGATGTTTAACGCTTAAAGAAGTACTTTCCCTGGTTTCTAGCAAGGATTTTGCTCTCACTGAGGATGAGTCAGAGGAAAAAGAAGGTGAAGAAATATGTGGCTACCTTGGAAATGCAAGTTCTGATCGTGCAGCAGTGCATTCTTTAGCCGCTGTAGTTCACCCTACTTTAGACCCTCAGGATTCTTCCTTTTGCTATGACCAGCTCTCTAGTTATAATGAAATTGATCAGGAAGCCTTCTCAGGTTAGCTAAAGTATCTACATATTTGTATTTGCATGTTCTTTCTCAAATAGTTGAATTTCAATAACATAATAAACCATTGTATTACTGGGCTATAGAATAATATGATCAAATTTTGTCAAAAACCCACCGCTATATATTGCTATATGCCTAAATTATTATGACTAATGTTTACTAAATGCTAACTAAATGAGAACTAAATGAGTAAATATATTATAAACATTTTTTGTTGATTAAATGTTAGATATTGATAGAGAAATTTAGCATAATGATATTCATAGTTTGTGGTTGATAATGTGTTTAACTAATGAGATCACATTGTTTATAAACAATGGTGCTATCACATGACACAATTACAACTGATATGAATGGATTGCTGATTTTATAATGATTTTTTGGGGTAGCTGGTATACTTTAGGAAAAATGTCCAGGAAAGTCAGCGGTGAAAGGGTTAACCGATTACACGCCGTATTCCTAGTACCCGCGGGCAAATTATTCATGAATTAACGAGGTATTTTACTTATTATTTTTATATCTTCCGTTCTGCAGGGACTCCACCCATGAAACTTGGGTCATATTAAGCCACATGATAGCTCTACTTCCTGTAAAAAAATCGAGCCTTCCTTACCAACTGGGCAGAACTAACCAGCATTATAAAACCTTGTCATCTTCTTGGGGGTGAATATTTTCATATTTTCACACTATTATACACACATTATAATGCCAACACAAGATGGAGCATCTATTTACAAACCCTCTACCATATGCAAAGCCAGTGGGTTGTTTTCCCCATCAAAATGCTAACAAATAATAATACAAAAAACAAATTATAAGAGAGTGAAAATGCTAACACATACTAGAATAAAACCATAATATAAAACACAATTATGTAAGGGAGTGTCTTGGGTAGAGCTCCGGTCTTGCTGTCACGGGTAGAGTAGAACTTGCTCAGTCTTGGGTATAGCTTGCTTGGTCTCCGGCATGATATTTCACCATGTTTTTATTCTACACAAACATGAGATACCAGGATAAGAATAACACTTGAATACTGGAGAGACGAGAGAAGTAGACGAAGGGACAGGGAACGAGAGAAGTAGACGAAGGGGCAGGGAACAAGAGAGAAGTAGACGAAGGAGCAGGGAACAAGAGAGAAGCACAGAAAGGAGCAGGGGGTGCATAAACATTACTGATAGTCCACCAAGGTATGGTATTTACGAAAACAGTCACGGCCTGTTGATCCACCACACAAAGGAACCTTACAAAAACAACACTGGGACCTTGCCTCATGCCTGTAACCTTTACAAATGCAAACTACACAGCGCTTCTTTGCACAGCACTGTGGGAAATGACCTAGTTTTAAATTGAGGCGATCTAGCTGACTATTTGCCTGACTACAACGTTGACCTGCACGCTGCCGAGAAGAGAAAGAACCAATCAAAGATTTAGCTAGAACAATCCTAGCTTCTAGATAATTACCCTTCCTTACTGATATTGGAGCTCGGACAGAAGAAAACAAAATAAATGAATTCAATAAACAAGCTTCTATCAAATACGAAAAAACCCTTTTCCACCATCTCCTAGACTTTCTACCCAAATTATAGTAGCCTATTCTCTGATCTGCTCTGTCCACACCTCTCATGAATGACTGATAATCAGGCAAACATGGGGGACATGGCAGATCCTCTCTAGAACCATCAATTTTGCGCCTTTTTACAGTAGGAGGTACTAAATTATTTTCCGCGGGATGTATATTAGTTATCATGTAGATTGACCGTTTATCTACCCAAACTAAAGCCAGGAGTGCACCATTAGACCTATAATCATAATAACCTCTATTTCTAATCGAAGCTTTTGTTACTAAATCTGGAGGAAAGTTCCTCCTAGTATACCCAGCTGTACCACATGCACCAAAGCCTTTACTTGTAAGCGTTTGAAATAAATTAGGACTAGTATAATAATTGTCCATGTACACATGGAAGTTCTTATGTTCTAATCCTTCTAACAAATCTAAAACAACTCTACTACACAAACCAGTTTTATCAGCTACTTCCACGTTCTTACCTGTATAAATCTGCAACCGATAAATGT
Organism: Cladorhizidae sp. MBARI D1340-BT2; assembly: GCA_028752905.1. Taxonomy (NCBI): domain Eukaryota; kingdom Metazoa; phylum Porifera; class Demospongiae; order Poecilosclerida; family Cladorhizidae; species Cladorhizidae sp. MBARI D1340-BT2. The sequence continues at coordinate 17,030,223 of JAQNBH010000009.1, forward strand.
ACCCATTCCTAGCATCACAAAGGACAAACACTTTTATCCCCCATTTTATTGGTTTGTCCTTCATATACTGTTTGAAGCCAAGCCTACCTTGAAAGGGAATCATAGCTTCATCAATACTAAGCTCTTGATGCAAAGTATATTCACTGTCAAACTTAGGAGTAATCAAATCTAATAACTTCCTTACCTTATAAAGCCGATCATAATTCAGGTTACCCTTTGTAACCAACAAACCATCAATAGAATTTACATGTACATAACGCATTAGCTCCAAAAACCGAGTCCTAGGCATTACTTTACGAACCAAAGATCCAGACAAATCCGAGTGATTAGTGGACCAGTACAATTCTAAGTATGGAAGTGTGGAAACTCCCATTATTATCAACATTCCTACAAAAGCTTTCATTTCCTCTATATTAGTATCTACCCATGGCCTGGAGAGACTAGCCATCCTAGAAACGTAACTGTTCGTCTCTGCTACTAGGAGTTCCCACACTTCAAGAGTAAAAAAAAGGTAAAATGCATCTAAAAATGTACTTGATGCACCAAGCAATGAAGAAGTTGGACCAGCTGTTGCTGTATAGTCCAATTTCAAAGGAGTTGGCTCCTTTATTTCCCACTTACCTGTGACCTCAGTTAGCCTAGAACCAGTGCCAGATGCTTGGGCAGAACCAGTGCCAGATGCTCGGACAGAACCAGTGCCAGATGCTCGCACACGCCTATAACCTCTGGCCCGCCTACTACCAGTACCTTTTGGAGGACCACTAGCAACACTTACGACTCCACTACCACTTGAGCTGCTTCCCCCTTGGCCAGTACTCCCTCGCCCGCCTCTCCCTCGGCCAGTACTCTCTCCCTCGCACAACTCCAGCACCAGTCGTGTTCCTACGCCCTGTAGAGACTTCAGGCAAGGCTTCCTCATCCTCCAATGTAACAAAAGGAGTCATAGATGCCTCATCTCCACTCTCATCATCTGATGCTGTAGGAAAAGTAGTGGGGAGGGTGGGGAAAACAAGATATATATATCAAGTTTGTGGTCAACATTTGTAAATTCAAATTCAAATGAAAATCAACAACTCCAACCTACACTCTTAGCTATAACTTTTTTTCTATAACTATCCTGTCTGAATTTGGAATACCAACAGAATAAGCTAGTATTTGGCAATAGTACACTCTCAGTTGACTATGGTAAACAAAGGCTATGAAGCGCTAAGGTTAGAAGAAACTTACAATCGAGAAGTCCATCCAAGCACGCCTCTTCTCTTAGAGCAACTGGATCCAGAGTGTTTCCTCGGTATGCATAGATGTCTTCACCTTCTTCCCCAAATGAATCTGACCCAGAATCGCCAGAATCGTTGGCTAAAAGTTGAGAAATAACGTCCTCACAGGAGAGCATCTTTGAGCAGTTAAAAAAAAAAAGCTCGACCAACAAAAATGGCGTTCAACCGCAGGATTTTTGTTGCACGATGCATCAACCGGAAATAATCATTTTTGTGACGTTCTCTAGTCTACTAGGCATGTGCAGAACCCAACCGGGGCTGTTAGCTCGTAACGGTTCATTTTATATATTTTTGTGTGGCGAAGGATGTAAGGTCTCGCGCCATATGGCGCTTACGGCGTTTAATCGGTTAAGGAAGCCTAGAGCACAGTGAGCATAGAAATGTTCATAAAAGTCCTTCCTGACTGTGGGATGTCGATAAGAGCAGATGGATTTCCTCAGTATGGTGAAGGTGTCTCCCAATATAGAAAAACAGAAAATAACATTGTTTTGCTTATGCCTTTTGTACTACGTGAGGCCTGAAAATTAGATCTCGTTCAAGGATATACTGTAGATTGTAGCACATTTTTATTTTTATTTGCAAAGGGTTTCCTATATCCTCAATTAGACTATGCGGTGTTTCACACATACAGGATTTTGGTTGTTTTGAGGGTTGCGGGTGCAGAGGAGACAACCTCCTCTAGAACTGAAATTTAGTGAAATTTCAAATTAACCAACGGACATTTTACTCTTATTTCAACCACTTCATATTGTGTTGTAATTATGTAATTCCTACATGTTCCAGTGAATTGACTGAGAATTAGTTTTGGAATGTTTCGTGAACAACCTAACTGCCTGTGTAAATAAGGAAGTGCTTTATTATTTTAGCACACAGTATGAGCATATGTATAATGAGTGACGAGATCTTGATTGGATGATAGTAGCTATTGTTTGTGTGATGGTCATCGTTCAATAAGATTCCTCTTTCTTCCAGATTAGCTTTGTCCCTGGTGGATTGGTCATTAGTAGCTATGTCTTTGCCAAGACTTACATTGAATGTGACTATCTTCTGACCTATCTGTCTTCGCAGATAATATACACAACTTTTAGAGGAATCGATGGTGACCTCATTGACTGCTCATATGGATGTCCCTTAGCCATTCTGCTAACAGATTCATACTTCAAGACTATATATCATATTGGATTTCAGTGGGTGTAGTTTATTTGAGGGGGTGCTCTTTTTTACTTGAGGTTGTAACTGATAATTGGGCTAATTGAGGGTGTGGTACTATCGAGGCCATTCTCTCTTCGAGTATCTGTATTTGACTAAGGGAGTTTCTAGTTCTAATCTCTAGACAATCTAAACGAACCTACTGCGCATTGTTTCCCTTTCTACCATAACCTCCCCTCAGAATGCTCAAGAGAAATGTGAGATTGCATGTGTGGAAGTTGCTGGGCTCAAGAAGGAGCTATTGGTTCTTCATAACAAGTTGCAAGTTTCCTGTCAGACCAAGTTCAATTGCCAAGCCTCAGCCCTCAAGTTCTGCAAGAATGAGGAAGTCGAGGCTAAAAATGATGATACCAAGGTATACTTGTACAACATAACTGACTGACTTGAACATAAATAGATAGTCATGTGGTATATAGACATAATTACTCTCTCATCTGCGAAGCAGAGTGATGATGTGCATGTGTGTGGTGTGTTTGTTCATCAAAAGACTCGACAAAACTTCCAACACTTAACTCTACTAAAGCCTATGTCTTGCCTCAAAAGATGCCCAAGATGTGTGTTTTTTGCAATAGGTATATTATCACAAAGCATGGGGTATATATGCGCTCTGTGAATGCACTCTTGTTATACCTATACATGTACTTAAGCAGGTAAAGGATCTCTTATAGAAGGGACACATATGCTTTAAGTGTAATTTGCAAAAAGGAATTCACACCACAATTGATCATAAGTTGAGGTACCATATTCCAACATTTTATGTTGTGTTTGGTGTCTGGCTGGAGACTGCAGGATTGCGTGACCTTATGTCCTGAGCAGGCTGAAGTCTCCTCAGTTGTATCCTTGTCACATGACTGTCTTCCCCCCCCCCCCCCTTCCTCCTCCCTTGGGGAAAGTATAGTTAAGCTAGCTCAAGAGAAGGATGCCAGCCGAAAGCCCAGAGAGCCTGAGTAGGCAGCGAGTGATTTTCCCATTTAGGCTGTGGTTAGCACAAACACTGATACATTAACAGAATCAGCATGCGTCATGTACTCTTCTGGACTTGGGGGCCAACCTAATGGTTGTGCTAAGTGGGAAAGTCAGGCTATGAAGTTAGCTGAACTTTCTTCATTTCCAGCACAGAGAAGTGAGGTCATCAGGTTACCATTTGTTGACCTAGCTATGCACAAACTAAATATACCTTTAGAAAGAGCAGCATTACATTTGTCCTCAAAATAACTTACAAAAAAATGAAGAACCAAAAAATTATGACAAATTTAGTAAAAATTGTAGTGAACACGCCTTTTAATTTGGCGAAGATGTTTAATTGTGATATTATTATTTTTATTTTTCGGGGGGGGGGGGGTTTGTCTGGGAAGATTTACCTCTAGTTAGAGCCTCCTACTCTGGCATATAAAAATAAAAAAGTTATCAGATGAACTTGTGCCTTGATTAATATGCTTTGTCCAGTTCTTTTAAGCACTGATGATAGACCTTATGTTGTATTGTGAAAGTCTTGAAAATGCTTTCCATGGATAACTGTATCAGTTGAAGAATGCTAATTTGAGGTGTATGAGTGTGCTGTTATTCTCATACAACTATGACTACCATGCATATCCATCCTGAAAGGTGTGTCTTTGATATTTTACATGTGATGCAGAGGGTGGAAGTTCTTGACGATTTTGTAGCCAGGCTACGGTCTGCTCAGCAAGATCAGGAAGAACTCAAGCATGAGGTGAGGTGTAGGGCCTGGAATTGATTATGAACTTGCTTGCATACTTTTTTGAGATGCCTCTTATCTGGCTCAAGGTGGCAGCTTTAGTATATGGATGACGATTTTTGATGGTGTTATTTCTCACTGCTTGCCTCATATTGCAGACTTGGTTATTATGTTTGTATGTTTTTTTGGTTGGGTTCAGGTGGAGAACAAGAAGGTGGAGTTGAAGAGGCTACAGCAGACTATTGAAAAACTGCAAACACAAGTAATTTCATATGTTTTGTTACTACTATTATTTATTTAGGGGGGGGTGGGTTCCGGGAAGCCTCTTATTATCTTATAACTACCTTTTGAGCTGTGAGAAAGCACTTTCTAGATGCTTATGCGCATTAACATGTGTTTCTAGATGTTTGTGTTTTCTGCACAGTTATGAATTATAAACTCAACAATCATCAATACACACCTATAATAGAGTCATATTTATGACTAGGTCAATGTGGGATAATGCAAATTACCACTGATTGTGTGTGGACTATTTAAATAATACCTTTGTTTGTATGATTGTAGAATTCATGTCTGGACGACGTGGCCCTTCAGCTCAGAGAGCGGACAGTCGAAATGGAGAAGGAGATTGATTCTCTGAAAGAGGAAAATCGAATGTCTGAGTTGCAGCTGCAAGAGGTTCAGGATAGTCTCGATGTAAGCTAGACCAGCCAGAGCCAAGGAGGGTACTAGTAGTGTTGATGACAAAATGCTATACTTAATGAGTGAAAGTGAGCTATTCACTGAGTCACTAGATTGTTGTTGCTATGCATTACGCTGGTGTTTATTATGCTGGCAGAAATCTTGCACCTTTATGATCTAATTGGATTGAGAGAAGGTGCTGATTCGTTTTTCTGTGCTTTTGTTTTATGCACCCTTGACCTTGAAGATGGGAGCAGTGAAAATAATAGTAACAGTCTCTCCTATACATGGATATTATTGCTTTAATATTTTGCTGCTGTGGTTGATGTTTTATAGAAAGTGAAGATCAGTGACGAGGACAATAAGGCTAGAGCAACTGAGGCAGAACAAGAGGTAATTAGCTTGGCTAGATTAGGTCAGCTGTTTTAATGAGATACCTTCACATATTTTTAGCATCATATGTACTACATACTTGAATTACAAAATGAAAGTTTTAACTTGTTCTTTTCAATTTAGTTCATGTTCCTCAAAGAATCCTTGGATGAGGCAAAAACTCGTCATGAGCAACTAGTAAGCACCAATTATCTACTCTGTCACATCTTTGATTGATTATTGTCTTAATGATGTAGAGTGCCAGTCGAGAGAGAGCATTGTGCATGCTGAGGGAGCAGGTCATTGGGCTGGAACAGGAGATGGTACTACTGAGGTCTGACAACCAAGACATGGTGGAGACAAATGCTAATCTGCTGGTACGTATGATAGACCTAATTCCTGCGATAATAAGCAATTGACTAGTGATAACACGAAAAGCAAACGTGGATATTATAAAAAGGAAAGGAAGTAAAACCGTATCCATGTTGACCACAACTAGTTGGATGCCTCTTACATGGTAAAAGGGTCATCCTACTGGTTGTGTTCGACATGAGCACAGTCCTGCAGGTCTTTTTTAATTTTATATGTTGTGTTTTTTTTTCATTTGGGTGTTTTATTATTATTTTGCTTTGTATATTATAGGTGGCGGTAAAGGACTATACTAAATCAGTTCTACATTTGAAGTCCAACTATAAGCTTTGTTGTTGGACGCTACGCATATCAGCACATGACTTGTCTTGTTGCTATTGTTGACTGATACCGAAAAATCAGCATACAACGCTATTGTTGACTGTAACCATGTAAGGTCAGCTACAGAACTTGGTAACAGTTGCACAGGAGAACTCCCATGTAAGGTCAGCTACAGAACTTGGTAACAGTTGCACAGGAGAACTCCACCAACCAAACAGCAGAAGTTTTGGTAGGACATAGGCTACAGCTTCCTTTGGACTTGGTAGCAGTTACCCAGAAGTGAGAACTAAGTGCACCAACTAGCAGAACTAAGCGCAAGTTGTTCGTTCTGCTTATAATACAGCACATGCATTACACACCAGATGCTATTTTATCAGCTGTTTTAGTCTGTAGTAGAGAAACAGTCGTCATGAACATGCATTGGAACATTTGGAATCTTCTGGTACTAAAGTTTTTATAAGTGTACCCAGGATATGCCATTGAGAAAAAAGAGTTAGAAACATAGTTTAAAAAAATTCATTACTTCTGGCTTTCTACCTGAACGAGAGATTCTAGGCATAATTGGAATATTTTTGGTGCTAATATTGGCTGAAACCAGATAAATAAGCTGGGTTTGAGGGAGGGGGGTTGCCGGCTACAATTTTGAAATAGGAGTCGAACCAACATAGGAAGTGGTATTGCAATTTCCAATAGTTTCCCTCAGACAGAGTACTTTGACATCTTCTATAGTCATGTGTTGCTGGAAGAACCTTATGAGTCTTTGTGGTATTTCATTACTGTCCTAGATCTGTGTTGCCTATTTGCTCAATCCAACCAGCTTAGTTCTCAGTGACATACAACCAGCTGGCAGATCTTGTGCAGGATATGATATATGTTCTAAGAGCGTGTTCTGGTTTTATGTATACAAGGAAGTAAATGGTCTGGCGATTTTCATCTCTGTGCCGTTTTTCAAGGACCCTATGCAAGCACTTCTAGTGTCAAAAGGTAGTGTCTCGGTGTGCTATAATATGATCTTTAAACATTAGTGTATAGCTTGGTTTTGTGTCAGTGGATATGAAACAGAGAAGGTTCTTCATATGTGACAACTTTTCTTGGGTTTTTAACTTGAAAAAGTTCAAGTGGAAAAAATGTCAGATATGTGGTGTGGCAATCAAAAGATCTCAAATTGATGTCATTCATCTGTATCATTTTAAAGGACATGGGGAAATCTTATCTTTTGGCAGTAAAATTGCCTGAACATGGGGCACGAGGAAAAAGTAACGTGTCCCCGAATAAAAGCACCTAGATGACGATAAGGTTGTTCCATAATAATTGTCACATCACTTAAGGAGGGACTAATGACTAATCCATTTTCCCCAAAAACAAAACAAAATGAGATATTTATACATTGTATACTATGGTTCATGTAGTATTTCTATTTCAAGTTTCAGAGCAGCTTCACTGCAAAGTTATACTCCATGCTATTGACTATATAAATTCTTCAGTTGCTAACCACGACAGTGGAAAAGAACCTTGAAAACTGTAGCATAGCTGAGAAAAGTCTTCAGAGCTCGCCCGAAGAAGTACCGTTATCTCAAAATGAGTCAAGTTTGTCTGCACATAACTGGGCCATGCTTTGTCCTATATCAACTTTTAATATATCATTTGAAAGCTCTTTTCATACTCTTTCATTTGAATGGAAAGAATCTACTTAAAAAATCTATGGGGGAGATATGAGCCCTGGAATATTGCTAATCATGAGCAAATTACTGACCTTTCTTAGAAATCCATTTTACAAGTTATGATGTTTTCATCCATTCTAAATGCATGTCTGTGGGTTCTCTAAGTGCTGTCAAAATTGTAAGTGGTCAGGTGTTGAGTAAAGTGCAATAAGTGAAATCACATTGGTGTCCATAACTCCGACCAGGATGGCGCTAGGTCAAAACTAAATATGCCATTGGAAAGCTCTCTGAATGAGCAGCATTTTGGTACTAATTTCAACATCATAGTGTATAGAACAAAAAAAAGTTATGAACGAATCAAAAGTATGTCCCAGAAATGGATTAGCCGCGCCTTAAATAGTATTTAAAGAAATATGACACCTCATAATTTTATAATGATGCTTTATGTCGCTATAGTGTGAGGCATATAATTGTAAACCAGCCTTAGGTTCCCTAGACTAATTCGTTGTTTTTGGTTGTTGTTTTTGCAGAAAGAATTCAATGTATTGGCAGATGAAAATTACAACCTCCAAGATAGTTTAGGGGTGAGTAATTAACTAGGACTTGTGAAGACTGTTGGTTACTTTTGTGTCCACCTACCTACAGAAAGCTGAAGATTACGAAAACAAATATTCCTCCATGCAAGAAAAGCTAGAGAAAGAAGTATGGTTAAGGGGTTGACAATATATTATATACCGGGGACATTTTTGAATTTTTGGTGAGTACAACCAGTAACAGGCAGTAAACTTGCTGTACAAAGTGAAAGTTCATTAAATATTCCACTCATTCATGAAATCACACTAAACGAAGTTGGTAGTCTCTCTGACATAACAGCTGCTTCTTAATACAAGCCGCCCAAATACTTCACTCAAAGTGCTAGCCTCTAACCAGCAGTAATACCTGTAGCCATAACTATTGCCAAGAACAAAAGGTGTATTTGCACCTTACCTTGCCCAGATATTGTGATTGGCTGTGTGTTGCATGTATGGTGTACGCACATCCAAAATTCAATTCTAAGCCTTTTTTATGGAAATTCCAACTGCCAAAAATTCCCACTCATGCTATTAGTTATAGGTATTACGAAAGACACCTAATGAAGTGATGTTTTATTATCATAATTTTATCTACTTTTTATGAATATTTTTCAGGTACAAGTACTCCAAGGAAGCCAGTTAGTCCAACAGGTAATATCTAATCGCTACTGTTGGGTGTGGTAGCTTCCTCCGAGTGTTGATCTTGCTTAGGCTAACTATCATTCATTTGTTCCAGAGTTCCAATGAAGAAGTGTTGTGCTCTCTAAGGGACCAGCTAGCTGGACTGGAACAAGAGGTCAAACTACTAAAGATTGAGAAACAAGACCTGGTCACCAAGTTACAAATAGCCTTGAATAATCAGCAGGTACAACATGTTTTAAGAAGACATCACTATTGAATGAATTAAAGTGTTTTATTAAGGGGGGACGATGCTAAATTTAATTTTTTTCTTTTTTTAACCCGTGGTTACAACTTGGTTACAACTTTAGAGCTCCGTAGATTCGGCAAACTTCATGGTATGGACTCGATATACTCGATATATAGCTCAAAAGATAGGTCTCTCTGTGTGCTCTCTAAAATATTTTTCATAGATATAACTATAGGAAAGCGGAGGGACCTCAAAAATCTGAATCACCGCAACCTCCACAGAAACCACTCCGAGTTGCAAAGTGCAAAAAAAATACGAGTGGCTAGAGGAAGCTCTAGAGCACGCAATAACTCATTTGAATAGGCGTTAAAAATTTATTACCTGGTCAGACACGTGGTGCAAAATTGAGGGCGTTGATTTTTCAACGCCCTCAATTTGTTGCAAGTTGTTGCGTGCTCTAGAGCTTCCTCTAGCCACTCATACCATTTCCAATTTTTTGCACTTTGCAACTCGGAGTGGTTTCTGTGGAGGTTGCGACGATTCAGATTTTTTAGGTCCCTCCGCTTTAGCATCGTCCCCCCCTTAAACACCACATGCTAAATATATTTTGCATAGTAATGCCTTTTTGGAATTCTTGTGCTTATCGACTGATTTCTCTATGCACTCTTCCAGTTCTATTTAATGATTTTTTTCTTCTAGAAATCATCTTCTGATCATGAAGCTACATTACATGTGAAAGAAGAATTGGCTCAAGTCCAGGAAGAGCTCAGGCAGAGGTCAGATGAGAATTTGCAACTTCAAGATCGATTAGGGGTGAGTGATTATTTAGGACTTGTGGAGGTTTCACAGTGTTTTACGGAAACAAACACTGAAGCTATACTCTACTTGACTACTTGACAACCCTATATAGACCAGAATAGACCATAGGGGATTATGAGGATGAAACATCATTTTCTTGTTTCTATAAATGTGTTTGCAGGCACTCCAAGCAGCTCAAACTCAAAAGAAAATCCAACTAGCCCAGCAGGTAATATATAAGTCTGCCATGGATCCATGTATGGCAGATGATTGTTTATGCTAATCGTCCATTTCTTATCGAGTGCCAGTCAAGTGTAGGCAGAGTCCTCACTATAGTTTGCCATGTGTAATCTCACCACACTTTTTTGAGCTGTGTGTTTTACTCCCTGTGGCTGACAAGTCTATGCACTGTTCTGGTTCTGATTTAAATGCAAATGTTTTCTAGGTATCATCTAATAGTGAAGCTGCATTATGTATGAAAGAAGAGTTGACTAAACTCCAGGAAGAGATCAAACTGATGGAGGATGAGAATTACGAGCTTCACGATCATTTAGGAGTGAGTGGTTAGAGAGATGAGGCTTGGACAGTATTTGATAGTGTTCTGTCCATATATTTACAGAAGGCTGAATTTTATGAAAACAAACATTTCGATGAGGCAAGAAATCTAGAGAAAGAGGTAATGGTAACGTATTCTTTTTGTTGTTGGCGTATAGAATTATACTCTACTTGACTGTGTAGGATGTCAAGGATCCGTAGGGGTGATGCATATTATTTTCTTCTTTCATTTGTACTTGTAAATATGTTTCAGGTACAGGCACTCCAAGAAAGTCTAACTCATAAGGAAACCCAACTAGCCCAGCAGGTATGTGAGGCCACCATGGAATAAGTATAGCAGCTTGTTGCAACGTTTCTTATAGGGGGAGACAGAGGACACTCTAATGGAGCATCTAGCTGAGTTGGAACAGGAGGTGGAGTTACTGAAGACCGAGAATCAAGCACTGCACACCAAGGTACAGATAACCACGGATAATCTGTTGGCACCGCTAGTGCTGATGATACTGTTGAAAGCATCTTGTGGCATTTTTCTGGTTTCACACAACTTGAATCATTTATCGCTTATCCAACTGGTCCATAGCCAACCATTAGATAGGTTTATGGTCTTATGTACAAATTGAACCACTTCACTCGGTATTCTCAATACTTTATTGTCGAGACCTATTGCCAATGCCATTACCACTGTGGCATGGACACCTTGATGGTTGCTGAGGGTATATAAATTTGATGAACCAGTTCGTATTGCCATTGTTTTCGTAACTGCCTGTGGCTGGTATAGTGTTCTCTATGTCATGTATATTCAGTAGATTGAAGGTATGTTTTTTCAGGTAGCATCTGATGGTGAAGTGGTTTTGCCTATGAAAGAGTTGTCAAGGCTCCAAGAAAAGCTCGAACTAATGGAAGAGCTGAATTACAAATTCCAAGATGATTTAGGGGTTAGTGATAAGTTATGATTGTGTAGGGTATGGTGGTTGATGGTGCTGTGTATCCATCTATCTACAGAAGGCTGAATTTTACGAAAACAAGAATGCTACAGAGGCAGCAAGGCTAGAGAATGAGGTAATTTCTAATAAATATTCATTGCTGTAGAAACCATATGACTTCTAAACAACTACGACGAATAGAATCAGCCGTTTATGCTGTATACATGCTGAATATATCTAGGCATACTTAATTGTTAAATATATATATTGTTAATCTAATATATATTGTTAATCTACATTGTGTTTAATCTACATTGTGTATTTATTTTATTATATTATTGTACTTTTTTGTTTTATTTTTGCCACATCCAGTTCACATGCTAGGCGTGTATGGTTTGTATCATGTGGATAGCTAGCTACCAGTGTGGGTCTTAGCCCATCTCATTATTCCTATTCCTATAGCATCTAGTCGAAATGTCGAGAGATTAAATTTCAAGTTGATTATTTAGAAGCTCATTGTAATATTGTTATGTCAACAGAGAGTCCGTTAAAGACTTAAATGGAGTTCCTGTTTTGTTGTTTGTATAGTTGAAGATACTACAAGTTGTTCACCAAAAGGCAGTAACTCAATTGTCCAAGCAGGTCAGTTTACATATGTGATGAGTATATGATGTGCATAATAGCTTGTGATAAGCATTTATTATAGAACTCTTATTGTGACTCTATTAAAAAAAATTAAGTTCTTGTAGAACTCTTATTATAAGTAACGGAAAGTTCTCTAATTGAGCATTACAGATTTAACAACCTAGCACTATTGCTGGAAGGCCCATATTTGGATGATACATGTTATTTTTACAAATGGTTTGGCCTAAAATTATTCGTTAATTTCTTTAAAGGTCCTCACATGATATACTAATGCTAAGCATGAGTGATGATGATAATGGGCCTTTGCGAGCAGGCCTCTCTCTCTCTGATTTGAGTACATGCACTCAGTGCAAGCCCCCCTCATTTCATTGTTGAAATGCTTTTCTTTCGTTTTGTGAGAAGTATTTCATAACTACACCATGAAAAATTATTATTAAACACTACTTTGTTTTTTAATTTCACTTGTGCATATAAATGTATTTCAGTTGGAGGTACTCCAAGAAGAAAAGGAAGCACAACGAGTCCAGCAGGTAATAATAATTTTTAACATGGTTGTTGCTTGATGACAGAATAGGCAGCTAGGGTGCATCTTCATGACATCATCAGCAGTGTTCTTATAGTTCTTTTTCAAGATATTATCAAAGCTCTTGCCACTGAGTTGTGAGCACTTGTAGTCCAAGAAGATATATTACAGTGGTTCTTTGGGAACAGAAAGTCCATTGCTATGTTTGAAGTACTGGTGAAATGATGAGAAACAGAAATGGAGCACAAGTTGCAGTGTACAATTGTGATGCTTATACCATATAATGTTTTTAGTAAAATAAAGATCTGTTGTGATTGGTTTCATTATAAAAATATTGGTACACTTGACAAAGAGAATTCATTTAACCAAAAAAAGCAAATTATGGTGTGTATTTTTGTATGCAATGTATGGTGTATTAAAAGCAGTTATTATTTTTAGGTATCATCATCTGATAGTGCAGCTATGTTATCTATGAAAAAGGAATTGTTCAAACTTCATGAAAAGATCAAACTATTGGAAGATGAAAATGATAAACTCCATCATAGTTTAGGGGTGAGTGTTTAGTTATGGCTTGTGGAGATTATGTTGATTGATTTTCTAGATTTAAATAAGGCCGTTTATATTTCATAGTTGAAGGTACTTCAAGAAGTCCCTCAAAAGACACTGGCTCGACTTTCCAAGGAGGTCTGTGTGTGATGTAAGTGTGTAACTTATAATGATCATTGGTTCCAATATCATGTAGAACTCACGTAACGACGGGGAGGATTTCATACAAGTACTGGGAACTAACAAGGTGAAGGATACCCTCCAGAAAGAAAACCAAGAGCTGCATTCCACTGAAATAAGAAAACTAGAGAAAAAGGTATCAAGGAACTGAAAAAATGTGTATTTTAATTTTACTCGGCAGGGTTTCATTTAGGGGGGGGGGGGGGGGGGGCCTTGTAACCTTCCCTTGAAAATTGTATTATTAAAATTCAAGGAACTTTGTCACATCTTTAACCATCATGCCCCCCCCCCTCCCTTAATATACAGATTTCCTCCAGTTGCCCCCCTTGGACAATTTTCTAAATGAAACCCTGATTAGTAATAATTATATTTCAGGTACAAGAAATTCAGGAGATGCATAAAGAGACTGTCTATCGCTTGTCTGAGGTAAGTTATTACAAAGGTGGCAGACACTTTCACTATCTACCACATTAAATATGTTTTGTAGGTGAGTACTTATGACGCTGCACATGCTTATCGACTAAAAGAAGAGTAAGTGAACATGATCATCTTTCATATTTAATGTGATAGCACGGAAACAGGTTGAAGTCTGATTCTGAAGTGGTTATCTGTCTGCATCAGCTCCTTTCTCACATTCCTTACTTAATCCTCGCTTCCCCCTTATTCAGGATTGAAGCAGTGCGTAGAGATAATACTCTTCTCAAACAGAAGATACAAGACATGGCTGCAGTTCCTAAAAGTATGTTGTTTTAACGTACCTATCTTACATGCGATGTTGTGTGCAGTACGGGAACTAAAATTGCAATATCTTTGTGGCTAATTCTACTTTGGATTTTTCCTTGGATAGCTAAATTGCTATTTGCAAACTGTAGTATTAGCCATGGTATATTTATTTATTACTTTTGGGAAGTGGGATAGTTAACTAAAGGTCCTTTATCACAGCCAATTTGTGAATGCTGTATTCCATGGGTGGAGCTTCGTGGACTAATATCTGAATAGCTTCCCAAATTATTCCAAGATAGATTTAATTGGAGGGTATGAAAAGATCGACACTTTTATTGGAGGGTATGAAAAGATCGACACTTTTATTGCATTGCATGACCTCTTGCATTAATACTGTGCCCCAGTGTCTGGAAGTTCAGTAGTGGATGGTTCTGGCGCAGTGACTGGTGTAGCCTTCCACCAGCTCCAGCGTGAGTTGACGGTTATGGAAGCTGAGAAGGATGAGCAATGGCATAGGGCTATGACTGCCTTGAACAAGCTTGACAATGAAAGGTATGGTTTTTATCTAATTTACTGATTTGTCCAGCGAAGCAAGCTCTCATCAGAGAGTTTTTATTTCTGCATAGCTGTATCTGTATGTAGCTATCTATTTATCACCTACATTCAACCGTTTAATAAAATAATTTAAAAAATGAACTAGTCCGTATAAAATGGGCTTACATATGACTGCAGATCCAAAGATCATGGAAAGAGACCTAGTTGCACAGAAATGAAAACGGGCTGCGTAATTGGTAGCGGCGCAAGGATGTTGAAAGTTACTCGGTTCCTCAACATAGAGATGGATATGCTATTTGTTGTAAAGAATGTATATAGTAACTCAAAGTTGGGGGAATCAAATATGGATTTCTTGCGTCTATCCAAATAAAGGACATACGTATATACCGGGACATGAAATTTGTCCATTACTCAGAGGTCTCCTTTATTCAGGGGGGGGGGGGGGTTTGTGTTTTCCCCCCATTATTTCTCCAATATAGTAAGAGGAGAACTGACTCAATTTAACTTCAATATAGATATTACATGCAGGTTCTATAATATTCTGTGAACATTGTCAGTCATATGATATGTATAGTAGTTACTCACCGGAAATAATGTTTTTTGTCTGGTATTAACTGAATGAAGACAATCAATTTGGGAACTGGTACTTGAGTCTTCAGTAAAATATACACGGATTTCCAAAAAGTTATTGACCTTTAAGCTTCTCCATAGTTTCTCAATGTGGGGTGGGTGGTAGTAGGTTTAAGTCTTCTCTATCTGTAAGTGCTTTCTCTTCACCTTCAACAGTGGATGCTTGATCTGAAAGACTTGTAAAGATATTGATGCAGAACTTGGACTAGGTGTCTCATTTCAAAGACAATGGGCACAGGATAGTTGTTCACCTGATGAGTATGTTAATGTAACAGCAATCTTCCTGTATGTATTGAGTGTGATGATGACACACGGAAAGAAAATTTCTTAGCAAGTTTCTATCCTGGGTACCCATTGTCTTTTGAAATCAGACACCTAGTCCAAGTTCTGAATCAATATCTTTAAAATAATCTTTATTTAAGCTGTTCACACCAACTTCTATGAACCCCACCACTTCACAAGCACTTAAGGTTTCTCCACGCTGCCCTTAACTGATGCACATTGGGTCCCAGGGGGGAAACCTTCAAAGTTGATGCGCATCTGCACTAGCACCGAAATAAACCGTACAAAGCAACCAAAAAATCAATTAATCGTTTCTACCAATGTGAGGAGAAAGGCATATCAAAATCGTCCACTGTATCTGTAGTTGAGATGCAGTTTGTTGTTTGCATTTTTTCCTTGCTGATCGGCTAGCTACAGATAAGCAGGAAACATTTGCTGCAGAGAAGAAAGGGGAGAGAGCTGAAGGAAAGGCAGTACCAACAAAGGTTGTGACTGCACGAACTTCAGAAGTGCTGTATCTCAGGGGTTGGCCATGCAATTTCTAGTCGTGCTTAGCCACCAGCTCGCCCACCTTTAGACAGGGCCCAGTCATCTGTTGCCACTGAGATCCATAGAACTGAATGATTACCTCTGCTAGACTATTATATCTGTGCAGCCAATGGGAACACACGATGCAAAGACAATTACACAGCAAACACTTCCATTTGGTCTTGATCAATGGGTGAATACTATTTGAGGGAGGATATTATTGAAGAACGATAAATTCGAGGAAATACAGTATATTGAATGACGTCATTAAGATATACACTACATGATTAGAAGTATGCTCTTAAAAGGGAAGGTTCGGGAGTCTACATGGGTACATTGTTTTTCCCTTTTTTGACGAGTCAATCTCATATTAATATATAACTGGTATCCCTTTTCATTTGTTATGTTATGTTGTGAATTTAGGCAGGATTTCACGAAAATAAAGCGCGAGAGGGACGTGTTTAGGTCAAAGTACACCCGGATGAAGGAAACATGCACCTGTGATGCTGCACAAAGAGTGAAAATAGGTAATTTAAAAAAAACACGTAACAAGTGATATATATATACTGTATGCTGAGAACCTCCTCCTTCACATCCTCCTTCTCCCAACAGCAACAGTACAGCTGCAGCAACAACAAAAACGTCCTTCATTTCCAGTGACCACAACTCGGAATACCAAGTCTCAGGTGGCGAAATCCAGTCATACTCGATTTTCTCCTTACCCAGTTAAACCTCTCTGGTTGAACGAAGCTGCTGTGACTGATGCTATGAAGTCAGTACCTTCGAATGAAGTGCCTTCGGAAAGCAGTAGTAGTGGTGATTGTGACAAGCCTGGTTCTACATCCAAACATGTGTGGGATCAGACATTCTGTACCAAACGGTTTGTATGGGATCAGACATTCCGTTCCTAGAATAGAATAGAATCAATCATAATTGGAGTCTTTGTCACATTTAATTCATTGATGTGTACAACAGCTATGTGTATTATTTCACTATATATAATTCACTGATGTGTACATGTATATAGCTATGTGTACTATATATAACGTCAAGCATAATAAATGAAGAATGACGAATGCCAATCACTGTCTATGCTTTAGTACAGTTGGTCCTTCCTCTTCCTCTGCATGAATTCATTCAGATGAGGGAAGCATGCATTGTTGGTACCTTTCCCATAGTGATGTATGGCATAATTTTTTTTGTGTGTGGGTGTTTTTTTGTATTGATTTAGTAGTTATTATCTTTGTTGTACTATTGCCATCTGGTTCACATGTGCCGGTGTGTGGTCTGTATTACATAGTGGATAACTGGCAAGCTTGCATGAGTCTTAGTATCTCATTATTCCTGCTGAAAGCTAGGATTGAAATGTCGAGAGATTAAATTTCAAGTTGATTAATGAGAATGCCATTGTGATACGTATATGTGTGTAGTTAGCTAAGACCGTCCTACTTCTTGGTAGGCAAGCAAAAACGCTATCCATAAATTTCGTTGCTAAATATCCAGTCAATTAACTCACTGACTTGGCCAATTGGTCTGCTTAGGTTAGTGTTTACAGGGTTTCCTGCTTGGCTCTTCCCTATATTTGTTGGTTACTTGCAGCTATATATATACTGTCTGATCATAAACTTCCATCTTCGTAGTGCAATAAACCGTTCCAAAAAATTGCAAGCATAATACTTTGTCTCGAGTTGGAGTGTTGTGATGGGTATTCTACTTCGAGAAGAAGGAATGCTACAGCAAAGGCCTATCCAAATATCACGGGGATATATATCCTGGAGTGTTTGGACAATTTTGTACTGACATTGCCTTTATACATATCTCTATAGATTGAATATGGCAAGTTTTAGGAATCATAAGACATGGTGCCAAGGAAGTTGCCTCGGTGGTGAGGGGAAAATTGTTTTGAACCAGTTCATTGAGAGTAAAGGAGAATTACAAGAGAGCAGGCAGTGTAGTTTATGTCTTGTTGAATGGTGGGTGGTATATACAATTATAATGACCTCAATAATAATCAACTTGGATTTTACTCCCTTGACATTTGGACTAGATGCTCTAGGAATAATGAGATGCTATACTGGTAGCTAGCTATAATATTCACCACATGATTATGGTGGTTGTGGCTTCAAGTTCAGACTTGAGAGTATATAGCCAGCCAGGCAAGTCCATTCCACAAGCTCAATTAAATCGTGAAATAATTGAGTTCAGCTTTAGCATGAATTGATATAATATGACCCTTAGGATTGCACAAATTGAATATCCTCAAGTTTCATGTCTTCTTTGTGTTACAAAGTTGAAACCAAATAAGGTGTATTATATAGCTCTGCAAAAATCCTGAAGAAAGATAATGGACCATGAAGAGTTGGAGACACGGAATGGGGTAATAGTTGTTGGTGCCCAGATGGGACTACAAACTATCAGACAGAGGAATCCATGTAAATGGAGCTTTATATTGGCTGAAGATTCCCACTATCACAATCTTAGCATAACATCATGTGTAATGTACATATTAGTACATTACCTGGTCTTCAGCTATGGCTAGGACAAGAGCTATTTCAAGTTTTGTCCATTGGGCAGCAGATGGTTTTTGTTTTCCTCTCTCTCAAGGAACCAAAACTGCTTCACCAGAAATTACTGCAGATCTCCTCCCACCAGTCCTTGAAGTAATTAAAGACTATTTCAATGTACAATACTTGTAATCGTTCACAGGCTAGTGCATCATATGGCAACAAGCCAGTAACTATCATAAAATCATGTCAAGTGTATGAAGAAGACCTCAACACACTGACAGGCAGAGAATGGTTAACAGACAAGGTATTTTGAATGTGAAAAAGCATAGAAAATCACAATCTATAGTGGATAATTCGTCTTAAAGGTGTTCTGATAATACTCCATCAGATCAAAATGTCTTAAACCCTAATTCATTCTAAAATATTTGATGCACATATAGCTCGGGTTAGTAAGGGCAATCTGCTTACTTTTCAGAAGGAGAACGGCCTTTTAGCATTGTATTATGGAATTTCAGGTTAGTGAATGCATAATTATATTTCAACACAGATCATGTGCTTGTCATGGAGGAAGCAGGTAAGGATCCAAATCTGTGTATAATCACCTGCTTCTATTATACTGGGCTATATACGCATGCAGAGCTGATTGTGGCAATATCGCCACAAACTGGAGATTATTATACATGATTTTAATGTTTACCAATACAGGTAGACTGTTTTTCATTTAGAAAAGTTGTTATTCCAATTTACCAGCAATCATTAGTTGTAATGGACTGATGTAAAGGAACTAAGATAATAATAATGATTCTTTGAAAATCAATGAGAAACATCTGGTAAGTATGTTAAATAGCCAACATGATGGATTAGTGGTATATATAATTATAGTCTTTGGCAAAAAAAGAGCTCTTGACTTTTTGTAATACAGTATATAGCCAATCATGCAATATCAATAACAAAGAAGATGACAAACTAAATAATTATGCTGTGTACGTTTGTGAAATAGTAATCTTTTACAGATATTATAGTCGAGCCAAGTTTTGATTTTTCTTCATGGACGATGTGATGCCCTAAGGTATTTACATCACATGCATTGATCCATGCATTAATCTATGCATTGATCTGTGCATTGATCCATGCATTGATCCATGCATTGACCATGCATTGATCCGTGCATTGATCCATATTGATCCATGAATTGATCCATGCATTGATCCATGCATTGATCTGTGCAGTGATCCGTGCAGTGATCCGTGCATTGATCCGTGCATTGATCCGTGCATTGATCCGTGCATTGATCCATGCAGTGATCCATGCATTGATCCGTGCATTGATCCATGCATTGATCCACGCATTGATGCATGCATTGATGCATGCATTGATCCACGCATTGATGCATGCATTGATGCATGCATTGATGCATGCATTGATCCATGCATTGATGCATGCATTGATGCATGCATTGATCCACGCATTGATCCGTGCATTGATCCATATTGATCCATGCATTGATCCTTGCATTGATCCGTGCATTGATCCGTGCATTGATCCTTGCATTGATCCGTGCATTGATCCGTGCATTGATCCATATTGATCCATGCATTGATCCATGCATTGATCCATGCATTGATCTGTGCATTGATCCGTGCATTGATCCGTGCAGTGATCCATGCATTGATCCGTGCAGTGATCCGTGCAGTGAACCGTGCATTGATCCGTGCATTGATCCGTGCATTGATCCGTGCAGTGATCCATGCATTGATCCATGCATTGATCCATATTGATCCATGCATTGATCCATGCATTGATGCAAGCATTGATGCATGCATTGATCCACGCATTGATGCATGCATTGATCCACGCATTGATGCATGCATTGATCCATGCATTGATCCATGCATAATGCTTTGATCCATGCATTCATCCATGCATTCATCCATGCATTGATCCGTGCATTGATCCGTGCAGTGATCCTTGCAGTGATCCATGCATTGATCCATGCATTGATCCATGCATTGATCCGTGCATTGATCCGTGCATTGATCCGTGCATTGATCCATGCATTGATCCGTCATTGATCCATGCATTGATCTGTGCAGTGATCCATGCATTGATCCGTGCATTGATCCATGCATTGATCCGTGCAGTGATACGTGGCATTGATCCGTGCATTGATCCATGCATTGATCCATGCATTGATCCACGCATTGATCCACGCATTGATCCACGCATTGATCCACGCATTGATCCACGCATTGATCCACGCATTGATCCACGCATTGATCCACGCATTGATCCACGCATTGATCCATGCAATGATGTTTTCTGCCAAAATTGTAAAACAAATAATATTGTAACTAATGGTCACTTTATTCTTTTGAAGTGACAGTTTCCTGTATCATTATGTTTATTTAGGATGTACCAGAGCAGACAAACAGCTATATTTGCTTGTACTTTTGTAATATATATATATATATATCAGGCAATGCACACTCCCTATAACGGTCTGACCGCTATTTTACTCTTTACAGTATGCATGTTATCAAACATTGGACTTGGAATTCAAGGTTTGTCACACATATATATACTAACATCATTGTTGTAACATTAATTTTTGTCTCTTCATCAATACCTTTTCCCTCAGGATTTGGTTCCTCAGCCAAAACAAAAGATGATTGAAGAAATAAAAACAATGTTTTAACATTTCATTCCACTTATAATAAATGCATGTGAAATATACTTCATTATTGTAACATGGTGTTCCTTTTTTGATTAAAAAATACAAGCATTAATGCTGTGGAGAATTGTATATTATTATATATATTGGATGGCTAAATGAATATGGAAGAATTGAGAGTGTACGAGATGCAGTGATAGAGGAGGTGGGCGAGTGTGTCATACATGAGTATATAGGAAGTAGTGGAAGAACTTTTGTATGGTGAATATATAGATGAATGTTCCCCCCCCCCCTCTCTTTGAACAATTGAACACTCTTCTTTTAAAATACTTTTGTTCTTGTTAACATATATTTGTTGGACTGGTATTAGTATTACACGAACTTACTTTTTTATTGTCACAATAATGCTGAGTATGTGATGGTCTTAACAGGATCAACAGTACAAAAAAATAAAAAATAAATCAC
Organism: Cladorhizidae sp. MBARI D1340-BT2; assembly: GCA_028752905.1. Lineage (NCBI taxonomy): Eukaryota > Metazoa > Porifera > Demospongiae > Poecilosclerida > Cladorhizidae > Cladorhizidae sp. MBARI D1340-BT2. Next base: position 17,051,780 of record JAQNBH010000009.1, read on the forward strand.
TGCCTCCACATCAAATATTCTCCCCCTCATCACAAAGGTCTATATATACTACCCATATGAACAAATGCATTGGGTAGTGGGAATGTCCATATCTACTTTTCCTTCACCGACTTCAACAAGGTCTTATTTCGTTAATAATCTAAACATATATAGTGAGCCGAGTCCTGGCAGGAGGTCTCCTCCCAGCTAAGTCAAACATGGAGTCTTTTTTCCCCCTTCAATTTCGTCCCAGCTGGACAATACATATAATATTATGCAGTGTAAGTAGATTAGATAGATAATAATAATAATAATAGCACTAATAGTAGCTTCAGACAAGAATCTTAGTCCTTATTCTCCTTCATCTTTTCTAATAATTCAACAAATTTGGGAAGGGACATACCACTACCGGATTCACAGGAGGCGACATGATAAATATCTGCAGGCTCTAAGCATGGACACAAATGCAGCTGGGGTCAGGATCATAACAGTTTGTGAAACAACACATCAGATAATGAAACCCGTGAACTGTGGCTCTAGTAAATATATGTCTCTCCCTCTGGTTTGGTTCCCTCCATCTGTGCCAAACTTAGACGATATATTATGGAGTCTCCCTTCCCGGTGACGTCTGTATTGGAACATCGTCATCAAAGGTCTAGGGCTTCCCAGTGACCCTAACCCAGATGCCTTAGTTGCTGAACTACTAGCTTCCATCCTTGACATCGATCTAACAGCAACCAAAACATCAGCCTTCGTAGTGAAAACTTCAGAGGGCAATATAAAGAAATTGGTCGCAAAGGTGGGCGGAGATAAAAGAAAAGAATTTCTCAAGAAGGTAAAATCCCTACGGAATCACACTGGATGGAAAGATGTTTACATCAACCCAGATATGACTCGAGCACAGGAGGAAGAAGCATATCATATCAGGCTGAAGCTTAGGGACATGAAGAGTAAGGACCCTGGAAAGGATTGGATAATCCGCAGAGGAAGCGTCATTGTAAGACTTGAGGCTGCCAATATTGACAACCTTAATACAAGATGACTCTATAGTCCAGAACAAGGAAGACGCAGCACCCTCAGATCACCCTCTCAGTATGACTCATCCCTACCTCCCACCTAACCCTAACCCTCCCCCCCTCATTGCCCTTGTAAGCACTTGGAATACAATCAGATGTCTGACTTGGAATACAGAAGGAATTAGAAGCACTCTACTTACATCACCAGAAGCCAACCCCCTCCGTGAAGCAGACATCGTCTTCCTACAAGAGACGTTCTTAAACAAGGAAACAAATCGTTAGCTCCAGGATACTCATGGGTCATCTCCCCTGCGGTCCTAGGTAATGGAAATCGTCTTGATAAAGGAATTGCAATACTGACAAAGCCCCATCTTGAGTCTTAAACCATCAGCCACTCCATCACCCACGTATCTGTGGAAATGACAGATTTCTATGCTATCTCATTTTACTTCACACCTAACCAGGAATTGGGCAATATCATCCTGGATACCCTTACTGAGTTATCACTCAGTAAACCTATCCTAATTTGCGGTGATTTCAACTGCAGAACAGATAAAGGAAACAGAGGAGAAATGCTTGTGGACACACTCGACTCTTTTGGCTTCTCATTACTGAACAACCCAGAGAACACACTTACATATATCCTACAGGAAGAAGCACGATCGACCTTATTTTCCACAACCTAACTCCTCCTTTCATAGTGCAAAACTGTAAAATAGTCTCAACAGGTATCTTTTGATGTAATGACCCCTTTAAAAAGAATAATAAAAAACCACCATCCCCAGGATGAAATTAACCTAAAACGCAACATCCTGCCTGACTAGTTGTACGAGAAGCTCACTCTGGTTATACCCCTTACATGTTGCAGCATGGAAAACATTGACATTACAGGGGGGTAATTTCCATATGAAAGTTGGGGGGGCCAAAAGCAGTATTAAAGCTGCTTACTCTAGGGGAGTCTCTAGGGGAGTCTCTAAACTCATCCAGGATATTTTGAAAAATAGGAGTAATTAGAACTACAGACTTTGGGGTAAATTAGTGTTGAAAATATTTTCATTTTAGTTATCACCCGAACACATAACATAACCAGATGACAAACAGTATACTAGCACTAACATCTAAGAGAGAGAAAGAGACTATCATTCACATCTACTAAGAAATGGAAAAGTGACCGAAGATGGATGAGCGCCTCTCTACTCTATCCCCAAACTCATTTGTCACTTGCTTGAGGCTCAGTTCCTTCACCAGCTCTTTATGCACTGTGCATGTCATGAGATGATTGAGGCGGTTGTTCGACATTGTTGTACGAAGGTAAGACTTCACCCTTCTAAGCGCACTGAAGGCTCGTTCAGAGCTTGCATTAGTTGCCGGCATAACCAGAACAACCTTGACCAAAGACATGACCTCTGGTATGAGGGGCCAGATGCTTTTGTTCTTTTTGAGGAAATCAACGACATTTTGCAATGTATCACCACCACCTTCATCTTGACTGAAACTGCGATAGGACTCTGCCATTATAGATAGCTGGATTCTTAAGGTATCAGGGTCAAACTCAGTGTAGAACTCACATAGTTCGTCAACATTTTGTGAGACATCCTCCCCCAATGTTCCTTTCACTAGGACCTTCTCACAGGTTGAATTTGTGGTGTAGTCGTTCTGATTAAAACGCTCTTCAATGCAGCTAGCTACAGTGTCCACAGCCTCAAAATAGATTTGGCGGTAAAAGTTCTTTACATTGGTATGGTGCTCATGTTGAGCATTACCCTCACTATACATGGCATCTTACGGTGACGTGGAAGTGAAGGCTCTTTTAGTAACTTCACAGCAGCTTGAGTTACTTTTGTCCAATGGAGGCTTGCATCCCTGTCTGATCGTATTCCTCGTAGGACAGTGACAGAGAGCTTGGCATTCGCTTGAGCATCCACTGCACATAGTTCTGCCCTCTGAAGGCAAGTGCTGAGGTTATCTGAATGTGAAAGTACTACAATGGCTAGCTGAAGACCACAGAAGAAACTAAAAGTTTGCATTTTAGTCTCCACTCCAATTACTCGGACAGTCCACCTTGTTGGGCAGAGGATTTTCAGAGTTGGTGAGTCAATATTGTCTACATGGAGATCATGTTCCATTTGCCCCAGAATTTCTGATTGCTTTCTGCGGAATACTGTTTGGACTCTTCTTTATTAATTTAGTAATTTCATAAGCCACATCAAGCGTGTCTTTCAACAGGGAAATATTTTTTATTGTATCCCCGACAGCAAGATTAAGCGAGTGGCAATAGCAGTGTGTTAGCAGACATTTTTCATTCAGTTTCTTGATTTGTGCAACAACCCCATTTTTTGTTCCAGTCATGGTCGAACATCCGTCATAACATAGCCCACGGGCATCTTGAATTTTGAGATTCATGCGTAGCAGCACATCTTTTATGCAAGCAACAATTGTGTCTGCATTGGTCTGAGAAACTGACATAAGACCAATATATTCCTCACGTACTGTCATCTCATTCACCCAACGTATGCAAATCACAAGTTGTTCAATGTTGCTCGCATCTGTACTCTCATCAGCCAAGATACTGTAACATCCAGATTCAGCTATGTCAGCTGCTATACCATGAAGCACTTTTAGAGCCATGATTTGTAAGATTTCATTCTGAGCATCTGGACTGATATGCTTGTCGTAAGACTTTTCAATCCATTTGCGAAGCACTTTATCATCTTCAGCTCGCAGAAGGAGGAGTTGCTTGAAATTTGACTCCTCCTCTTGCTTGCCCTTACGAAGCTGGCGGGCAAGATAGGATACACTTTGAATGATTTTCAGGAGGCAGTTCCTATTTTCCTCTTTCTGACTCTTAAGCTGCTTCTTCAGCTGCTCATCAATATGACAAGGTTGAGTTAACATAGCAACTGCATGCTTGTGACATAGCGAGCTTTCGTGCTTATGGAAACCCTTGTTTTTACACAGAGCATTTTTCCAATTTCTGAACCCATCAGACAAGAAGGAGGTTTCAGACCTTGTATCCAGCTTAAGCAGTCCCTTCAAATTGGCTGTGCCACAAGTGTGGCAAATACTAGTGTCTGATAATGCAGCCATGAAAATTGCGAGTACCAGGCTGGTTGGAATGCTCGTTGATGACCCATCTTGCTTTTAGGGTATTTGATGTTGATTGGCTGGTAGGGAACTTGAGGAAGGGTATCCAGAGTCAGGGATATTCTACTGGCTTCTTGTTGCTGCTCCTGAGAGATATCAAAAGTACTTGAAGCTTGAGTCAAAGTTTAATTTTGCAAAAACAACTACAACAACAGGGTCTGTCAATATATGATTGTTTAATAAGGATTCACTGACATCAGAGGCTGAGATGCCACATAAAAATTGAGAGGCTTAATGTTGTTATCATGTGATGGATTATGACCGTTCAGATTCTTCTGGGCTTTCTTCAACCTGTACATCTTGGCTATCAGATCCTTGGGCTTGATCATCAGCCTTCTCCCAGACTCCCTTTGTCTCTTAGTTGGACTTTGACAAAAACTTAACAAGGAGGCTTGTCTTTTAGGCATGATTCTCACTCTGCAGCAGCACTAGCTAATTTCTCGGTTCACTCTTATATTGCTTAGTATTCCGAATAATGATTAACAGCCATTAGGTTTATAGCAGAACTCAACATAAGGCAGTGGAGAGGTTACTCACTCCATTGCTGTCATGGCAAAATCAAAATGAACCAATGAAATAACATGAACTATATAAATGTCAAAATGATCCTAACAGCTAAAATGATCCTCACACTTAAAGTGTTAGTTCCATGGTATGGTCTGAGGCTAGTTTGGTTGAGTTGTCAGGCTGTTATTCCTGACATACACTAACTGGTCACATGTATTGAACCGATTAGGAAACAAAGTTGCCAATATTGTGGTGTTGTTCTATGGCGTTGTTCTTTCTAGCATATTTCACACCAATTACAATTATGAATGTGCTATAACTTGTTAGTCAACACCTTCAACAGCTTGCGAAAAACTACCTTAGAAAACTTGTTTTGGCCAAAAGTTGGGTGGGCCATGGCCCCCCCAGCCCCCCCAGGAATTACCCCCCTGCATTACAGTAGCCTCAGTCACTCAAGCAGTCATTGCTGCCATTCCCACCATCAAGAGTAAAACAAGCCACGGTTTGATGAAGAGATACAGTTGAAGGCCTATGTATTGTCTTTCGACTGTATAAGATAATGATCAAGGCTAAGAAGGAACATATGAAGAGGAACAACTTCTGAAGAGATCAGAGATGCAGAGACTGCTCCTTGGATGTTGTTCAAACAACGGAGGACTCCCTCACCATCACCAATTGCACCAGAAGAATGGAGCAAACACTTTTCAAAGCTTTACAATCCTGATGGAAGGTACAAGTTCATATGAGATGGAGCCAGATGAGAAAAACTGTGAGGACCTACTGGTACAATACCCCATTCTCTGAGAATGAAGTATAAACCAGACTCTCCAGAAAATGTGTAGCGGAAAAGCTCCTGGACCAGACAGGATCTGCTATGAACATCTACAACTCTCACTGCCACTTCTTCTCCCTATCTTAACATGGATATTCAACCTCTGCATGAAGCAGATGACCATTCCCAACTGCTAGAGGGAGAGTTTTCTGAAAACACTGTACAAAGGAAAGGGTGACCGATCCTCTCCAGATATATATTATGTACCGAGGGATCGTCCTTCTGAACACACTCTTTAAAACATTAACCTCTCTCATCAACCACCGTTTTCACCAGATCATCCCTCTCCTCCCAGATGAGCAGTATGGCTTAACAAGGTAAATGTACTCGGGAACCCATTTTCAAACTCATTTCCACAATTAAAGAGAACCTCCAGGAAAAGAAAGGGCACATGTATGCCCTCTTTGTTGCTTCCGGAAAGCTTTCGATCTAGTCAACCGTCCCCTTCTCCTGGAGAAGCTTAAGTCACAGTTCGGGATAAAAGGACGCACCATTGGGGTCATCAAAAATATACTTGCTGGAAATAAAATCAGGATCGCTGATGCCTCTGAGCCCATCCTTCAGTTACCACAAGCCAGTTACGAGGGATTTTACAGGGAGACTCCCCTATCCCCGACTCTTTTCAACATGGAGTCAGAACCACAAAAGTCTCTCAAATCTCCCTCCTATCGCCAGCTGCTAGGAGAACCCCCTCCAAACTCATTAAATCAAGGAAACAGCAGTCAGATTCTCCGACAATTCTCACGCCAGCTTCTGGATAGGGGTGACGGGGGGTGGGGGGTGGGGGGGGGGGGGGGGGGGGGGGGGGGGGAGTAGAAATAAACTGTGACACTGGGTTTTCAAATTTCAAAATTTTGTCTCAGTGAGTACGAATGCGGGTTTGGCTCAGGCGCAGAATCAGGAACGTACAGCTGCTTGGCAAATTATTTTGCTGGGTTATGGATCCCATAAATACAACGGGGAAACCAGATGACCCTGGTTTATCACACAGAGCTGAAGTATTCAGGTCTAAGCTGATAGAAGAGTTCAAGATATTGGAGACCACCAGCGAGCAAGGAAGGAGGAAAGTGCCAGTGTTCAGCACTACAGATATCATTGGTAAGTATATAGTATAGCTACATGTTTAGAAAATTATGACAATGCTAATTATTACGCTACCAGGTGTCCAGGTTTTTTTCATAATTTATAGAAATAATATCCACCCCCTCCCTCCCCTAATGCTGAAACTTGAAAGTACCATGACTACAAGCCTGAGTCATGCCTTCACTTTCACTACATGTCCACTTGAACGACTGTGCCACTCTCCACAAAGCTGCGGAGTCCTGCTTTCACTTTTACTATGTGTCCACTTGAATGGCAGAATGGCTGAACTTTAGAAGTGCAGTGTGGCAGTCAAAGACTGTTTTGGGGAGAGCAGTGCAAATCTGGAGCCATGACTGTAAGTCCAAACAAGATGGGGGAAAAAACACTAGAAATAGGTGGCATCTCAAAGAAAACTAAGGCGTGCAAGATTGTTGAGCGCAAGTGCCTGCTACCACTCTAAAATGTACACATCATTTGGCAGCTAGCCGGGACATTAATAGTGAATATACAACTTCATATGCTCAAGATGTCTGAAGATGAAGCTATTCGTTTACTAGAATGTGACCGGGTTAGTGTGGAAATGAAGGAAAACTAAGGCGTGCAGTGATCAAGTGGGAGTTAGGTGTTTTAAAGATAGAGAACAGGGCTGGACACCAGTTGTTAAAAGAAGGAAGAAGGAAAAAAATCTAACCAGTGATAGTGATGTAGATTTAATTGAACTGCACAGGAAGCACATGGACATGTCATACGAAGGCACTGGTTTGCAGTCATGTCTGGTGGAAGGGAATAAATGAGCACTTGGAGTTGGTGGGGAAGTCTTGTCATGCTTGCCTATATAGCTATGAAACAATTACCAGCAGCAGACCTGGGTTAGTGTGGAAATGAAGGAAAACTAAGGCGTGCAGTGATCAAGTGGGAGTTAGGTGTTTTAAAGATAGAGAACAGGGCTGGACACCAGTTGTTAAAAGAAGGAAGAAGGAAAAAAATCTAACCAGTGATAGTGATGTAGATTTAATTGAACTGCACAGGAAGCACATGGACATGTCATACGAAGGCACTGGTTTGCAGTCATGTCTGGTGGAAGGGAATAAATGAGCACTTGGAGTTGGTGGGGAAGTCTTGTCATGCTTGCCTATATAGCTATGAAACAATTACCAGCAGCAGACCTCTTGCGACCCTAGACATCCGAATTCACATTGATTTTTCCAGTCCTTTTCTTAACAAGTCCTTTTTGATTACTGTGGATGCCCACTTCAAATGGGCGGAAGTGGTTGAGATGCCACAAGCTACCACCAAAACCATTGTAGCACTGAGATACGTTTGCCATGTACACATACCTCACCAGGTAGTGTCCGATAATGGTTCTCAATTCATTTCAGCCATTTCATAGAGATTACAAGAAGTAATAGTCAAGCACTCTTGGTCCTCACAGTAATGCAAAGAGTTTTGTGAAGACGGCCATGAAGACTGCAAAGTATGGCAGCTTGACCCTCACCCATCAGTTAGAGAACTTCCTCCTCACATATTGCACTACTCCATACACCACTGTGGGCCACTCCATCTTGTGATGAATCGGAGTTTGCATATCAGGTATGATCTCCTGAGAGTAGATTTTTGAAGTTGGTATCAGTCCTGACAAAAGGACCAATATTACCAACATGCTCAGTTAAGGAGGTGTGTCAGCCCGTTAGAAACTTTCACTTTAGGTTTGCTTGGATACTTGGAATTATCGTGCAGTGGGATGGGGCTACTGATATATCAGATAGATGTCTCTAAGGGCTTGCCGTGGAAACATGATGTTGATCACATGAGGGAGTTTGTCACTTCATATCCTTGTCATGAGCATGAGGATAGGGGCGATGATGGCAAGTGTTGTGTGGGATGCCTAATATCCTAGGGATGTCAAAAAGTGGGGATGGCCAATTCACTGGGAGACCGGCATTGTGGTAGCTATGCCCTTTATGCCACAATAAGTGTTAGATGATCCTTTACCATTTAAAGCTACTTAAAATTCGAGGATAACACACTGTGCATTTGCCCATAGATGTAACTGGATATAGAATCATTATCATCATAAAGCAATGCATGCACAAGTGAAGGATGTATAGGAAGCATGCGCAAGGTAAGGGGTCGTTAAGTAGGTAAGGTCCATACATAGCATTGGGATACATATATATGAGTCTGTAGTTAGTTAGGTTAGCTCTGTATTCTCTATCTCCCCCCAAGCAGAGGCTCGGGTTCTGCTGAGGAGTGATTAGTAACCCAGACGGTCTACGGGCTTTGGGCCTCTCTTGCTTCTTCTGGGTGACTTCGGTGTGGGCGTGGCTTTCCGAGGAGGTGTGGGCAGGGGGGTCAGGTGGCGCTGCAGCATGGGGGCAGGTCTTACAGGTGTTTTGGCCACCGAAGCATAGCTTGGTCCTGTTGGGTTATCCGATGTTGGCAGGGGGGGCGACGCCGGTGGGTTCTGGGTTGGTTGGCTTATGGTGGCCGGTGGCGTGTGAGGATGTACTGCCGGTTGAGCCTGAAGGTTTGGGTTGGCAGGGGTTGGAGTGGTCGCGCTGTTTGGAGGCGGTTGCGTAGTCTTTGCCACCGGGGCGGATGAGGGCTGAGGGGGGATAGCTGGGCGGTCGGGTGTAGGTGTTGCCTTGGCCGGCACAGGTGATGGTTGGGGTATGATAGTGTGCGGGTTGGCTGAGGTGGTTAAGGGGTCGAATTTCCGAAGGTATCGTCGGTTTCGAGTTGTGAGCCTCCCAGAGCCGTCGGTCCGTACTGCATATTGGTGATACTGCAGTACTTCCACGACCGTGCCAGACTTGTCCCACTTCGTTGGGTGACGTCCAGTCTGATTTTGAATCATGACTGTGTCACCGCAACGGAGTGGGGACAGGCCTTGGGAGTGTTCATCCCATCTGGCACGGCTGGTGACCTGGCGTCTGGACAGCGCACGTTGTCGTAGGTCGAGCCGTGTCGTCCAGTCCTGATGTGAGAGGTATGATGCAGGGAGTCCAGGGAGGAGGTCTCTGGTGGCCCGCCCGAACAGGCATTGTGCCGGGGACATGTTGGTGTCGGCACTTGGCCCGTTCCGATATTGGAGCAATGCGATGTGGAAACTGTCGGATAGTGAGCCGCCTGGGTCTGTGTTACCGGTGATCAGTCTTTTGGTAGTCTTCACGGCTGTTTCTGCCCGGCAGTTAGCGTGCGGGTTGTATGCTGAAGATATGCGATGCAGGACGCTCCAGGCTGCAAGGAAGTCCCTGGTGGTGTGGGATGCAAATTCCGGGCCGCCGTCTGATGTGAGTGTCTCTGGAATGCCATAAGTGGAGAATGTGTCGCGTAGTACTTGACATAGGCCGTCTGCTCCATTGGTGGCTCTTGTGACGACCGGCCAGTTGGAGTATCGGTCCACCAGCACGAGATACGCGAACCCTTCGTGATGGAAGTAGTCCGCGCACAAGTGCTGGAATGGGTACTCCGGGTCGGCTGGTGTCGTTGATGGCATGGCTGGTTGGGAAGGGGCATTCCCATTGCATGTGGCGCATTGTTGCCGTGTTGCTGTGATGTCCTTGGACATGCCGGGCCAATATAGGGAGGTCTGAGCTCTGGCGGTCATGCTGCTTGTGCCTTGGTGGGCAGCGTGGAGAGCGTTGAGGCATCTTTGACGGAGGGCCAGGAGAATTACAATCCGTTCCCCATTGCATACGACGCCGTCTACTGTGGAGAGGTTGTCTATGATGGGGAAGTAGTCCCGGATCAGTGCGGGTAGGTGGTGTCTCGCTTCGGGTGGTCCATCTTCAATGACATCCGTCAGCTGTTGGAGTGCTGGGTCGGATGCTGTGGCAATCTGGAGGGTTTCCCAGGTAATAGGGATGTCGTGGATGGCGGCGCACATGGCGGTGGCCAGTCCATCGGCGTTCACTGGTAAGGATGAGATGTGGCATGTTGGGATGGCTGATGGGTCCACCAGGGATGTCTCGGAGTGGTGGTCATCCTGGAGGTGCAGCTTGGCCGGTGAGCGGTTGCCTGAAGGGTGGCGGGACAGAGCATCACTGGTATGGTTTCGGATCCCCGGGATGTAGACCATCCGGAACTTGTACGGTAGTGTCTTCTCTTTCAGGTTCCGGAGGCGGGTGTTATGGATGTCCTCGAGTGAGCGATCTCCGAAGATTTTGAGCAGTGGCTTGTGGTCCACTGCAATCTGGAGGTCACTGCACCCGAGGACAAAGTGGCGTGCTTTTTCTAGGGCGTCAGCGACGGCGAGGGCCTCTCCTTCTATGGGGGCATATCTGGACTCGGCGGAGTGGGTGAATCTCGAGCCGACCAGTACTACTTTCCATCCCTCTTGGCAACAGAGGATTTCGCGGGATGGGCACTGGCAATGTTTTTGAAACAGCCAGTACCCGATCCCGTCCTTACTCCAGTCCGTCGCCAGGCAGGTGGGTCGGCTCTTGTCGTAGATGGTGACGCCTTCAGCAATCTGCTGGCAGATGGTGGACTTGGATAGGTCGAAAGCACGTTGTATCTGGTCATTCCAAAGGAATTTGTTTGTTGGCTTCAGAAGGTCCCGGAATGGCTGCATGGTAGGTGCCATGGAGAAGGCGTACGCGACCTGGTTGACTAAGCCAAACCATGCGCGTATGTCTGTGATGTTCTTGGGGGTCGGGAATCCCGTGATAGCCTCGAGGTACTTCTTTGATGGCCTGACTTCTGATGGGGTAATAGTGAACCCGGCAAATTCCACCTCGTCCTGTGCAAAGTGGAACTTGCGCGGGTTCAGTGTGATCCCGTTGAGGGCGCAGATGTCCAGCCATTCAGTGGCTTGATGGAAGGCCTCTTCGATTGAGTCGCTCCATAGCAGGGCGTCATCAATACATTTGGTCTTTCGACCGATGTGTGAGATGATGGCGTCATACCTCGCAGTATATGCGTCCCCTGAGGCGATGTAGCCTTGTGGGGCGGAGCAGTATCGATATCTGCCCCAGGGGGTAATAAAGGTGGTGTAGTGTCGATCTTCTGGCGAGAGGGCAACTGAATGGTAGCCGTTCCAGGCGTCAAAGATAGTTTTCTTGGTGTTGCCTGGAACGGCTCGTGCCTGGTGGAAGGGGGAGGCGCAGTGGTGTGTCTCTCTTGTGGCGTGACGGTTCAACTCCTGAAAGTTGATGGTCCGCCTCAGGGACCCGTTCTTCTTGGTGCATATCACCATGCGGTGACACCAAGTGTCCGGGGTCCCCAGGGGGACCTTCTCGAGTACTCCGAGTCGAACATCGCGGTCCAGTCCTGCCTTCACCTCGTCCTGCCAGTGGATGGGGACGGTGATGGGTGTGTGGCAGGGTTTGGGGATGGCTGTAGGGTCTATACTCAAAGAGAGTGGTGGTCCGGCCATCATGGGGAGAGGCTGGTGCTCACAAATATTGAAGGAGCTGGAGGCGTAGAGCTGGAGGAGATGTTGCTCCAGTCGTACTCTGTTGTCCGGTGTGGCAGGGTATGGAAGTTCCGTGGGGCGTGGTGGGGGCGGTGCTCTAGGTGGGCATGAGCATGGTCGCCGAGTCTGGTCGCTCGTGGGGTAGTGGTCGCTGGTTCGGGGCGGTTGGTCTCCCGGTCGCCTCTGGGTGGGCAAGGGGATGTTGGACGGTTGAGTCTCCTGGGTGATCTGGGCCGCGTTGTTGCAGTGCCTGGTAGATCGGTTGGAGGGTGATCCTGACGGGAAGTTCCTTGGGATCAGGTCCAAGTCGGCCAGTGTGGCCATGCTGAGGTAGATCTGGGATGCCTCCGAGCTGAAGTAGACCATCTGGCGCGTCTCCGCGCCGGATGGAATCTGGATGCGCAGTAGGGCTGCCCCGAGGATGGGGAGGTTGTTACCACTGGCTGACTTCATCGTTAGATTGACTGGAATGAGGTCGGTTGGCAGGATATGGAGGTTCTTCATAAGGTCCGGGCCTGCCAAGCAGCTTTGGCAGCCGGTGTCCGCGAGTGCTGTGGTAGAGATGTGTCTGGACTCTCTGGGCAGTGTGTGGCCGTGGGCTCTGAAGTCCTCCACATGGGATGACACCAGGATTTGGATCACGGGTTGTGATGGGGAGCGTTGTTGCACCCAGGAGCTGGTGTCCCTCTGCCATGTTTGGTGTTGCAGGGTGCCCTCGGACATTCCTAGAGCTGTTTCTGTGAGGGCTAACTCGTGTTCAATTCGCTGCCAGCATACCGAGGCTGTGTGGTGTTGACGGCCGCATGAGGTGCAGGTGGTGCCAAAGGCCGGGCAATGGATGCGACGGTAGGCAGTCCGCTCTTGCTCCCCGTGGCCTCGTTGGCCGCAGTAGGTGCATGGGCCTTTGGGCAGTGTGGGATGTGGTTTGGTTTGCTGCTGTGGACGGGTAGGATTGATGCCACGTCCCCTGGATGTGGTTGGGGAAGGCTGTGTAGGGGGTGGGCGTTGTTGCCTCCTGTACTGAGAGGTCACAGCCTCAGCAGTGTGGTCATCCAGGGCGAGTGTGCTACTGGGGGTGGTCATGGTCATGGCAGACTTCTTACCCGTGGCCCTCACTTCGATGAAGCGGATGGTGTCATCTACACACATGTCCTGGTCCGGGTGCTTGAGGAGATCCTCCTGGATCTCAGCATCTGCTAGGCCTATGCATAGCTGGTCAGCCACCCGCTCCTCACCTTGATTCACTACTCCGTCGCAATCAGGGCACTTCTTGAGGAAGCGGCAGACCTCGGCTTGTCCCCGGAGGCGTGCCGCGAATGCCCTGATGGGTTCTGAGCGATCTTGGGTCATCCTCGATAGGGTGACGCGGGCCACCTTAGTGTTCTCGGCTGTCACGGCTAGGGATTTGATCGCTGCCAATAGGTCTTCCTCAGTCATCCCTTCGATGGGTAGGGGACCGATCGCGTTTCGTGTGACGTCACGCCGAAGCTTCGCGTCACAGCATTCCAGGAGTTGTATTGCCAGGTCCTGGCCCTCAATGTGAACTGATGTGACATATGATCTCCACCTTTGAAGGAAATAAGTCCATGCCTCAGTGGTCCCTCCAGATGTTAGTTCAGGGCGTCTGACCGCGACTGGTTTTGCTCTGGGGGTGGCACGGTGGTTTAATGCGTGGGTCGTGAGGAGCACTGGTGCTAGGATGGGGCTTGTGCCCTCTGGGATCACCCATTCGCAGCCGTGGAATGGGCATTTAATAGCCATGATGGGTGGGTGGGCTGCAAATGGAATTCACTCTTTTGCTCAATTTCGACTTGCTGCCAAATAGTAGAGGTGGCTAATAGAGACTACTCAAAGACTATTCAAATTCACTTGTGCATGCATCGAGGATAACACACTGTGCATTTGCCCATAGATGTAACTGGATATAGAATCATTCATTATCATCATAAAGCAATGCATGCACAAGTGAAGGATGTATAGGAAGCATGCGCAAGGTAAGGGGTCGTTAAGTAGGTAAGGTCCATACATAGCATTGGGATACATATATATGAGTCTGTAGTTAGTTAGGTTAGCTCTGTATTCTCTAAAAATCAGTATAATAATTGGTGTATATGCTGGTAAAAAGTCACCTAACTGGTTGTGGTCTACATAAGTATCGCGTTTCCTTTCTCCTTAAAGTCGATTATAGACTTTCCATTGATCAACTTAAAATTTACTCACTCCATGTTTTGGCTAGATGCTCTAGCCTTCATTAAGAAGAACAATTTTAGTCTTGTTTCAAGTTTTTTTCTTGCTCATTAGTTTGTTTGTTATTATTATAGTTGAGTGGTGGAGGACTATAAGTGTGACCTGCAGAGAGACTGCAGGGGTTTAAAAAAATTGATTGTTATTGTACCCTCACATATAATAATATTATATCAATATATCTATAGCTACCCATGTACACAATACACAAATAAGTCACAAATAGCAATTGTTGACTGTAACTATTGGGGTCAGCTACACCTTCTTTCAAGGATTGGTAACAGTTGACTGAGTTCAAAGGTTATGCTTCACCATATAGTGCTGTCAGCAAAGAAATTCACCAGGAGTATATATCATCTTTCTCAAAAATGAAGGGATTCCAAGTAGTTCCCAGTGAACATAGTGCCTGTGTTGCTTTTCACAGTAAATAGAATTCCAGAAACAGAAGTAAAGCCTTGAAAGAGACCATGCATGATGCAGTTGATACTATCAGCTATTTTGAGGGCTTGCTCATATATAGCATAGCTTGAGTCATGCTTTCTAAATAGCATTTGAGTTAGCTTGATTGAGTAGTCAAGAAGAACCCTTACCCATGCCACTTTTCAAACGTATTAGTCACTGTAATGTATGCATTTAAACACTCTTTTGGGACAAATTTTTTTGCGAATGGATCTTTTGTACAAAAGTTATATATGATTCAGAAAGCAGAGATCGAAAGAAATCATCAAACATAATTATATGAATCTCAAGGGTTCTTCACACTTTCTACATTTTTTGGTCTGCTGGTTTACTATCTTAGGAGAGGATTCAAGGCATGCTGGAACCTCTAATAGCAGCCAAAACAGCAGAAAATATGCTGCTGGTATGAGGTTTAGCTTAGATATGAGTTTTGGTTTTGGAGGGGGGGGGGGGGGGGGGGGGGTGGGGTGGAGTTGCCATCCACCATTTAAAAAAGGTGTGCCAATCCAATATAGGGAGTAGCCTAATATAGAACTTGAAAATGGATTACACAGCTTTAATATTTTTGAGGACTTCCAATTACTACCTTTGTTGGAGCTACAATCAGCCAAAGCCACCATTATGATACTTAGAACCTGTGATAATTTTTGGGGGGTGTTTTTTTTTTGCATTTGTCTTTTTTTAAAGTAGGGGCCAAACTAATATGTGATAAGATCTGATAAAAGGGGTCTTATGTAGAGAAAAATGGTTTTCTGGTATGACCAAAATAACTATTTTTCTTTTTTTGTACTACAGGCATCTACAACCTTTCCTTTACCTTTGTGTGAAGTCTGAAGGCTCCTGCTTGCTTCTTTGTAGTCAAGCGTGTGGTTAGAAGGTTGGTGGTCAAGAAGCTTGCTATATTCGCATGTAACGGAACTGCGTTGCAATGTAACGCGGAGAAAATACTGCCCGCGTATGCGGAAAGATGGGAAACTCCCACAAAATGGGGGGATTTCCTACTAGCAGCTATAGTGGCCACGTGGTTAACAAACTAACAAAGGAATGGCTTCATCAAGTGCACAGGAAGCTGCAAAAGCCATTAATTTAAACCACGTTTTTCTCAAAATGAATGCTTCAAGCCTCTAGCATTCAGGCTTTCATAACTTTTCTTCTGAATGGAAATAAGTGATGATTTGAGTTCCAAAATATAGGCATTGCTTTGTTCTTTCACCTAGTATCAATAACCCCCTTTTTTCAGATCCTATCACATATATGAAAAGTGTTACCACACTCCCCAATGGCTACAACTTGTTTTCAGGAATCACCTTTTCAAACTATTTTTTAATTTATTATCACTTGAATGCATATACAATAAGCTTCAGTTTGGCATAAGAATCAGCTCCATTGAGGTAAACATAAAAGCTATGTTACACAATGTCTACAGCAGAGGAACCTATCCTGGAGCAAAGCCTTTCTCAAGAGAAAGGAATTCATTTGGTTACGTAAGCACAGGTATGTGCAGCCTTCGGCAGCAGAAGAGTTTCTATTAAGGCCTGATAGAGACAATCCATGATGACAGTTGCGATCCTAATCACAGCAGTCTATTGGGCATGTGCAAATACTAAATACTAATTGTGTGGTGTGTATGATACATTTTTATTTATTTACACAATAACTTTCAACTTGAAATTTATTCACCTGCTAGATACTCTAGCCTTCATCAAGAAAAATGATGAAGGCTAGAGCATCTACATTATATCAACTGTGAGTTCGTTGAGAATATATATAATATATTTATGTAATTTTTTTAGCGATGTCCAAGTTTGCACATTATATATATTCATTTTGGTGGTAAATTGTTAAGGCACGTTGTCAAGTAATATCATACAGCAGAGAGAAAGACTGCAAGAAGCAAAGGAGATATTTTTTGTTTGTTTATTATTAGTATTATTGTTTTGATGTTCAAATCTTGTTAAAATTATTTGTGTGTCCTTCCTGCAATCTCATTCTTTATAGAGAGTGATGTGATGGATAACATAATGTCCAAAGCACCAGACCAGATGATCAAGTTTAAGGTGTACAAACGCAATCTCATCACTGGTGGTAACATTGACCCAAGACTTAACTTGGTCGCCAACAGAAAAAAACTGCCCTATGGAGTCTGGGCAAATTTGGTAGTAGAAAGTATCCTTACCGGTACAGATTTGTAATATTAAAGTCTCCCCGTTTAATTTACCGATTTTAGCTACTGCTTTAACCCACCTTCCATCGTAGTTCAGTTTGGATTACTTAGTATGGACAGGCCTTTTTACTACACTAATGCAATATTTTAATGTTAAATTGAAGTAATTATACTTTTAATTCCAGGTAAGCAGGTCAATAGTGCAAGGGGAAGGCTTCACTTACCAGTGCATTAGTGTTCCTTGACTAGTAAGGTCATATTTTCCAGAATGCTCTTTTGATGCTTATAATATTGAACTCCATCACTTTAGGAATACAAGGAGGTAGGTTGTATAGGGAGCATAAGGAAGAGTATGTAGTGACATGCAGACTGTTTATCAATAGGTTGCCTCCATATAGCTACACTTTCACATTAGCCTTCATGACATACTCATGCACTCTATTATGATATGCTTTATCTTTATCATAGAACTTCCTGATTCCAACAGCATTATTATAATAGCCCTAAACAGGTTCTTTATTTTGGTAGACATCCTCACCATCATTATTTTCTGCATTGACATCTTCCTTAAATGGATGGATGGCTTTTACAAGTACTGGCGGAACAAGTGGAACATCGTTGAGTTGTTGATAACTATAGTGGTAAGTTTATGAAGTCATAATGGTTGACTTGCTGAATAATAAATATTTTTTAAGAGAAACATTTTTGTTGGTCATTTTTGTTTGCTTGATTATTTGTTTATTTTCATTCCTCCATGTATTAACTCTTTGAGTGCTTTAGTTGTAACCTAGGTAATGACCCCAAGTGCCGATGCTGTTTTCAAGATGGAAAAAATAATAAAACCCTGGTCACCAGCCATGAAAGCCATGAAAGTAGCTCATTCTGTGTTGATATGCTTTAAGTATCAATCGAAGATCTATTATATAAGTGAGCGTAAGAGGAAAGGAGAATTCCCAGTAATTATGTTAGTTATAACTTTCAATAGGCTAGCATAACCAAGCTACTATATATACCTTATTGAACTAGCATGTCCTTATCTCTTTAGTAAAACAAAATCTAGCTATCTGTATCTATTCTTGAGAGTTCCTTTAAGTATATTTGGTATATATAATAGATTTGTATCTATATATATAGTACTGTTAGATGCATATACTATAACAAGAACAAACAAGCTTATAAAAGCACTAGAACTCATGTTATTTATCTCTTTCAACATAGCTCACATTCTGTGTGAAGGCTATAGCCACTGCAGCTAAAAGCTCATTCTCTAATCATGAAAGTTTCCATTGATATTTAGATAGATATATCTAGCTCTGTTACTGGATGCCTGTACTCGAACAAGAATAAACAAGGCTTAAAGTGCACCAGAACTTTGCTAGTCTCGATACTTAAAAGTACAGTACTCTTTCAACATAGCGCTAGTTTAGTACGGAGCATTTTCGAGCATATTAAATGACAACTGCATATGAGAGTAAATTTTATTGAGTGTATAAATACAACAAGGGAGTTAATTAATAGCTGTAGCTCCCTTTCAAGACAAAAAAATGAATTATATTTTTATATACAGTGTAGCTATATACTGAATTGGTATGTTCAAAATGAAATGAAACTTTGCCAATGTAGACAAACATTTATTAATATACACCAAATACACCAAATATCCAAATACACCAAATATACACCAAATATAGCACAGATTTTTAAGAAAATAGTATAAACAAATATTTTATTTGTAGCTCTAAATTATATCATTAACAGGCAAAGGTTCCTATAAATATTTGAAGTCTATATTAGTAAATTCTTGATCATTTCTTTTTTGACCAGTCAATCATATATATTTCTTTTTTGACCAGTCAATCATATATATATACATAGCTAATATGTTGTTAAATTTTTTTAATTTATAGTAAAGCAGCCTCCTACACTAACTAACCAATCATCACATTCATTACTATGATTACAGCACCTTTTTTTAAAAAAAAGGTCTGTGATTTTAAATTATCACAATATTACACTCTGGAGAAACTGATCAATCACTTCTTTGTATATAGTGAAAATATGCAGCTGCTTATTGACTCTACTAGGCTCAGAATTGCACATCACTAGCACGTTAATTGTATTGGGACTGTTTTGTTTTTGACCAAGAAACAGATTAGTCATTGCAATGCATTGGTCAATTAGGAATCCTCCTGAGGTAAAACTATAATGCCTGGACCTATTTTATGCAAGTTATCTATGGGAAAGAAGTCAATAATTGAAGACACAAAGTACAATCATGATACTATATAATGTTGCCACTAAAGATGACTCTCTTAGGAACAAAACTACAGATGAAGATATTTAGGACAACATGGACATCATGTCAATTGTTTTAATCATTCTGGTGTGTCTGTGGTCCAAAAATGACATGAAATTACTTTGAGAGTCATTGATTCCTTCTGAGTTATCTGATGGGTTCAATAGTCTTTGTATCCTCAGTGACTACATTGAACCTAAAGCACCTTTCAATTCAGCAGTAAACTATGAATGAACATGCAGTAGATATATTTTATCAAAGCACACAAAAATACTGAAATTTTATACTGAAAAAATGTACTGAAAATTATGGACAATTGTTATAATGTAGGCAATACATAGAAAAGTGGGCATCAGCACAATTAAAGTGGTGGGTTGTAATTGAAGGACACCTTTATAATAGCTCACTATTTAGCTTGCATTCTTGGTCCAACTCTATGTTAATGCCTCATTTATCATTTATAGCACACTCTAGAAGGAAAAGAAGGACCGTAATAATTTATATATATATGTCTAGTTAAAAGTTGAACAGAAGTTTATTAACTAATCCATACTTGGCCTGTATTCACTAGAAAACCCTGCACTCTCTAAGCACCTAGAACTAATAGAATGCATAACTACATAGCTTCAATACCCTCTCCAAACAAGCTATTTGGTTAGCTTTGTTTCAGGACAGCAAATTACTTGATATTCTGATACAATAAGACAGTCTTTGCCGACAAACTAAGTTGGTGTAGCTATATAAGGTCGTCAGCATTTGTGAGAGAAGTGCATCGTAAATATGGAAATGACATCACAGTGTATGTGTTTGGAATCCCTCTTTCTCTTTTATTTATGAAATTATCTAACAAAAAAGTTAGAAGGAAAATTAAGGTGGACACGTGGCATGAAAGTCACGAGTTGTCTTTTTTCTGTTTTATTTATTTATTTGTGTGTTAGTTTTATTTGTGTGTTAGTAAGTTAGTTAGTAGTTATTTAGTTAGTAGTTAATATATTTATTTATTCATACATTCACCTATATCATACATTCACCTATATCTTAACTTGACTGGGGAAAAACATTGAATACCCCCCCCCCCAATATTTAAAATAGCTATAACGGCCAAACCAGGGAAGATTCAGGGTCGTCCTTGAAATATTTCTCTTGGCCCTTTCTGTCTGTCTATCTGTATTTCTTTGTCTTTAATGGTTGCTCATACAGAGGCCTCCTGGAAGGTCGGAGGATAGGGGTAATGCCCTGCAGGCTTATATATATGCAAAGTGCATATATAAAGCTCTCTGCAGGTATGAGCAAAACGTGGTCCGGGCCTCTTTTGCAGCTATATAGTATGAACCGTTATTAAAGAAAAATTAAATTAATTAAGGATGTATTTTGCTTTTTCACAGACAATTTCCTCTCCTATTCTGCTCTCTTTTGCTAAGGACAAAACTTCCAACTTTGCCCTCACAGCACAGACGCTCAACGTCTTCCGCATCTTGCGAGCCCTCAAATTGGTATTAAATACAACAATGCATAGTAAAATATTAGGATTGATCTCATATCAAATTTGTTTCTAGATTAAAATATTTAACCGGTTGAAGATCATCGTACTGACTCTCCTACGAACTTTTCAAGTATGTACATGAATACAAGTCATTATATAATAACTAAGTTCGTTTGGGGAGGGGTGGGGGGAAGGTATCAAGAAGTAACACATAATTACCAGTCATAATACATTAAAAAACAGCTATAATAACCACAAAATTTGCACCTTCCTCTCAACTGTAACTTAGATTTTTATTTTTAGAGCAAAGAAGCCTTTTAATGAGTTATATATATACACATGTATAATGATAATAATAGTAATAATACAATGATGTTCTCAATAATCAACTTCACCCAACATTTCAAATAAATAATAATATATAGTAATAATAATAATAATAATAATAAAATAATAAAATAACAACAATAATACAATAATAACAAGAATACAATAATAAAATAATAATAATAAAATAATTAGCAGGAGGAGGACCAAAATAATTGTGAAGAGTTTTTGGTATTTTAAGCGAGTAAATCTAAATCAACTCGGCTCAAACTGATATATAGCATTCTATAGGTCATGAAATGGAGCACACAAAAAAAATTCTAGCCAGATCTTACTTATAGTCACATACCTTGCAAGTCACTTCTGTTCATATAGGATCACCAGGGGTAGGTCCAGCAATTTTTAATAGGGGGGTTGTTGTGGCCACACCTTTAACCACACCTACATATAGTGGTCACACCCACTACATCATACCCCAACTAGAAAATGCTTTATATATGTGGTTCGTTCAGAAAAGGAAGCAAGCCCCAAGGCACTGCAGTCAGTGGACTATTTGCTCAGAGAAAATACAACATTATGAATTATGATATGTAAAAATATGTATGTAAAACAGCATGCCAGTTAAAATATATATATACCGAGGACCTAAATCCTTCTATATAGTACCAGGAAGTGAGCTTCTTATTATCCAAAGGACCTGCAGATTAAAAGGATATTGAAAATAGTTCCAACGTGATTCAGCATTTTAATTACATTCATGAATTTATAAGAATTAATATTTGTGTGTTTTTTTTGCATATCCGAACTTTTTGCTTATCCGAACTACCTTGTCAGCATTTCAAATACCTATTTCGTGTCGCTGAGGTAGTTGTTGTCCTCCCTTACAGTAATGCTGAAGAGGAATGACTCTTGAGCATTGTCGGAAAGAATAAGACAGACGCTCAGCAATGAAGCTCGATGGCACTTTGTCAAGCATTCTAGCCATAAAGCTAGCATTCCCTGAATCTGAAGTTCCCTGTTACCGCTGGGTGCCGGATGAGAAATTTTTTGGACCATGCAAAAAGTGCAAAAAGGGCAACTGCTATAATCTGAATCATTAAACTGTGTGTTATTTGGGGGGGGAAATTAATTTAGTATGCTTAGCATGCTATGTTATGACTTGAAAATGACCAGATTTTATCCAGATTTTTCGAGGATTTTTTGGGGGATCTCCAGATTTTCATGACTCCGGTGTTGGCAGGTCTGGAAATGGGTAGTGTGCAAGCACTAGAAATGGGTAGTGTGCAAGCAATTACTAGAAGGCAGTGAATATTTGAGATGAATCCTTATCACAAGCACCATTCACTTCTATATCAGCAGAATCAACTTCACATTTCTTGCTATACCAGAGAGCATTCCACCTTCTAAGCTCATTTCCCAGTGACTTTGGTAAAGGTCACTTTCCCAATGAAGTAAACTTTCAAACACATTGATTCTGTTACTTGATCTTTGCTTGGACACCAGCTATTTCAGAAGACATCACAGCTACTCCATTGTAAGCCTTCCAGGAGTAGAACCCTGACCTTGAGTGAGTGGTGACTCCTGACCTTGCATGAATAGAGACACTTGCCTTTCATGAGTAATTACTTTGCATGAGTAATGATGACCTTTACCACTTACCTTGCATGAGTGATGATCCTTGACTTGCATGAGCCCTTACCACTTACCTTGCTTGATTGAATATTACGAGCATTTAAAGAGATGGAAGGGTGTGAAATGGATCCAAAGTTTTTTTCTGCAATTGTAGATCTCAACATTAATGAGATTGATTAGGTAGTCCTTGATATGACACTTTTGTAGAGTTAGGTCAACAAACCCAACACACACAAAAAGGATTTCCTGATTTGCATGAGGGTAAGTTACTTGATGTGTTTGCTTTAAGTTCATTGGTTAACTTTTCACGTAATTTACAAGCATACACATGAATAATTTCATTTTGTATAGTTTTACTTGTATACTTTGCATTTTTCTCACAAAAAATAAATAAGATGCTCTTGTAGAGTAGCATTACCTTTCCAAAGGAGTTACATTATGTGCTACAAAGTTTCTCCCATCAACAGAGCAGTCCAAAGAATCCACTTTGTCTTCCTTATGACCTCTAAAAGGTAAGCCCTGCTTAGCTAAGAACTCGACACTGTGTACTATTTGGCGGAGAATTTCTCCTCTTCTCTGCCTGTTTTTCTTGTTGTTTTAGGAGCCTGATATCTACTCTACTTGCATGCCTGCAATAATCATGCCCAATAGTGACTAATCCCCCCTCAAGTACCTTAACGTAATTTTTTAATTTTAACCCAGTGATGCAGAAATGCACTTTTCAGGATTTTTCCTTCTTAGTGACTTGATGGGAGTGAAGTGTAGCAGGGGGAAAAACTGGTGCAGTGTACAAAGTGAGGTGGAATCTCTATGCATCATCAATACCTTCCCCCTAGTTTTCTCAAATCATCTAAGCTCCCAAGCTTCACTGCTAAGAACTTCACTTGAATTTATTAGGGTGTCTGGAATCCTTGATAGATCATTGCTAATAGCATCACTAACACTTAGACTACTACCTGGTGGACAAAAGTCTATTGTGGTAACCGCTGTAGGGCATGTTTCTTTGGTGGTGGAATCTTTGGTGGTGGAAGAATTGGTTTCAGCAGACCTAGGCTTAAAACATTTTGTCAAGTTATATTGGACTATCCCAGTAGCTAATTGTTACTAAACTGTTAATTTTTTTAGCATAGCAGTGAGTCAGCTTCATAGCCTCTAGAATTTATATTTTCATGCACAAATCCAAAATAATAGCAGCTGCTCAGAAATTTTGAAATTTCCATGCAGTGTGACCTTTGATCAAAAAGTTAACAGCTGCAACACAGAGTCAGTGTATATTTTAATTTCAACATATCTCTGTTGAGCTGTAACATATCGAGTGTAAATTTTAAACATGTCTTTGTTGTTGATTAGCTAACATAACGTTTTCTTTGAGAATGAAAAGGGGGGTTACTTGGACCCCCCCTTCCCCCACCCCACCAGATCTGCCCCTCATCACGATATCTAAACATTCAAGGACACATATATAGGAATAGCTAAAATCTGCTTTAAAGAAACATCTTTCAACACCCTGAACAATGTGTTACTCTACATGAGGGATGCACAATTGTACAGAATCATGACAAAACAACCAAGTCCAAATATAAGTTTGTTTAAATACAGTGAATGACCTTACTTTTAAAAGGTTACATAGATATGTGGTGTGTACAGCTAAAGGTTACATAGAAGTCCAAATATAAGTTTGTTTAAGGGGGTCCACTACCCAGAAATGTTTTCTTTTTCTTTTTCTTTTTTTCCCCCCCAAAAATATGATGACAGTACATGCAAGATGCTGCCTTCCAAATTGGAGAAGATTTGGATGCTCCATTCTGGACTTATACTAACTTGAGTACTCCCGATTTGCGAAGAAGATGCTTCACGTAATCATCCCCCTAGGAAGCGGCCTATATAGGACAGACCAAACTTCCCCTCCCAATTCTTGATTTTTCTAGTAGGTAACTTTTGGTGTTTTTGTAATGGTATGGTCAGTTCAACCATTGAAATACTATATATATATACCAGTCCTTAAAATGCCTGTCCCGAAAAAGTTTTTTTTTTGGCCAAGGACTGTTCTCCCTGCTTCATATTTGAAGTAATCAGAAAAATAATCAGAAAAAATTATATAGATTCTGTTTCCTCTCAATGAGAGCTACAAGACGACATTCTCTGTTTTTAATTTTAAGCAAGTATGATGTCAACAAGTACAAAAAAACATTAAAAATGCTACCAAGAAATTGCAATAGTTTTTAAAATCCATGATCACACTATTTAAAAATGTTATATTGTGTTTCATACTTTGTAATTTCCCCTGTGGTAAGTTGTGAAATCCCAAAGAAAACTAGTCTCCAAATATGGCGGTTCTCGTGAAATCTTAAATGTTCACTAAGTCCGTAGCTGGGTAGTTGGCACAGCACCAGAAGGTAGGTCTGTGTATGTGTACACATCATACAAGATTTCAAATAAAAATTCTGAAGCAGAGAGCAGTTGTGTTTTTTTGTTGTTGTTCTTTTGGGTAGTGGACCCCCTTAAATGCAGTGAATGACCTTATTATAGTTTTTCATGTGCATTGTGCTAGCTAATTCATTATAGTATCCATTTTCACTCTCTGCAGTCCTTGGTCTTCATAATGATGTTACTGCTGATAGTGAGCTACATCTATGCTCTAATAGGATTCATCTCATTCCAATCTTCCTCAGAAAACTGTAAAAATCCATACAGGTTTTCAGGATGCTTTAAGTGAGGATGCTCCAAGTGGCTAGTCAATGCTTCAGTTCAACCACATGTGTAGCTGCTGTTCCTAAATTAGACATAATATGATCCATGCAAAGTGTTGGGTTTATCTCACTGCATATGATGCTAATCACAGTGGGGAATGCTGATCAAGCTAGACACGACAATAATCTTCTGAATTTCTCTTTTTTTATCATATTTTAGCATTGCAATGACTTAGTGTTAGTGTCCTTATATAAGTAGTAGTCCATACTGACAAACATATTCACTCCACATGCAGTTCTTTCATAAGCACAATGGTTACTCTATTTCAACTCTTCACATTGGACGATTGGTACATGATCTACTTGGGACTTTCCAAGGTTATCAACCCAGTCGCATTGCTGTTCTACATTCTCATTTGGATTGCAATAGGGTCCTTTGTCTTCCGCAGCCTTATTATTGGCATCATGGGTAATTATGATATCATGTAGTGATTCTGTTAGTTGTGCAACAAAGCAAGTCTTACATACTTCTGTCAATGGTGTTGTGTTGAAATTAGGCAGCCAATGAGTAGATTTTGAGATGAGGGTTTCACAAGCAGGCCGACCACCGATTCATTCACATTAGCGGTGCCAATGTGTGTGTTACTTTATAAAGGAGCCACCTTAAGCATCCCAGACTTTTTTTAAATTTATAAATGGGTTAGCAGATATATCTATATATCAGAACTTATCTATGTTGATGTATTTTGCTTGCATAGTGAACAACTTTCAGAATTTAACAGCAGAGCTGTCACGTGAGAAAGAGAGTGTAGGTAAATCGGAAGAGATGGCTCGACTAAAGAGGGAATTCAGTGTGGAAATCATCAGACACAACTACCAGCTAATGCAAGCAAGGTTAATATTTTGTTTGCCAAAATTGAGAGGATTCCTAGTTAACCTTCACATATAAGTTTTTGCCTTTAAAAGGTAGTAGTCGTTAAAACATAAATTATATTAATTGAAGCATGTATGTGTGGAATGTACAGAATTTTATACCGGCATGAGTTCAGTAGAATGTTTCATAAAAATTATTGGAATGCTGTACTTCTGCTATGAGGAGGTATAGGCCTTTTTTCTTCTTCTTCTTTTGTGTAAGGACAACTAATTGTAACTGTTGTCTTGTAGATTGTGTCTTATAGACTGATTCTGCTGTGTTCGAATTTAAGTGGATATGTACAATAAAACAGTTATAGTAATGTTAATACTTTGCAACTAGATTTAACTTTTGTAACTCATCCTTACTGCCAGGGTCACTTGCTTCCATGCACTCTCCATGGATTGAGATGACTTTCAGAAAAGCCTCATGTAGTTTAGCTCTCACTTGGTGAGAACACAAAGAGCCATTATGACCATGTAGCAGAACAGTCAATAAGATAACTGCTTGCATCCACATTTGTAAAATTCAGCCTCATCCATCCGACTTCTGCAACTGGAGATTTGGGGACAACCATTTCCTTCTAAATATCAGCATTGTTGCCTCTCTTGTCCCCTCACTTGTTAAGTATATACTGTAGATGCAATAAATTTCTCAATGATCAACTTAAACTTACTCATACAAATTGAGTACTGTAGAAATTAAAAACGTCATAATAGGTACAAGATTCATTCCTTTGAACATTTGGCATCAATCTGTCCCTAGATATGTTGAAGAATCTCATATATGCCTTACAGACTTTATGGATAGATATTGAATACTACATAATTATATCATTGGACAACGGTTATTTTGTCAAAATTTTTCTTGTTATAGACCCTGTTCCTACTATAGTTGTGGCTCAATCCCTGATGTGTATTATATTCATGTCTGTAATAATGAATATAATTATTATGGAGCCAGATCTCCAATATTATAGAAAATCAAATCTAGCCTACTAGAGGAGCTCAAACTCATCTATAATCTCCCTCCCATAGTCACCAGACTCAGCAGTGCTTGCCACTGTGTGTAAGATAGAGGTAGGAATCACCCTATAGCTATCCTTCATTTGCACATTTTAAGTTTTTTTAAATTTAATTTTTTTCCCTATTTTTTTAAATACAAAAGTTCAAAATTTCAAAATTTCAAAATTGAACCTAATTCTGATGATGGAAAAAAAAAATATCATTACAATGGGTAACTCTATTAATGCAGTTTATACACAATAGCTTGAAGGGAGTTAGTTTCTGCTCCATATGCAGGATGGCTGTGCTGGATAGAGATACGGATGCAGACAGAGAGGCTCTGATGAGGTAAAGAAAACCGTTTATTTATCTTTTACCATAAACTTTGCCTCTCTATGTTTAGCACATATAAACTGTTAAGCACCCCTTTTGTTTACTACAAATTGTCATTTTTCTGTCCATATGGTAACTCACTGTGAAGCGCTGGTCTCACTGTGGTTGAATTAAGTATCAGTTATATATATACATGCATAATAACTTCATAATCGAGGCAAAATATTTGACAAAGCATTGTGGCAAACAATACTAGTATGACCAAAGTAATTATTCTACAACTTTCGTTAGTTTCCAGACAAGCCTTTTGCTTCTTGTTTGCAGGCACTTCTAGCCCTAGCCCAGCTTCTAGCTTGCAGGTCCTCCTCCATGGCCTATATAAAGTTCCAAAACCCATTCCAATGATTAGCTCGTGGATTATTGTTTTGGTAGCCATGAATGGAGTACGAATAGTTTTGTAGGAAACATTTTAGAGACTCCTAATGTATGCTTGACAAGCCATTGCCAACTCTATCTTAATCGTACTTGAGTGACTCATTCTTAGAGTATAGCTCATTCTTAGAGTAGTTTCTTGAGAGACTAGCTCTTTCTTGGTCTGGTTCATGATACTAACTCCTTCACAAGAGTAGCTCTTTCTCTCTGCTCCTTGCTTGGTCTAAAAAAATTATGCAAATCAGTGGGTGTGCATTATTAAGAAGTATTTTACAATCTCAGGTAAGCTCTGGTTTTCTTGCAGATTGGGGTGAGAACCAGCTCAGTAAGCTACCAGAGTTTACAGTAAACATATTATACCCTGGCTTCGGGTGTTCATTGTTGTTGTTTTCCACAAATTATGCCACTAGCTAGAACCATCCCATGTTTTGGAAATGATATTGTTTATCATAGCAAATTTCATAGTGCCAATATTTTGTTACTTCAGTTAACCATGAACAGTTATCACTCTCCATGTCACATTCTACCGATGTGTCATTGTGGTAGTGCTTAAAAAATGGAAGAGTTTGAAAAGAGCTATTATGATCTAATCATATCAATGAGCTACAGAGAAATGTGTATCAACCTGCTATTTGGCAATTATTCTTTAATCTTGTGATTAGTTCTCTGCTGGTAGCTATAGGGAGGCAGTGAT